>VXAY01006544.1:447769-531185 GCA_013399855.1 Oxyruncus cristatus | reverse complement strand
GGGGGGGGAAATGAGTTTTGACTCAGCTTCTTTCTCAGTTTATCTGTGAGACCTTCGCTAAATCACTTCTGCCCCAGTTTATGCCAGTGTGCTGGCATACAAATATGCCCATGGCTCCACAGGATAGTGGTTATGCAATTTTTTTCCTGGAAAAGAGACCCTTAGATTGAGATATTTTTTTCTAGGATTGATCTGTCATTTACCTTAAGCGGTCACTAGGTCAAACGCAAAAACAAATCTGGAAGGAGGAACCAGAAAGTCGTGTCAGCGCAGGCAGGTTTCCTTACTTCCAGCCTACAAAGGCTGGGCTTAATCATCTAGGGTTAATTTTTACAGTGCACCAGCAGAGCTTCAACCCAAAGACTGAAAACAGCCTGTAGCAAGCAATAGCTAAGACCACCCACTGGCATGGTGGGAGACTCCAGTTTTTGGGGAATTTCCTTGGAGACACAACAGAGCAACTGCTCTTCAAATTCCTGTTCCTCTGTCATGTCTTCAAATACAGCAGCAGCAACTCTTACATGGAATGTAATCCTATCAGTGAATGCTTAAGGGTGGATTAAAATACCTACACAATAAGCCTTTGGGCAATAGATGGGCTGTCCTCAGTCCCAGATGAGCAAGAGACAAGCAACATGTTTCATTGCTGACCCAAAGCAGGAGCCAGTCTTGGACTTCAGTAGGGGAAAAACTCCAAGCATGGAAAAAGCTTGAGAAAGTGAACGAAAGTGAGGTGGTTACTGGAGTTTAGGCATGGCCAAGATGAAGTGCCAGCAGTGCAACCACTGCTTGGGTACTGTGGTCTGTCCTGGCATCTCCTGGGTTGGGCCATAGTTTCATCCCAAGTGGCTCTTCATACCCTTGACTATGGGGCTGTACCTGGTCTTGCTTTTTCCTCATGAGTTTCAGTGAGAAACACTGGACTTTGTATTTAAGGGTGTAGCTGGCTGTGGACTTTGGGCCAGGACCTGTGAGCAACACTTCCGTCA
The DNA here is from genome assembly GCA_013399855.1 of Oxyruncus cristatus. Lineage (NCBI taxonomy): Eukaryota > Metazoa > Chordata > Aves > Passeriformes > Cotingidae > Oxyruncus > Oxyruncus cristatus. Next base: position 530,196 of record VXAY01006544.1, on the reverse strand, counting down.
AAGAGGCCTAGCAGGATCTTGTTTTATTGTGTTTTAATGACCACCATATCACTTATGCCTCATTTGCAAGTAATAAGGATGTTGGTTCCTGGGGTGTCAGGACAAAAAGTGAGTGCAGATTTTGTTTGTTTGTTTAACTTTCAAGACAGTAAGTTCAGCCTGAGCTGTTGAAAGTCAAGCTGTTTAATTTTCTTGAGTGATGACTCAGTAATTACACCAGTCATAAAGATTCAAGAAATCAAATTAAGCTTTGCCCTTTGTCTTTACAAGGCCTGCAACAAAAGAAACAACTGAAATGCAGTAACATACTTCCACAGTCACACAAGGAAAAGAATCCACCTGATTTCCCCATGTCTCTCTTTCCACTGCAGAGATAACAGTAACAAAAGCAATAATAAAATTACTCACAAAAGTCAATAAGCATGGTTCTTAATAGACATCAGGAGCTTTTCAGTAAGAGTCTATCATTTTGCAGTCTTTTTGGAACAGAAAAATAGGGTACAATATTTTAAATAACATCAGAAAAAAGCCTACTGCTATAAAACAATATCAAAATGTTTTAGTTGAGTCTGAGTTGTTCTGAAAGAAACAAGAGGTCATCAAGATCAAAAACTGGAGGTGAAATTACAGAGACTAAGAATTAGAGCTTGTTCTCTTGTAAGCATCTTATTCTCACTTCAAAAATAGATATAATTTTGCCCCATATATAGGCATGAATGAAATACTTTGCTATAGCAGAATTTAATAAAAAATTTCAAAATAATGTGCCCATTAGCAGATGTCATGTTCAACTGAAAATGAAAATTACTTTATGACCCTAATAAACAGAGATCAACTGTTGCACTGTTAGAGATAGCTTAACCCCTGCCAAAAAAGGAAGGAAAAGTTTTCTACACATTCAGTTTGGACTTGGGAGTCTTAAGAAAAGTGGTTTCATTATAATGTTAAGGTTTTTCAAGGTTTGGAAAGTGCTAAATATAGCAGCTTATCACTGATTAAGAAACATCTATCAAGAATTGTTTCCCGTGACTTCTAAGTGAGTAATATTAAGCACAATCCCGCTGTAATAAAATTGAGGGGAATTTTGCAGTAAGGAGCTTATCTTTACCATAAATCTTCCTTCATTATGGCATTTTGACTGTCAAGAAGGCGTAGCTGTTGAATGACATGCATCTGCCTTCACGACAGATGTGCTGTGTGGAACCGCTGTTGTTGCCATTAGTTTCAATGAAGGAGAATTGTGGGTAATTTTCAGAGATTGCCGCTTTATCAACTATTACTACTTTTGCCTTCAAAAATGTTTTTAGCACATGTCAAAAATCTACCTGTGTTTTAAGTCCTGTCCTAATCCAGAGATTTTGCCGGGCTAGCAGAAAGTAGGAAAAAAATAGTGAAAAACTGTGTTTGAATAGAGGAGCCAGGTAGAAAGGGATCTGGGGGTGCTGATTGACAGGAAGCTGAACATGAGCCAGCAGTGTGCCCAGGTGGCCAAGAAGGCCAATGGAATCCTGGCCTGGATCAGGAACAGTGTGGCCAGCTGGAACAGGGAGGTGATTCTGCCCCTGTACTCGGCGCTGGTGAGGCCACACCTGGAGTATTGTTATTGTGACCAGTTCAGGGCCCCTCAGTTCAGGAGGGATATTGAGGTGCTGGAGCAGGTCCAGAGAAGAGCAACCAGGCTGGTGAAGGGACTGGAGCACAAGTCCTATGAGGAGAGGCTGAAGGAGCTGGGGTTGTTCAGCCTGGAGAAGAGAAGGCTCGGGGGAGGCCTCATCACTCTCTACAACTACCTGAGAGGAGGTTGTAGCCAGGTGGGGGTCGGTCTCTTCTCCCAGGCAACCAGCAGGAAGACAAGAGGGCAAGGCCTTAAGCTGTGCCAGGGGAGGTTTAGGTTAGATATCAGAAAGAAATTCTTTACAGAGAGAGTAATCAGCCATTGGAATGGGCTGCCCAGGGAAGTGGTGGATTCTCCATCCCTGGAGGTTTTCAAGACGAGGCTGGACGTGGCACTTAATGCCATAGTCTAGTAACCACAGTGGGGTTGGATCAAGGGTTGGACTTGATGATCTCCAAGGTCCTTTCCAACCCGTCTGATTCTATGATTCTATGAAGGTTTGGTAACGTTACCTCGGTCCTGGTTAATTCCCTTTTTTTGAACTACTCTGAGGTAAAAACTTTCATCAGAATTAACATATTCCATCTTCAAGGTCAAATGGGAATTGGCCTCACACTAAAGCCCCTGAGGGGAACCCTGACATCATGAGGAGGCACCGTGTTGTGTCTTTCCCCGATGAAGCAGCACGTTCTAGGCAGAGGCAGTACTGCTTCTTAGGCCGTGCAGCATGGCTGGAAAGAACAGGCAATCCTGAAGGCCATCCTGGCCAAAACCACCCTTCTCCAGAGTCTGGAAGAAGTCATGTTTTATCTACAAGCTAATCAGCCATTCCAAAGAGCTGCTAAATGTTGGGGCCAGTTGGGTTTTAGTAAAGTCCTTAAATGACGGGGCTTATCAGCCTGTTCAGGGCAAGAAAGCTCAGGCCTGGGCTGGTATCCAGTCCTGTTGCCTGGAGTATCTGTAAGACTGCTTCCAGCCTTGTGAAAGTGAGAAATCCCCCTCCCCATGGAGAGGCCTAAATACCACCTGATTTCATCCTTGCAATTCCATGACTTGCAGAGAGGCAGCCGAGCTGTCTGTGTTCACATCTTTTCATTGCTTCGTGTAGAAACATATCCTATAAAAGACATGAGCAGTAAAATTTAACTGTCTTTTTGTGGGAAATATTTATGCTGTTCCTAAGGAGTTGCTATTTTTCAAATTTAAATCTCTCATTCTGTTTCATTTTTCTTTTCAAAATTCCCAGACCAAAGAGAAATTCTCTATAGATTAGTACACCACCAAATTTTGAGTATTTCATGTTTGGAATATGGGAGGGAGAAAATCTCTCTGAAACCTAAATATTTTCCCCCTCTAAAGACCAGACCCATTTTGGGGGAAAATATGCAAAAGTGTTCTCCTCAGGCTGAATGTTGTATGCAGTTTCAGCTTAATGCACAGCTTTATGGCAGATGTAGAAAATAATCAAAATGGGGGGATATCTGGGAATACTGGGAAATCATTACTGTGACTGCAGAGCAGACCATGACATGCTATAATACTGGTTTTGTCTTAATCGTCAAAAGTAAGCTATAGAGAACAAAAATTCTTTGTTTGACAGAAAAGCAATTGCTATTTCTTGTAAAACATATAATGTATTCCAGAAGACCTAAGGGTTTACTTTTCAATAAGGATAGAAAAAGATGCGCGCCCCACTGTGAGCACACAGTAAGGCTGTTTCATATAAAAAGTTGGTAATTAGTCCCTGAGTGAATAAAGTAGAAGAGCTAAGAGACTGATACTTACTGTAGCAACACAAAACACTTTTTCTAGCTGCTAGGATTTAAAGGGTGTGTGGGTGGGAGGGGGGGACCTACTCCTACTCATTTAATTTACAAGCATCTAAACCTCAGAAAATTACTTCTTACATTAAGCTTAGACATATGTACTTTAAATTGTTACTAATCGATGTAAAGATGGATAAGAGACATTCCAATTTTAAAAAGCAGACAGGAATGAAGAATTATATGAAAACATAAAAGACTGTGGGGTTGTACACATCAGTAGCAGATTTCATGCTCATTGTACACCACTGCCTTCAGCCAAGTTCCACCCGCATTGCTTGATGTCTCACCAAGTTAACTCATTAGCAGTCAGAGGAAATACTTGAAAAACTAAATCATGTCTGTTTAGCCAGCATTACATAATAAACACTGACAACAAAACCAAACCCAAACCACAGGAAAACCATCTACTTAAAAACCAAAGTTATTAATCTCATTTGTATCACTATTAGCTAGCACTAAGCATCAGAAGTGAAAACTGTGCCATTTCTTGATCTACCTGCATAAGTTGAAGTTACTGGAAATAACTGAATATTCACATGTTTTCCTTTGTTATTACTCATGTTTAGTATAGATAGAGTTTGTGATTCCCCCTCAAAAAGAATGACATAATTGTTATTACAACTATGTGTTCAGCAAACCTCTTTTTGACGATATACAGAATATCACTGGAGAGCTTGAGAGATGACAGGGGAGCTCACGCAGTGTTCTCAGCACATATCTTTTGACTTTGACTCTCTTTGGACTGCCTCATTTGCTTTACTGCAGCATTTACTGTTAACAGACATGAGATGAGAGCACTTATCAAAAGTTATATCCAGAGACCTTGGTCACCTCACGAAGACTCACTCCAAAATGCATAACTGGTCATCAGGTTGCATCTACATCCCCACTATTATAATTGCAGTTCTGGAGAGATCTACTCACAGATGAATTGTGTAATAATTCACAGTCCTAAACTGTAGTCACTTGGACTGTGAGTGTCTGATTCAGTACAGAAAGTCAGGAAAATCTCTACATGTTTTTACTGGTTAAATAATAACATCTTGTTTAGAAGCACTGAGCCTCACCACAAATTTGTTTAGAGGAAAGACATTAAAAGTATTTCTTCAGGCTGAATGTGGTATGGGAGAGCCCCAGAACTACTTTTTGTTTACTGTTAGTATCAACTTGTTTTTATATCTGACTTCAGTGCTTATGTTGCCACATATGAGTATTTAAAGAACTTTCCACTGAGATTAGAAAAGAAAAACAACACCGACCTTCCCCTGTAGTTCTGCAACTCCCATGGAACTCAGCCAGGCCAAGTAGCTGACAGGTGTACAGGAACACCTGTACAGCTCACAGGTGCACCTACTGCCAAAAGCCACTGGTCCTGTGTTTGGGAGGAATGTAATACAAAATATTATGCTGCTTCTTGACTTTGAGTATGGTATCAATACAGCTGAAAACAGAATGCATCTCTATAACATACATTAAATTCACCACTTTTGTAGAAAAATATGGAAATTTTGCAGTTCTCAGATTTTGTTTCTTCTTAATCTCCATAAAAATTTACTTTGTGATTTTTCAATAAATATATAATCCATGCAATAACATAAAAATAATAATGAACCTGATTTTCCAAGAAGCCAGCACAATTTAGTACACAGTAGGACTCAGACGGCAACAGAAAGATGTCCCTTGAACTTAAAGGGGGTTGAATCAGCTAAGAGGTTCTAAAACTTCCCGATGTTCAAAGTTATTTTTAACAGAGGAAAAAAAAGTTCAAAATATTGATTCTGAAATCATCATACATTTTATCTTGCTGTTTAACACAGTTTAATTTCCAGCATAGTCCCTGTTTTCTGTGGGAATTTCTTATGTTCTAACAATTCATTCATGATTGCATTTTGCATCTGAAAAACCTATTTAAATTAATTGTGGTAGTTGATACTGTTTCTTTCTTAACTTATAAAAACATGCTTAGAACACCCAATTTTTTAACCAGGTTATCCTAGCTACAGAATACCTTGGGAGTTTTCTGTAGGTATGTAAAATAATAAGCAGCTATATTTTGTGTGAGAAAATGTCCAGTGTAATACATGAAAACATGATTATCCAAAGATCTCCAGAGACACTGGCAAAAAGACTTTGGATAAATGAGTTTGAATAGCTAAGGGACCAGGCATAGCAGCTTTGAAGTTTCCAGTTCTCTTCACTTGGGATAATGCGAAGTTCAGACGATTCTTGTTGGACAGCCAACATAATTTATTACTAGTGAGTTCCTTAAGCCAGCTAGCAGAATTTAGGTGGATGTTGTGTCCACAGTTCCCAAACAAGCAGCACAAATCCTGGAGCCACTTGCTCTATTTCCACAGTGAAACTGGGACAGGAAAGAGGCAGGCAGTAACAACCACAGCAGGAAACACTCGCCCCCGCTCATGCAAGAGGGAACCTGAAGTGCAGCCGGCAGCCGGCACATTCCAGAGGGGCTCCTGCTCAAAGCCTGTAACGCGGGCTCTGGAGCCTGTGCGTGCTGCCACAGGCTGCCACTGCAATCCTTGGCATCTTTCCTATCCTCTTGTCCCGAAGAAAATGTTTGCCTCCTCCAACCATTTCCCTCATGTTCCAGCACACAGTTATGTGCAGGAACCAATATTTGCTCTGTTTAAAGTACTTCTAGGAAAAGGTGCAGTGAGACCCAATTTACACAGCCTCCCAGGCTCCTTATAGATTGGGGGACCAACGTGTTGTTCCTGTTTTGCAAAGGAAAACACTCACTTCCCCTACAATCAAAGGCTGGCATTTACAATGAACCAAATTCTGCCAAACTTCCCACCTCTTGTGCTCCAAGAACATCCATAGAACAGAATTGTCTTTACACAGAGTGAATTAGCAGCATAGTTATGCCCAGTAGCACCATGATTTAGAATTACAAGAAACTGTTACGGTACTCTACTGATGGTAAAAGCGATCAAGCACCGACCAAAACAAGTTCTCCCGGCAAGTGCACTTTGATCAGTTGACTCTTTCAGCCTTATAGCAGCACTCTAATTTGCAAGCTTTAGAATAACTTCTGCATTCTCCAGACATGTCAAAAATAATGCCACTGGAGTGATTTTGCACAAGGAAGCAAACACTGAGGAGATAATATACTGCCATTTATCTCTGACCAGCGTTTCCAGAGCTTGAACTTGCTGTATAGGGACAGAAGATAATCAAACAGAGGCAGAGTGAACAAACTGTACCTGCCGTGCTGATGTAAAAGCCCCACTGTCCAATTAAAAAAAAAATAAAAAAAAAAAAATCAGTGTTGGATTTCAGAAACCATATTCGGGTTAAAGGTTACCGTTCTTATCTGGTATTCCACCCAAAGGACAATGATTTCATTTTATAAAGATCATTAGTCAGTGAAATATATATTTTAGAGAGTTTTTAGTAGGGAAGATTATTTTGGCAGTCACTGGAGTGTACCAGATGGTTCATTAACATAGGCTAGACAAGTCAAAGGCTTTCAGAATCATTTAGAAAATGTCAAACAGAAACAAGAACACTGTCACTTTTTATTAGAATTAACTACATCATACCCTGGACACAGATTTCACCTTGGGTCAGAAAAATTAATACAGAATTATTTGAATTGTGAAACATACTAGGTTAAAGATAGGGCTTCCTCTTGGGACTCATTTGCTAGCAATATATTATGGTCTTCTACTTTAGGAATCCTCAACCTTTCTTTTTGTAAGCTATGAAAAGAGCTGACCTTGCTCAGACTCCATTGGTGTCTAATTGATTTGAGGTATATGCAGAATTTCAACAAGACACTCCGCTAAAGCTCTTTTGTGATCATTTTCCCAGGAAAGTTGGCAAAAGGGTTCACTGAATATTCAGCAGCTTGTAAAGTATGCTTTTGTCAGGAGGCAAAAAAACCCCCATCCATTTAGTGAAACACTGCCTTCATAAACAGGAATTAAAATGCAACTGAATTGTTACTTTTTTTTCTATTATCATTCAGATGTCAAAAATCTTGAGAACTTCCAGCTTGTGGAAGGTGTTCAGGAACAAGTGAATGCTGCTCTGCTGGACTACACGATGTGTAATTATCCACAGCAAACAGACAAATTTGGGCAGCTTCTCCTGCGACTACCAGAAATCCGGGCCATCAGTATGCAGGCCGAAGAATACCTCTATTACAAACACCTGAACGGGGATGTGCCATGCAATAACCTTCTCATTGAAATGCTGCATGCAAAGAGAGCATAAATTATACCCATTAGAGCTTCTGCTTTCAAGGAAAAAAAAAGAAAAAAAAAAAAACACAACATATTCTGAACTGCTCCGAGCAACACTAATTAAAACGTGGGTTTAAGACTTTGCAAAATGGTATAATAATCAAATACTAATAGTAAATAAGTGATGTATCAGGGTATTTGTATTGCAAACTGTGAATCATGTGCTACACATCCCCAAAGGAATCTATATAGGACTTTATACTGGAGTGAACTTACCAAGTGGATACTATCACCAGTGTCAATATGAAAAAGGACAGAACGATCCTTGTATATTTAACTCTGCTGATGGCCAATATGAAGAAACCTAGGTGAAAAAAACTGAGCTGTATCGTCGAGCTAAGACAGTGGGGAATTTGAGCGCACTAAGTTCCTTCACTGTATAGCAGGACTTCTAAAACAGTTGTAAGAGATGCAAAACTGCATCTATAGCATCTTCTGTCATCCTTCCAAGGACCCAACACTTCCTTCTTCTGTGATAAATGATGTGGCATCCATTCAACAAGCTGTAAGAGAGAGCTGGCCTAGGCCACGTGCTATGTAGTGTCGCCACCCCATCCTCAGAGGCTGGTGTTGGCTGTCAGTCTCTCAGGCCTGCGGACCACTACTCTGAAGAGTCTGTTATCCAGTTAGCTTGGCATTCTTACTATGTTCTGAAGTTTGTTTTGTCACGTGTTCATGTTGTTCTATCAGGCAGTATCCCTCTTCTGCTACTGTTATTGGATAGCTATTAAATAGCTGAGGAAATATTCCAAAATAAATGAGCCAATCCAACTACACACTTAACCAGGGCAGTGGCTAAAATATGGCTCCGCTATATATTCCTGGCCATTTCCAAATAAAGGAAATGAAGATATTTTAGCCATCCCAAACAATAGTGGTTTTGGCTAGAAAGTAAAAATTAGGACTAGGAATACTGATGTTAAAAAAGTAAAGATAAAATTTTTAACAATGCACTGGGTGATGCAAGAAGTGACAAATGAATTGTACAACCTGGTGATGCCACGGGGCTTATTAATAAATGATCTTTAAAATTGCCAGTAATTAAGAAACCAAATTTCAACTCAAACATACAGTATCTAATGAAACCTTCTGTTTTTCAAGTTAGGTAATACACATATTTTACGCAAAGAAAGAAGAGTGATACTGCTGTGTCTATGTAGGCCAAAGTCTGCTGCAGAACAAATATTAGAAGAGAACAAACACTTCTCTCTCTGTCCAAATGAAGGTATCAGTATTAACATGTAGTGCCACAGTTATAAGTCTTGCCTTATTTCTTTACCCTTAAATGTAACTGTGCAGGTGTAGATCAACATACATTTCAAAATAAAGTATTAATCTCTAACATTAGCAAAAGCATAGTGTTTACATTCTTTAGGTCCTGTGGGGAAAAAACTGTGATAAAATTGCAGAGCAGTGATTTCCTTATTATTTCTTTTAAATTGGTAATTATTTTACCAGTACTTAATTACTGTATGTCGTGAGACACTAAAATCAATAGGGGTATTTCATTTTGACTTTAATTTTTGAGATTATTGGCTGCACAATCACTTGTAGAAACTGTATAAAATCCTAATACTTTAATTTTTTTTCATGAAGATTGCTGGCTTTTGAATAGTTTATTTATATTGTATATGATAGTTTTCACTGTAGACAATTATGATGCTAATTTATTTTTCTTTGGTTTCATCTTTATATAAGATATAGCCAGAATGAAGAAGCCAAATATATGTTTACTGTAGCATGTCTTCAAGTTAGTGGAACATAGTTCAGGGACACAGAAGGGTCTTTACAAATTAAAATCATTCACTTGATTAAATGTCTGTAAATCTTCATAATCCTAAATGTAGTTTATTTAAATCTGTTGTAAATTATGTGAGTTATATCTTTTTCTGTTTCATGTGAACTTGAAAAGGTGCATTTCTCTCACTTTTGTCTAAACGTTCATACATTGTATACCAAAGACATCAGCTATTACATCTGCATTAGTAAAAAGCACACTAATTTAATTGCCTGTATTAATCAACTCTAAAATTCTGTCCATGCATAGGGTACCAATCCAGCAAAGCCTGGTGTCTGCGACTCCTGCGTGCCTGTCTTGTATCGCAGCACGTCTGTACTTCCATACAGACCACGAGCAAACCAAGCCCAGCTCCCTCAGTCATCCCACAGGGCAGCCATAAGCATTATTTAAATAACAGCATTCTCCCTCAAACAAACTAAATTAACAGTAAAATGCAGGAGGCTGTTGATGGTGGCTGCGAAATAACGTGTGCAAGATAAGTGTACTTTCCTTTTTAGTGTTCTTTCCTTTTTGAAAGAAAAGTAAAGCATTATTTCAAGTGTTTGCATTCTGCATTTTCTCTTTTTTTTTTTTCCTGTTGAATTGCTACAGTGAATCTCACTGAATACTAAGAAAAAAAGCTTAAAAAAATATTGCTAACTCCATTCACAGCACCGATATCTATATACAGGACAGAAGAATTAAAATAAGGATGTAGAAGAAAAGAACAATTCAGTTTAATGGAAACAATTTCAGATAAACCAACATATATTTGCCCATTTCTTTGGTTCCAAGAATCCCATCAGATTGTCCAAAGTACACAAACAAAACAAATCACCAAAAAACTCTGCTTACGTTAATTGTTAACTACTTTGTAACCAGGCATTTTCTTCTGACTGCCTTATTGATTACAGGATCTATTACTAAAAGCAGACTAAAATTCAAAGGGTTTGGCTTTGGCTGGTTTATTATAGTTGTTCTGTGTTTGTAAACAGACAATCTGTAAAGTCTGACTATTTGTATTACAGATGTTCTGCAGCTGCCTTGGATTTAAATCCATGCAACTCTTAGAATGTGCAGTGAGTTACTTGTTGAAGTTGAAGTTCTCTTACTGTATCGGTGAAATACATATTGTCATGTCAGTTCTTGCCAGGAGTTTCTCATCACCAATGGAATTTTTTTTTCAGTATTTCAATAAATATTGATATGCCCGTGCTGATTACTTTATAATTGTCTTTATAATAATATTATTCCACTGAAATGAAGCACCAGTCAAAAATCAGTTACTCAGAAGAGGAGGATAAAACGCAGGAGAAATAAGAGTACCAAAAGAGAATCTGATGCAAGTGGAAGACATAGGTGTAGAGAACAGCACCTTCCAAATCTCAGACAGCAGTGGTGAAATTGCTTAGGCTGAAGCCAAATAAATACAGCTAAAATAGATCAGAAAAGAAAAGAAAATTACCACTTAATACTTTGAAATTAATGCCTTTGATCTCATACTACACAAGTAATTTTCACTTTACATCTGCCCATAAAGAGTAAGCAGCCAAAGCATCAGAGAGGGAAAATGACAGAACAAAAGAAAATCAGGTAACGGGATCCAGCGCAGCTCAGGATAACCTCTCAACAATGTAAATACATGGCAGGGCCAGGGGCAAACCCACAGCTTCCAACACAACTGCCAGCAGAGGCTGCCAAGGAGACAGATGTTACTGCTACTAGAGAAAAATATTTTCCTAAAGTTGCCCTCTGGCTCATCTGATTGCTCTTCTGAGAGCAGGAGGTGAAGTAGTCCAAGAGAGCTTGTCAGCAGTACCCTACTGTTTTGAGACCGAGTGCGCTGTTTCCCCTGAACTGCCTGGTAGTTTCGATGGGGCTGTCTGCTGAGGTGCCAAATGTTAATGCTTCAAGGGGAAAAAACAGGGCTATAATTAGTTATTTACAAATCCTGCTCTTGAACGAAACAAATCTGGGCTTAGTGTTGCAATAAAAACAGAGTAAAACACAGAGGATTAGGTGGCTTACAAGTGAGGAAGGATTATTTTAACTTTTAGGAATCATAACTGAAAACCATGATTTTGCAGAAGACCCAGGGGAGATTTCAGGGCTGATAAATTTTAGATAGTTTTCCTTACAAGAGATATATTTTGGGGCAATATATTTAGTATATATACTACATGTTTAAACTATGAGGGGATTTATTTTTAACTGAGTTTGACACTGGTTCTGGAACAAGTTCTGCTGTACATTTTTATTGGAAACATGGAAAGAGTGAGTTCAAGGTCAAGTCAGTACAATACTTGGTGATCTTGACAATTTCCTGGAATACTAAATAACACTTATATTAACCCCTAATTTGAAGCCCATAGTCTAGATCCATTGCAATATTTAAACAACATTTCAGTTTTCTCTAGTACAGTTGCTGTTTTTTTCCAGGGAAATTCTATATAAATGCATCTTCCGGAATTTGGAATGGCAGACAAAGAGCATTAAACTAACAGCAAACTAAGAAGGTTGCAGATAAACTTATAGGGGCATCAGATCCTAGAGCTGTATTACCCCGTGATGCTGGCATGAGCCCAGATACTTCTGTGTCAGTCAAGCAAATTCAATTGCACTTGAGTCTGTAGAAAAGAGATTCATTTTCTCAGGGCAACTTGTCAGCAGAAAAACCTTTGCTAAAAGATAAAGGTAAAAGGTGACCTGACCCTCAGATGGAGTACAGCCATGCCTACCCTGATGTCAGGGGATCTCAGCTAAGGAGAGCAGCATTAGAAATTACTTTGTAGTTATGGTTTGGTCTGGCTTGCATCAGTGGGATGAGACAAAGACTCTCTACATCAAAAATGCTTTGCAAACCTGCTGGGTTTGTGCCTCTACATAACACAGTCCTCTCCATGTTACTGACAGTTTTGAAGTCTGGCATGTGAGCTTCATCTTGGAATACCAGGTGAGTTTTCACTCTTGCTCCAGGAAGGTCCTCACTCCTGTTTCCTATTCACCATAATTTCTTTAAGTCCCAAAATTACTTATCAAGCTTACAGCAGTTTCTGCAATATATGCCCTGTGCACACCCCCATGGATAATCCAGACACAACGGTGGAAGATGATGCTGGAACACAGGCTCCTGATGCTCTCTGTATTCACAGAAGATCAGACCCCTGCAGCCCTGCACAGTAAGGACTACAGGTTTTACCATTAGTTACTAATAAAACACAAGTCGAAACAAACAGCTCTGGAGTAACAATTTTATCCATTCATATCTTGCTCTTCCTATGGTTTAGGATCAACTACAAAAGGGTGAAATGCCTGTCAGTCTGGAATCAGCATGTCAGACTGCTTCCAGTAACCCTGGTTACTCATCATGCTGCTGCAAACCCAAACCTTCACAGAGCAAGAGCCTCCCTGTGCGGCCTTCACATCAATCACCCTGCGACTGATGCTGCTGAGCATTTGCTGGATACTACCAATCCAGGCTGTCAGTTGCAATTAGATAGTAAAACAGGGACTCTGCAGCAGAGGGAATAAAGCCTGTTTGTGGGAAGGACCCCAAGCAAGCTACTGTTTGTACAACAGAAACTGCTGATGGCCATTCAGCAGCTGCTGGCACGCCTACATACGCGTGCACACACAGCACGTGCCACCTATGGGAATTCCTGAAATATGCTCGACCATATATGTTCCTATAGCAAATATTTTATGAGGCACTGCTCCCTGGGGGGCACCGAGCTTCAGTCATCTGCGTGGCTCGATCCCTGTTTCACAGTGATGTCCTTCCACTGGTGTAAGTAGAAGTTTGCTGCAGAATAGCAGGAAAGTGAGGCAGGCCTTTCGAATCAATACCTCAGTGTTTATACCTTGCACTACATCACTACAGCTCTCCCACTCTTTACAACTTGATCTCAACCAACATGTATCAAAGAAGTGAAGTTCTGCAAAGTTCTCTGCTTCCTCTACCAAAGCAGCACACTAGAACTGTGTGTTAAGAGAAGGTCTGTAGGACTGCCCATGTTTGAATTCCACAGTAAGAAATGTCTATTATGATCAGCCCATAAACTACAGCAGAAAGCAAAAGAAATAGTGGGGGAGGAACAGTTCCAAAAGAAAGTAAAATAAAAAGGAAGCACGTGGGCATGGAGGAGACAGGAGGATATTTATGTTTCATAAATATTTAATCTTAATTCACTTTTAATCCCAAGGAAAGATCCCTAAATAAAATATGCTGGATTATTATCATTGCTTTAAAATATTAACAAGGCCTGAATAAATTGTCATGTATGTATTGTAGGGACCTGCCACAGTAAGTGATACTGGGTTTAATTTTCATTTAATAAACACAGTTTTACTTTACAATGTATATAGATTTCAGATAAAAACATGACATGGAATAATTGATCGAGTATGTTTAATCGATTCATTCAACTCATGCTGTGAAAACAGAAGATTATTATTGGAGTATGCTTTTGTTTAAAATCAAACGCTACAGCTGCCTCACAAACTACGTCAAATTGTTTTTCCACTTTGCAAATTCGGTTGAAATATTTCACAGCGAAGTCTTACTCTTCCACTTTCCTGTGATTGCCACAATACCTGGATTTGGAGTTGCTACCTCTCCCCAAGACCTGCATGCCATTGCATGCAGAACCTTAGACGCTGAAGCTGAGGGAAGTGCTGACCACGAGAAGGTGGGGCTGGGACACATCTCCCGATTTTTGTTTATGTCAGTATCCCTCCCCTGCTCATTTCCATTACTGAAAACCCAGCCAATGTTCCCCATGCCCTCCCAGTGAGAGCCCTCGTTCTTCACATGAGCCTCCTGCTGCCTTTCCACTCCTCTTGTACCACTCAGGTTCCCTCCACCCCCATTCGCATCACTCATGTTTCTTTTAATTTTCCTTTCCTTTGTATCAAAACCAAGACTCATAAGTCAACTTTACCAACATGCCAACATGAAAGGATTTTCGGGAGAGTCTATTATATGTTGGGGAGTGGGAAAAGCCAAGGACATAATATTGTCTACATGTCTAAAGCAGCAAAGTGACCACAAATGTCAAAACAGGAAAGTTCCTGCTGGGCCGGATCACACCAGGCTGAAGAAACCCCAGCCAAAAGTAAGACAAGGTCACCATCAGTGCACTGACCAGCTCCGTGGACCCAAATAATCAACAATTCTTACCAAACATTGTTTTCAGAGAGCAAATAGGAAACATGCAAGAATTTTAGTTCAACAACAGCACAGAAATATTAATAGTAGAATCTAAACAGAGGAGTGGCATCAGAGCTGGGATTAAATTATTTTAAGACAGACTTCTTTTTGCCAACAACACACTTAGCACCATTCAACATAACCAAGAAAAACAGGTGTTGCCAAAAAGAGCAAAGGGAATAACATTTCTCTTTTTTATTATTATTTATTTGGTTGTTTTTGTTATTTAGGGGTTTGTTGTTTGTTCTTCCAATTATCAAACTTAGACCCAACTTTACCCCTTGGGCATCCTGCAGGGGGGAAAAAAAAAAAAAACAACAAAAAGAAAATCCACTGTTCTTTCTGTGGTGACACATTTGAGACACCTTTCCTTGCTGTCAGAAAAACTGGCTGGTACCTCACCTGGTGTGGTAGAGAAAGTCCAGCAGAGCAGCATCAATGGTGTCTCAGTAATGTTTGTTCAGGATGGAGCAACAACTCCAAGGAGGTAACAGGGCACTTACTGCAAGAGGGCACTGCACAGCCTGACTGCTCCTGGTGTGAGGGCACAGCACATCGGTGCCAGCAGCTGCCAGCCTGGAAATGGAGAGAGGAGGGAGATTTAGAGACATTATCTGCTGTTCTAGAACTGTGCTCCCCCGTTAATATACCTGGAAGTGATTAATAACAGAGAATCATTGTCCATTTATTGACTGTGGGAGTTGCGAAGAAAATAACAGAATTTTAATAATAGATATTTTCAGATATTTGGACTATAATTGATTTACTAAAGGATCACTGTACTGATCCTATTAGCCTCACCCCAACTTAATTTTTAACCTAGTTTTTTAAATTTACATTTTGGCACTGTTAGGATGTTGATTGCATGTGAAAAACTACACACAGAAATAATATACACAGAACAAAATAAAAAAAACTCCAGAAAGGAAGTGATCACTTTAGGGTGACAAAATCGAGGCCAAAAACACTAGAAAACCTTTGTTTTCTTCCTGGTAGTTACTTTGTAGTTGTTCTGCTTTGTTTTAATGCCTTCTCATGAAAGCTGTAAGTAATACAATACAGACCAATGTAGCCAGGAAGAAAATGATGATTTGTTTGTAGTTTAAAGAACTATTTTAGAAAGAAGTGACAGACATACAGACATACTTGACATGTCCCCGGAGATAAATATAAGAGCAAAAATTCTCTTCCTTTTTTGTTTACAAAAAGAAGCAGAGATAGATGATTAGATAGATAGATAGATAGATAGATAGATAGATAGATAGATAGATAGATAGATAGATAGATAGATAGATAGATAGATAGATAGATAGATAGATAGATAGATAAAAATTCTGTTCTATTCCAATAAGTCTGTCAGTCATGAGGTATTTGAGGCTCAAATCTGTAGTTCAGCTTGTTTGAGAGATGTTTCCTGGAGATCCAGAGAAGATAACCTGGGAATCCCTAATTCTCTTCAGTCACAAGCTCCCCTGTAATCTCTGAAAATCCCCAGGATGTGCTGCCTTGATCTTCCCACCTGTATCACACAGCCAAGGCTGACCTACATCCTGTGCTGTTCCAGAAACACGACTGTCACGGTAACATTTAAAAGCTGTAATAAACACAAAAAACAGCTGATGAGTAGTGTCAGGACATGACACGTTCTGGTGTATCCACTCTGGACTGGAGGGAGACTGGCTGGCTCAAGAGCACCCAGGTTGCTCTGAAAGGGCAGCCTCGGGAGACTGGATTTACCAGGCAGCTTTTGTGTGCATCTCGTGACATTCACAAATAATGTGGGTCTTTGGAGTCGGCGTTTTATTGAGGGACTCTCCCTGTCCCAAGGTACTTCGGAAGGAAAGAGACAGAACTAAAGAACGAGGCAAGCTCTCCTGGGAGAAAACACAGATGAGGACAAATTCCCTCTTTCTGTTTCAAAGGATTTTTCTTTAAGTTATTTGATATCATTTCTGTGAAATGTAGGCAGAGATTTCAACATGTTTCTTCTGAGAGTATTAGTCTCTCTCTCCCCCCTCAGATTTCTCCAAATGCACAATATTGTGTCTTCGGCATGCTAAGTTAAGTGTTCCTCCCTTAGGTCATTATTTCCACTCTTTAATTGTTCTATCAACCTTCTGTAGTATTATTGTTATCCAGATTGTGTTGTGCTGCTTTCCAAACACAGATGAGTAACAGTTCCTGCCCTTAAGAGTTGTATATTCTCGAAATAAACCTTTCAAATTCTCCACCCAAGACAAAACACACCAATTACAGCTGTAACAGTCTTCAAAGGTTTTTCAAACTCTCTGAATTCCTGTTTCTGACATGAAGCCAAATACACATCTTTTATTAACGTAAAACTAAGTGGGGCCTTTTCCAAGAAACTAATCTTAAGAATCTGAACTTCCCCCACAATAAAACCCTTGAGTTTCAGACCTTTGCCGTGCCTTGTTCCCCTAGGCACCATCTACCTCAGAAACCACAAAGGGATCTCTGTGCCCCAGCCCACGTTTGTTTACAAGCAGCACTTAGGTGGCAAGTGTATGATGGGTACAACCAACAAGACATCGCTGATGGAAATCTTTCTCCTTTTACAGGCCAAGCTGCACAAAGGTAGTTAGCACACCCGTAGTACAGATCAGGAAGAGCAGAAAAGTTGAGAAGCCATGCAAGGCCGCAGCAGAAGTGCAAGAAAAGTAATTAATTCCAATTAGAGCAAACAAACAAGCTGAGAATGACTCAGAGCAACCAATTCACTTTATTACACAGCAGTTTATTTCCACAGCCCATTCACGTAACATAGTTTATTTGGTTTCTGTTCACTGACACACTTCAAAATGTAAATTCCACAAGCTAATCCACACAAGAGCACATTTTTCTGCAAAAGCCAGGAGGGAGGATTACATGGTTAGGAATGGGTCTCATTCTGTATTTGCTGTTGAAGTTCTGATCACAGAGACGTGCTTGGTAGTATCAACACATTGTAAAACCACTCTCAACCACACTGATCTTTGATTATTACTTGTAGGTTGATGGCCACCGATTCTCTTGATTTTTTTTTTTTTTTTTTGCTACTGTGTAATTTTTTTCTAAGCTACACTAAAAAAAAAAATGCCTACTTCAGTCATGGGAGAACATTCTCACAGCACTTGATGTGCAGAACGTTTTACTGCTGAGGTTTCAGAGGCACTTAGCTCACCAGGCAGCTACTCAGTCAATTGGGTTAGTGAACTGTAATAAAAGACATAATTAAGTGAAACATTTGATGGAGATACTTGGCTCATTGAGTCAGTGGTTATAGTTACAAGGAACTTCTTGTGAAGCCAATAGATTAAAAAATTATTTTGATTTCCAAGACTAGCATCTCTTTTCAAAGAGGAATACATGGCAGTTGCTAGTAATGCACATAGTAACTTAAGACATTTTCAGGAAGATCACAACCTGATCTATGACCTATTTAGGTCATTTGCATGCATAATCAGCACTGATGTCAATAAATTACGTTACAAAACTTGTGGGACCCCACATCATACTATTATGATGAAAGTTCGGAGAGTTTCACTGACTTCTAAGAATTCACTCTCCAAATCCATTGCAATGGAGCCAGACAAATACGTTGAAATGTACTGTTTCCAAAAGCAAGTTGGTATCTCCTGTAAAGTTACTAGAAGTTAGTACTTCACTACTATTACTCAGCTACTTCATTACTACAGGTACACCTCCAAGACAGTAGTCACAGAGGCCACCAGGACTCTTCCCCCTGCCCCACCTCCTCTGCTTTGAAATGTCCTCTCAGGAGACTGCCTGGCTGTCCCTTGCCAGGGCTGGTCAGCACAGCGAGAGGAGCACAACTGAGCCCAGTTGTCCCTCCCCACAGGAGGGAAGGAAGTCACCACACAGCAGACATTGTAGAAACATTAAGCCTGTGAAATCAGAGTGAGAAGTAATGGATTATTTTACGGTATTAAAGCAAATGTGTTGACAATGTAGTAACTAAATCCATCTGTAGAAGAGGAGACACCATCCTGGAACACAGCTTCCAACTTTCCTTGAAGAAAGGAGACAAATCTGGAAATGTATCCCTAAGAAAATTCTGGTTTGGACCTCCTAGTTCAAATACAGGTAAGAATGAGTGTCCCTTCTTCTTTGACTCTGCGGAAGTTTTCCTTATGAACTAAACTGTGGGTGACGAATTAAAATACAAAAGTCCTGGGGAGGGTCCCCACTTGCTTCACATTCACAGCTTCACAACAGAGGAGCCTCTGTTTGAGAAGGACACTTGACATTTCCAACACACCCATATGGACTGGATCAACCTGTGACGGGTGCCATATGATTTAGTGAAGAGTAAAGCAATGAGCACAGCTCTTACAGCTCTTCAAATAGTGCATTTCAAGCATCGAGAACAGCGTGCTCATGTTCCAGCTCTGGCTGGTGCAACACAGGGAGTATGTTAAGAGTAACGAACAACATGTAATGTCAAACCATTGCCATGAGTTTTTCTATGACCTGGCCTTAGCAGTGAGTGTTTTTGTGTTCAGAGAGGTTGAAAAATCAGCAAATGGAGGAGGGCATGAAGCTCATGTACTAGCCAGAGCACAGTTCTAATCCTGAGGCTGGAATATACTACTGGAATCCCAATTTCAAAAATATCAAAGGAGTGATGGATTAAAATAAAAAATTCAGAAATAAATATAACTTTCCTTATCTTCTTTTTTTTTTTTTAGAAATTATTTCTCACGAACAACTTACCAAGATTTTCTTCAAGCTCTCCATCTAGGCTTTCATATATAAGCCTACAATAAAATGTTATCCAAAACCAAGGTCATACCAGCACTAATAAAGGATGGCAACATGACTTTCTAATATCAAATTTCATGCTGTAAAACACTATTCTTTTGGCCTGAAAAGAATACAAACCTATATATGCATATCCCTAGTTGGTAATGCCAACTATAGCTGCTACTTCTTATGAAAGACACCTAGAATACTCACTAACATCATAATTTCTGGTAATTGCTATAAGCAAGAGTGGTGACAGGATTAGAAGAAATTAACCATTGTAATAACTATTACAGAGATTATCAGAATAAAAAGAAACAAAGAAAAAACCAAACAAAAAAAAAATGCAGTCTGCTAAACACTGTGGATGCATAACACAGTAGCTGGCAAATCCATGCACTGGTGCTTTCACAGGGTATGCCTGGGGTTGCTGCAGGTGCAATCTCAGCCCTGCACAGTCAATCCAAAACTGCCCAGGGGTAGGAATCTGCTGTGTCGGTTGGGTAATTTCTGTGACTGTGCAGCAATCAGTGAAGACCACCTGAAAATTCAGCACTTGGTATGGTCCTACCTGAGAACTTGAGGATTTTCTTGTCTGGTTGGGCTCCTTGAATGGCAGGAAGGAAGATGGGGGCCACTGGAGGGAGGAGGTTTGGGCATCCTCCATCTCCTTCCACTTACTCCAACAATACCAATGCCACCTCAAGTTCAAGATACTGTGATGTAAAACAGCAAGTGAAGTTGTGCAAATATTATGTGGAGTGAAACCTGAGAAATGCAACTTTTTTCACTGGATACTTTATGTTCTCATCATAAAGAACAATAGAGCAATTTATACTGGAAATGTTGTTTTTCAGTACCTGTAAATGTTTCCACGCTTCCCTCTGTATAGGTTCAGCAAAGAATGGTATTTTGCATCTGGCTCCATATCCTTCTCTTTCTAAACATGGCAGATGGAAAAAAAACAAAATCAATAATGGACAATCCTTGCATGCAGCTCTATGAATGGGGGAGGGGGTGGAAACAGCCAAGAGAATCATTAGATTAAACAGAAGTATTTAAATTTAGTAAATATGTACCATTGCAAGACCAGCGCAATTGTGAGCTGAATTTTCAATAAAACCAGGCAACAAGTATTTTTCATTCCAGGACATACACACAGTCAGTAACATCCATAACACAAAAATGTAGGGCATTTAAAGAAGACAAGGAATAGAAAGTTCACAAGGATAAACACATATTTAACACATTAAGTCTTTTTGTTGGAAAACAAGGAGATAACTGTTTATCATCAGTATTTAATGTGCTTTGTAATACCTTTTATTCAAGTTTCATATCAAGTTCGGGTGAGGGACATTTATCAGTTTGCATCAGAAAGCATCTCCAAAGCTTGTCAAAAACAGGGTATGTCTGGAAATAGTAAAGACAAACCTTGTTTAAAGATGATCACTGCTTACCAGAACTTACTTGACTTTCCTTTCTGAAAGAAAGGGCTAATGTATTCAACAAAATTTGATGAATAAAAGCTAAGGCAAAAGAGTTTTTATGTCTGCGTAAAATCTATTCAACCTAATTTTCCCAGAAAACATGATAGCAAAGAAAAAATACCCTGGAAAAAAAACTATGTCAAGACATTTCTGAAAAATGCTGAACTTGTTCATGTAATATAGCACATATCACTGAACTCTTTGAAAGGGAATGAAAACTTGTCATTGGCTCAAATAAAGGCAGTTTCTCCTCCCTTCCCCTTTTCCGTACATGCAGGCAGAAATTTTGCAAGCACACAACTCCGACCTCAGCTTTGGTCCCATCCAGCTCAACCAGCTCTTCAGGAGCCCCTGACTCTCAGGTCTTCCTACCTTGTTCTTACACATGCAAGATTTTTTCAAGTTGCACTGTAGTTTTAGGTATAGAAAGACTACTTCATACACACAGATGGTTTGTGTGCTAACCCAACCAGTTGGTAATGTTTTGAGTAATGCATCATAAGAGCTATGGCACCTTAACGATGTATTACATTAATACATCATCAAAGCTATGACACTCTTATGATATATTAGTTTAATACATCATAGCAGTGCCGTATCTCGGACAATGTATTACTCCAAAACATAGCAACAGCCAGAAGGCTCTCAATATAAGTTTTGTGGGGTTTTTTTCAACTTATTTACATTACATGAGTTTGGGTGGGGTTTTTTGTTGTTTTGTTTAGTTTTTTTAAATTTCTGAGAAATAAGTGTTCACCGGGGATAGAAGGCTGTAGTTATTTTTTGATAAATACCAATATACCTAAGAAGCTATTTCACAGTCCACTAACTAATACACCTTAATCCACTGTATGGATTATTGTGCCAGGGTACACATAGCTGGGGAGGAGAGGAGTGCTGATGAGTACCTGCTTTCTGCCCTGAGCCCCTGCACACAGTGCAGGGGAACCGTCCCTCTGCAGTCACACTGAAATGTTGCACACAACCAACTCCTCCTTAAAAGTGCCAGCAAAAGCTTAAAATGAAGGGTTTCTTACAGACAACCTTCCTCAAAAAGGGGTGCAAGAGAAGAGATGGAATTAATTTCAAAAAATTTCCCTAATTTTAAATACTCTGCTCACATTTGAAGTGACGTATCAAAAAACCCACCAAAACAGTCAGATGTGTACTCATTGTATTACTCACACTACCCAGCAATGTCTCTCCTCTGCTGGCAACCTATGGAGAAACTTAACAAGATGAAAATTTAATCTTTCTAGTTACTCATTTCATGACAGAGAACGTAGACCATACTAGTAATCTCTGTGTTAAATTACTAATAGAGATTATTTACAGAAAGATGAGGGGAAAAAAACCTTAAAAAGAGAGGACTCCCACCTGTTTCAAATGCTTTAAGAAAAACTTCAGTTGATCATCAATATCACATGTCCTTTCTTGATATTATGAGGCTTTAGTTGGTGTATACTGTAACAATCACCTGGCAATACTGGTAACCTTGGTACAAATAAATCCCTTTTTAATTTCTCTGATATAACACAGCTGCATTCCACTGTTCACACAGAACATGTAGGTCTCCTCTAGCTGTTTCCTTGCATGATTGCCAAAAGTACACCAAAAATCAGTGAGTCTATATACCTACAAAGTAAATCAGGTTATGAAGGCAGTGTGTTTTGGGAAGGGATATTTTGCAAAAGTTCAAAGGTCAAAACCAGTGTACCCACTGACATAACAGGAGAGAAATTACAGAAATTTAAAATAAAGTACCTGCAGCAAAATACAGACAGAAAGGAGAGAACAGAATTATAATCTGGAAACAAACACAAAGCAGGGGGGAAGAAAGAAAAGAAAAAAATTCCTCACAAATAAAAATCAGCTGAAGGGAAATGAGAAGAAAGTGCCTTCCTCAAAAATCTTTCAGAAAAACTAAACCCAAGCAACATCCACAAAGGCAAATTTCAGACCCATGACTCTCTGTTGCTGTCACTCCTCTAGCATAAACAAAGCAGAAACCAGAGCATGGGTAGAGAGCTCTTAGAAACATCACTAACTGTGAACGCTGTATCTGAACCTCCCTCTTTCAGATAAAGTCTTGAAAGCTTTCAGGTATTTTGATATTTGCTTGCCTCTGTTTTCAGGACCAGCAGACTTTTTTTTTTTCTCTCTCCCGACAGACCTTGCAAGACATCCAGACTGTCACAGGAGGCAGCATAGCAGAAGCCCAAGAGCATCTGTCAGCCAGGCTCAAAGCCTGGTGGCAGAAAGGAATTCTGCACAGGGATTGAATGAGGAAAAGTGCCCATCACTTCACAGGCTAGTGCCCCATACCCTGACAAACAATTGACCGTGAAAATTACATGGTAAAAGGGAAATAAAAATTAATGATGGCTACTTAGTAGTTCTTTGTGGCTACAGAGCCTAACATACAAAAGTGAAAGCTTCAAAGCTTAATCCAAAATTATTTTTACAACCAAAAGGTAAATCTTTCCTCCTATTATTTATTCATACATTTTTCATTGATTTCACTGAAGTACTTCAAACACAATTATTGCCGAAAACAATAGTAAGATATACAAATCCTTCAGCTGCATTCCCTTTCCTCAGCCTCACGCTCATGGGGCTCCTCCTTTTCTGGCACCAGAGAAGTTCACTTAGACACCAGCCCTCTACGATCAAAGCACTGCCCGTTTCCTAAGGGCACAGCTCTTCCTAGACAGGAAACAAGCATACATTTAATTTTAAAGCGCTTGGTTGAAGTTCCCATGAACATCCCCATGGTTGAGCCAAGGTCCCTCCTCAGGGACCTTTCCCCCCATGCTCAATACCGTGACATGTCCAAGGCAGCACGTTTCTCCCACCAGAGAAGACACGGCCTCTTTTTACACAAAGACTGCTTTCTTAAAATTCCAGGCTCTCTGTGCTCTGCTGTTGAGAGGTGGCTGCGTTTGGCACCCAGGTAACTGCTCCTCAACAACTCTCTGGTCGTTCCCACTATGTGTGTGGTGGGTGCTGATGGTGCTGGGATCTCTTGCAGCCTCTCTGGGTGCCCTTTGTGTCTGCTCAGGGCAGTGGAGGTTATACCGGGCCAAAAGCCACTGTAAAAATTGTAAGAGCCCCACATTGCTCGTGTTGACAGTCCTCAGCCTGGAGTCCTGGAGTGCCTCCACCTTCAGACAGCCTCGTGGAAGTCCTGTGCTGGCATTAGGATCCACCTCCACGGGCAGCTGAGCAGACCTGTGACAACACAGGGGGAGCAAGAACTGCTGAGGAGGGAGGGGGACAAAGGGAGGGCAGAAGACAAACAGGAGACAAGGAAGTAATGCAGAGGCCTCTAACAGAAGTCAGCTTCCTGAATATTTGGAGTTAACTGCACCCCTGGTTCCATTTATACGTAAATAAGCCAATTTTATGAAGGCCAACTTGGTTTTTTCTGTTTTTTTCTCCAAGATTCCCTACATTACTGTTTTCCAATGGTATAATGTAACCTGGAAGAAACACTGTTTTCCCTGCCTAACACACCACATTTCTTACTGCTTGCATGCAGGATAAAGCACATCATTCTAAGCTACAGTTAAGTTACTTTCTATTAAATTAAGCTTGTACACATTCGAATAATTCACAGGCAAATGTGAGTCTGGATTCAATTTTTTCCCCCCTTCATTTTAATACACTAATATTTGTCTATTTCTTTTCTACTCAGCATTCCATATATTTTCCCACAGTGCTGAATCCTTCAGAAGCATAAAGCATATGCAGTCATAACATTTGTTGAGGGGGGTGGCAGGGGGGCTAAGTGCTACTCAAACACATTTGAAAAGTCCCAAGTCTTTGCAGAGAAGGAACACAGTAGCACACATTAGCAGAGTAAGAGATTCTTAAGACAACGTAGCCAAAAAAACCAAGAGGGTGCTTAATTTTCAGAGGATGGGAAAGGCCTCATAAAAATAACTTTGCTCATGTCTAAAATCAATTGCCGTATAACAGGCCTGAAAAAAAGCAGTTTCACATATATACAGTTTTCCCAGTAGGTCCCAAAAATATTTCACCTGGGTGAATCCCACCCTTAACAGCTAAAGTGAGGGGGGAAAAAAAACAACAAAAAAAATCTATCCAACTCAAGTGACTTTCAGGAAATTTTCAGAGTAGTTTTGGGATCGCAGAACGGAAATGGAAAATAAACTGGGTTTATATCCTACCTTGTCCAGTATTCAGGATGCATCCATAAAACCCTGCCATTCCAGCTACATCTGAGAGCAGAGCTGGAGCGAAGGCAGGTGACTGCAGTCAAGACCCCGCTGTCCACCCACCAGTGGGCAACAGAGTCCTGTCCTCCATACCCCTTTCCTGTGTCCATTCCCAGCTCAGAAGATGCTTTTTGCCTGGTAAGCCACTGTGGCTTGCTGCCATAGCCAAAAGATCACTCCCTCTGGTGTGCTGACTCTTGAAACCTGCTAAGCATCTCCAGGTCGTAATCCTGACATAAATACTCTCTATCAGGATAAATACTAATGGCAACATCATCAAGACACATCTGTGTGAAGGAAATGTGGAACAGATCAGATGCTGAGGTACTAACAAATCACAGTGCTTTAGGAGCAGCAGACGTTATGCAAGGATCTAGAGCCTGGCTTACACACTGGATAAATTAAAATTATATGAAAGCGTATTTTAATTATAAGATACGAATCATAAAATATCAGCACCTAAGTGATTGACAGACTGCCTTCATACAGGCACTGACAGGAAAGGTTAGAGAAAAAATAACCATTTCACTTGAAGAACTATAGTTCAAAAAATAGTATTCCCCTCCCTTAAGCATATTGTACAGTTTAGAGAACCCTGAAATTTAATAA
The DNA here is from genome assembly GCA_013399855.1 of Oxyruncus cristatus. Classification (NCBI taxonomy): domain Eukaryota; kingdom Metazoa; phylum Chordata; class Aves; order Passeriformes; family Cotingidae; genus Oxyruncus; species Oxyruncus cristatus. Next base: position 504,394 of record VXAY01006544.1, on the reverse strand, counting down.
ATGAAGAGAAGGATTTCAATTTAGTTTTTAGAATAAAAAATGACCTACAAAGAAAACCTAAACATTAACCCAAGCACAGAAATAAGTTCTGCACACTAAGGGTGAGTGCAGAAATAACCTCTGGAGAAGAGGGAATTTATGGCTCCTGCACGATCCTCCCCCAGTTTCAGGTTTGTACTTGCCACTTTGAGTGCATCGTGCTGGAACACAGCTGTTGCACTGAGGTAGCACATAAAGAAAATAGGAAATTGCCTGGTTCTTCATCTGCAGGACAGCAATGAAGATGATAATAGAGAGGAACTTTAAAGAACTATATGCCGTACCAGGAAAGGCACAATTTTTACTAGCGGCCCTCTGGGACATTTCAGTACATTAAGGAATATTCAGGTGTCTTTGGTATCAACAGCAAACACTGAACTAGCTAGAGGACTTTATTGGAGCTATAAAGAATGCTTTCCAGAGGGTTTTGGATTCATGCACTAATTCTCCCATCTTATACTGCCCCAGATAGCAAGGGAGCACAAAGCTTGTTTTTCAGTGTGTCAGATCCATATGGAAGTTGGCAGTCTTGGTTATCTTTAAGAGGATACTGCCCCATGCCAGAAAACCTGTGCCCAAAACTTACTACTGTTCTCAACAAACTGTATTTTGTGATTTTGAATTTAAAAGAAAATTCTACACCTTTTCATGAAGCCATCTGTATAGTAGATACAACACAAAAACATCAGCTAACGATAAGAAGAATTTTAGCATGTCCTATATCTGAGACTTGCATTTCAAGTCCTTGTAATCTTACCTCCATGTAATTCAACATGTATTTAAATTCATCTAGTGTCAGCTCTCCCCACTAAGTCTTGTTCAGATCACCAGAGGAATTTATTACAAATTTTGCAATGCTTTTGACCTGTATCAGCTTATTAAACTTTTATGAAAAATCAATGGAGTTCAATCATGTTACGAGCTGTTATTCACACATGTGTCAGTGGCAATTGGAGAAGTCTATTTATCCCAAAGTCTAGAGAGAAGATGTTGAATTGATATAAGTCTCCAATTATATGAACTTACAAATGAAAATTTAAGAGGATAAAAGATATGCAGCTTTGGAGAAAAATATGAGACCGAGAACTTGAAATCAATGTTTTTGAAGGGGGGGTGGGCTATAAGTTACATAAATGAAATTAAATAATTCCGTAAGATGATGTCCGAAACAAACACCCTAAGGAGCTATATTTTGATTCAAGGGGAAACAGGCAACTTGATCACATAATTGCATCATTAGAAGAAAGAGAAAAGAAGATGGAAGCATACTTTCCCCTTTTCTGTCTCACTAAGGTAATCTTTAACAGCACAAAGGGGTTAAGGGGGGTTGTTTGTGCCCTCCTCTGGGCTAGTGCAGTGGAAGGACAGTGCTCTCCTGGCACCCACTGCAGATCTGCTTAGGAGAAGGAATGCAGGGTAGTCCAAGCACCTCAGGAAAGACTTGACAGGAGAGTGAGACACCTCAAACATTGAGGGTACGATGAACACACAGGTCCAGACAGCCTGATGTCACCTGTGCCTGCCTAGTGAGTCCCATAAACACCGACATCTGCAGGCGTATGACAAAAATAAATCAATAAACAACCACCTCTCCAAAACTGTCACACCTTAAACATGGACTCTGGGCTGCAAGGCTACTGTTGCTCACTGCTTTTTAACCTGTATGTTGGGCACACAGACAGGATTAGTAGTTCAACACCATGTTTCAGTTGCAGAGAGTGAAATATCTAGGAGCCAAATTCTGCAGAAACTGTCCTGTGGAAGTTTCAATGCTTTAAGCTCCAGTATATTGAATAACCAGTACACAGCACATTAAGCTTTAAAAGAAAAGATAGTGTCTCTTGTTTGTTCTATTTCTTTATTTTTCTTACCTATTGTTTTGGTTTTAATTTCCGTGAGTAAGCAGTATTGATATCCTGCTGGCTTCCTGCTTAGCCACAGGAGAAGGAAGGGGAATTTTTTGCAATAATTTAAAAATACACTGAAAGTATGAAAAGGTTAAGAATTCTGAAGAAAAAAAATAAACTAAACAAAGACAAACCAGCATGAAAAAGTTGGCATTTATCAAATGATCAGAGTACATGAGAATTTTACAAAGAGGCTATCAAAACTGTGCCCATAAAAATATGTCTATGATATTTTAAACCAAAGTTGTTTGCCTTGGTTTTATTTGGTTGGTTTTTAAAGTAAAACTTTGACAGTTATCCAGCTAACCATCCCAACGTGCATAAAAGTGAGATTACTATTCATATTTCTGAACTAGAGGCATAATGCAATATTCCACTGCAAATGGAAGAGAAATCTTTTGAAACTAATGACAGTCTTTCTGTTTATCATCTCGCCAGATTCACAGGTTATTTGCTTTTATGCCAGCCAACTTTTTTCCAGGAAAAGGCAGCCAAAATGCCTCCTCTAGGCCAAATAGGTTTTGTAGTAAATAAAAGAAAAAATTAGTGCAAATCAAAAGAGGAAAACAAATACCATGCTTTAATACCAAGTATTTCACGACAGTTCTTTCACCTCCTAAATAAAGGGAGGCATTAGGCTCAGATTGATATTAGTTAGATTAGCTAAAACATCTGGAAGGGCTATTTGCATACCTTCTGCATTTAATTAGAGCCCAAGACCTTTCCTGCTGCAAGGATACCTTAGCAAAGGTCTGCAGGTTTACTCAGCTAGAATGGACAAGGGTCAATAAACCAGCTTGGACCAGCAACAAGTCTGAAACTCAGGAGCTTTATGCAGAGCAGCACATTTTTGTTAAATTATTCTGCAGTCTTGTACTTTCTAACTCAGCTGCCTTCACCGTAGGAAACTGAATTTACACTGCAATATATTTCAAAGAGGAACTAGTAGCAGAGCTTCGTCTTTAAAAATGTTGAGTTCATTTTGTAGCTGCATCCTCTGAAGGGAATGCTGTTTTGCTGCCTACAGCCTTGATTACTGTGGGGAAAAGCCCTAAATGGGACATTCTTTTGGCTTGATAGACAAAACATGTGTGTTGATGCATCTCACAATGTGAACACGGTCACCAAGGGAATTGCTGCTTAACCCTTCTGAAGTCAGCTTGGGTACTGCAGGGTGTTTTTGCATGATCTTACATGTAGTGAGAACAAAATTGAGGGGGAAAATATTTAAAATGCTGTTTTCTGCAATTTACATCAAGTACATCTATAATGTAAGAAACAAACAATGATTATAAAAATAGAAAATTATAGTCAAACAATACTGACACTACTCAGGATACAAATATTCTCATCAGCTGTTATTAAAGAAAATTTATCAAGACAACAGGGAATGCCTGGAAAGAGACTCTGACCAACCTTTTGACTTCAAACAACATAGGAAACAAACTTGATTGCATTTAATTATTAGTTTAACATCTATTAAAACCAAATTTCTAAACCTCAGTTCTACTCTATCATTAAATGTAATCACCCTTTGGGAGAGAAGGAATTCAGTTGCGTATATGAAAGATTTCTTTTCTGTAATGACTTTTCTAAAGCTGGCTTGCAGCTTGGGCTGGTTTGTTTGGGGTTTTTACTTGTCTTGGGTTTTCTTTTTATTAGGGAGGGAGGGAGTTTTGAATGGGCAAAGAGCAGAGAACACAGATTTCAGGAGTGAACCTTTGGTACTGAAGTTTCTAGGACGAGTGGCTGAGCCCGCCTCAGAGTTGGGAGTGGAAAAACCAGCATCTTAAGATGTCTCAAACCATCTTACACTACTTTATACAATACAAAAAGTTGCTTAAATTAAGTCTGTAAAATGGGAACAATTAGACTTTTCTGCCTCATGGTGGTATCACTAAGTTTAAACCTATTAATCCTTAGGAATTATTTAGATACCATACCGATATAAACCGTATTAATAAGTAAAGATAGCCCTACCACGTTTAATGGAGTTATTCACAAACGAGGAGTAAGTGATCAGAGGCAGAAATTCTTTGTTTTCATTATAGCAGCTTTGTTGGTTTTGCCAAAGTCTTTTTTGGTATCTCACAGGTTATATTATTCGATAGTGTAAAGGCCAGAAGGACCATTAACTTTGAAATGAGGCCAATTGGCTCCAGCTGAAGATCACGTACAATTCTGCTCCTACTGAGTACAGTGAAAATATGACTCCTAATTCTCTCAAACTTCCATAAAATCTGCAAAATGCTCTTATTTTCCTTGCAATTATTCTGGTTCAACGCTTTTTATTATACACTTACTCTGCTCTTGCTATATATCCTTTATTTTGTAGGAAAGTCTACTGTTAGATTCATACAATCCCTTCCAACGTCAATATGGTGGTTTATTTTAAATCAGTGTAGCATGTGTTAAAGATCTAATTTCTAATTGCAGTAAAGCAACAGAAGAGGTCGAGGGAGAAATATGTAGTTCACTGTCAGTCATTTTCTCAAATATCTTCCACATTTGCTTGGAAGTAAGGCCTAATCAGCAATCTCCTCTCTCAGTAACTACTCTTCTTTAGCTTTTAAGCCTGGGCACGTAGGCAATTAACAAAAGCTCTTTGGTACCTGCTAAGAAAGCCCATTAAATTTAGTAAACCTGTATCTCTAAAGAAAGGCATGACTTAGCCAGCACAGGACAACTCTGATAGCACTAACAAGGCTATCATCAGAATTATTTCTCATTGTGCTCCAATTTAAGAGGAAAGGACAAAGCACTGAGAGCTATCAGGTATGTTTGGTTTTCAGTTCATGTTATTGAATGGAGGCATAAAAAAAAAATTTAAAAAAATTACTACTTAGGAGCTATACTGCCAAACAACAAAAATATTTTTACAATCTCTGTCCATGGAGGAAATTCGTAAACCTACCAAGCAAACCGGTCATCCGAGAACGTCCCTTTATGGTGCAAACATGTTTAATTAATCTTATGGCAGATGGAAAAATGTAAATCTGTAATATACAAAAAGTTTATTTTAAATTACTAGACCAGGTTTCAATTGCTGATAACCTCAGGTCAGATATACAATAGGCCAGGCCTCTGTGAAGCAGTAAACTTGGCATCGGTTCTCTCCATTCAGGCATAGACTGATCACATTTTGTTTTGCAAAGCTCATTTAATTAGTAGTATCAGTAACGCTTACTACCTTAATTTATCTTCCTTTAGCTAATGATACCATTTTGCATGTGCTAAGTAAAACAGGAATTAACAGAATTCCAATGGCTTACTTAAGTGATAAATAACAAACCATTTTAAGGAAGAAATCTCCTAGGGAGTGCGGAAAAACCTGCAGCTGAAGGCAAGCGAGTCAGGATGTGTAACTCTGCACAGGCATAAACAGGAAACAGAGCAGCTTGCACTTGGATTGACAATCTGGCTCCAAAAGGCTCATCTACACCAGGCACAAAGCTTGACCCCTGTCAAACATGAGAACCATGGTTTCGTAAGAGTTTTCTGTCCCGATACTTCTCTGGGTTCCCTTACAGAAAGTAAAATATTTCTTTCTCTATCATTCTGCGTGGCCAGGAGAGGTCTTCCTTAGTGAAATACTTAAGATTAATGATGTCATCTTTATTGTAAAACATTTCCTCATGCATCCACTTCCTACACATTTGGCAATAAACCCCTTGGATTGGAAACATCAGAAATTAATCATTTTGTAATGCTGAATAATATTCCGTTCTTTCATGGTCATGTTCAAACAGAACATAGGAATTACCTTCTGCTTATTGCCAACATTTCAGATGCACTGACCCCACAAGAATCAAACATTGTGCAACTTCATTTTGCAAAACCTTACCCTGGTGTTTCCAGAGCATGTGTCCTGCAAGCGAAGTTCACCATAATGCCAGGAGATGATCTCCGTGCCGGGCAGTGCTGTAGACCTGCCAGGACAGGAAAATGACCAAAAACACTCAGGACAATGAGGTGAATCACAGACCTTTCACAAGAGAGAGTTGTATCAGACTCCTTCCATTACAGTCCACAGATAATGACGCCTGTAAGGAGTCATTTCATCTCTAAAAACAATATGGGCATTGCAGAACTTAAAGGAAATTACCGGCAGTAACTTTATTCCTAAGGATGTTTGCCATCCAAGGCTTTGGTCTTTGTACAACAGACACAGCACTGTGGAAAGAAGATTAAGCCATGCAACAAAAAAAATAATAGTGAGAAGAGCATGAAAAATACAGGAGTTTTTTCTGGTTCTCTGAAACGTTTTGGTGGGTGCAGGGGAAAATTTCACAGACAAGATTTTCAAATCAGTAGCCTAAAGTTAAATATTTGATAAAGCTCCGAATGAAATGGAACCAACTTGAAAAAGTTATGCAAACCAAATTTGAATCTGGGAACCTTATGTTCAAAGCTTCTGAAAACAGGAATTGGTCTTGTATCAGCTAGATAGAACACACTAGGAAAAATGCACTATTTGCCATACCACCTTGGCGACTAATAGTGAAACCAGATATTAAAATTTAGTATTTTTACCTATACTATGGTCAAATAGTGTCGTCAGAAAGGAAAACGGTGCTGTAAAACATTATATTTTATTAGAAGTACCTCTGTTTTGTAAGTTTTTTAAAAGCCCAAGCAAGACTGAGACAGCTTCAGCCGTTCATTGATACATTTACTTCTTCAGATATCTTCTCCACAGTATAAACATCTTAGAAAGAATATTGCTAGCATACTCCATATAAAGCTTCAGAACATGTTTGCAGCAGCCCTGTTATGATGCTGCAGAGCCCTGTTTATTTAAAACCTATGAAGTGTGATGGGATTTCTGTCTCAGAAGAAATACAGTTTTGTCCACTTTGTGAAAGTTAGTGCTATCACTAACAAGCAGCTGAACTGCATATGCTGGGGTATATACACCTGGTTTTAAAAAGAAATAGTTCATGTCAATATTATATTCTTGTGGTTTAAAAATGATTTTCCAGTGCCTTTTTGGTCTATTTTATTATTTGTACCATGGTGACCAGTAACAGCTAGATCTACAGGGCACAAACCAAAAAATGAACTGGGCACAAAGCGAAAAACAAAGTTACAAGGTGGAAATGTTAGTGGTCTATTTTGATCTTCTCTAAGACCTTAATCTGATATCTGTGGGGAGGAGGAAGGCTAGTTAGGTTTCATTTTAAAAATAATTGAAAAAACAGTTGATTTGCATTTTGCAGACAAATACTCTGCAAATGGACATGATCTTTCACTCATATATTTGAAAGATATCTCCCAATTTTTTAAATCAATACAAATAAGAGATATTTTAGTGCTCAAAGCACTTTTTGGTCATTTTTTTTTCAATAATGGTATATAATTAACTAGAAATCATGCTCAAAAAATACAACACTGTTTTGGAAAGATTTTCTCATTCAGAGTCTTCCTAATAATTTTATTGCAGCCTCATGAAAAACCATAGACTGAGCTAAGCTTGTGTCCCACCTATTAATCTATTTTAGCAAGTAGAAGGCAGGGATCTGGACTTCCAGTAAAGTGGACACCAGGAACAAGGGTCAGTCAGAGGAAGGAGATGTAAAATGTTCATTTGTCACCTTACACATCTTAATCACTAATAAGGCAGCAGTGGATATGTCAGAGTCCTTCAGGGCAGAAAGCAAACCACGCCACAGCCCAACACCTCCATCAGATGGCCAGCGAGCACCGGGGGCACATCATGCTGAGGCAGCAGTGCCATCCAGCCTGGCAGCCACCAGCTGTGAGCAGGAGAGGAGCTGGCACAGCACGGGACATGCACGTTTGGTGGGGGAGGAGCTGGAAGGAGGCTACACTGGGGGAAAAGCAAGGGGAAGTTAGATGGGACAATCAATTACAATATTTGAAAGCATGTGATTAGCATACAATGACCAATTTCCTATTTAAAAGAGAAAAAAAAAAACCCACAAACGTTCAGTGGCACGTATTAAAGGCATATTGAGAATGTTATTTTAACACATAAGCAACAATAGTTTAGAAATCCCTAATACGAGCTGAGGATGGAGCTAAGCACCCCAGTAGTGACACAATATAAACTTCAGCACATGAAATACTGGAAGTTGATGTAAACAGCTTTTAATAGCAGTGAACATTTGTTCACTTTGTTTAGACCATCTGGATGTTCCATTGTGTTCAGTTCAACACCGACGGCCGTCGGGTGACAGTTGATGTATGTTAAGTACAAGCAAAGTGCCTCAGCCCACTCCTGGGACCCTGAGGAGAACTTTGCAGTGCTTTGTGGAATACACTGTCAGACCGCAGCGCAGTTGCCTGCATCCTTAATGGCTCTGGGCCAAAGTCCTCTGGGTTTTGTTGGGGTTTTTCTGTTTTGTTTTGGTTTTTGGTTTTTGTTTTTGTTTTTTAAATCAAAGCAGAGTTTTGCTTTTACTGTTTGAAAGGTTAGCAAAACTATGCCAAAGTTCTTCCAGGCAGCTTGGAGAGCATCAGCTGACAGGGATGATTTTCAATGTGGAGCAAAGAATAAAGAGGACCAGTAATCCTGAGAGATTCCAGGTTTCACTCACTTCACATGCCATGTGGCGAGCAGCCACGCGAATGCCACAAAAGAAAAAAGTTACTAATAAATGCAATGATGTAATTGTTCTGAAGATAGGAAATCAAGAGTTAGAAGCCCATCCAATAATATACTGCATTATATGCTGCCTACATTTTGGACAGTAGGTGATACATCCTCTGCAGGCAACCAAAGCTGTCTTTCAGGTGCACTGGCCACTGCTTTTGAAATGCTTTGACTCCTGAAATTAAAAGAATATGTAAAAGATATTTATTATCATTATTATTACTACTTTTCTACATCTTTTCATAACCACCACTTCAGTTCAGCTTTATACAGAAGCAGAAGAGGCAGAAATCTAAAAGCTTATTTGGATGCATCCACATACGAGAAAAAGTATTTTAAATGTTAAGGTAAAAAACTCAAATAGTTGCTCCCAGCATTTTCTTCAAATATTGACTATATAGAGCAGAACTGGTTTTCCATCTCCAGAAATGTGATTATTTACTAAGTCATGTGATACATCTGTAATACAAGTGAAAATATAATTTGATTTTTAAATCTCAAATCAACAGGCACAAAAATATTGAAAAACATGGAAAAACCCACCCTAGAAGTGCATAGCGTGTGATTTTTCTCTTTCAGTTACACTGTTAGGTTATGTAATCTTTTTTGTCACTGGCTTCTTCCTGCAAAGTTGAGCTCTTAAAAGTTTGGCTCTTACAAGCTGTTGCAGTAACCGATTTATCCACCAAAAAGGTAGCACACAAGCAGCAACACTCCAAGGTTTCCCACATTATAGCTCAGCTCTGATGGGGACCAAGAGTACATATGAGTTTCCATTCTGCTTTAACAGCCTCAGGGAGGCTATTCCAGAGGTACCAAGTGATACTGTCTGTTACAGAGGTATCCATGTTACACCATCCTGCAAGAATGAATATTGTTTCATCTACTTGGAAGCTACCAAGCAAATACTGTTTGCATGGCAATTTAACTCACTCTTTAGAAACAACCTCCTCTCTCTCTTTTTTTTTTTTTTTTAGTCTAAGCCAAAAGAAATTATAAGAATAGAAATACCTTCTTCTAAAAAGGTTAGAGAGAGCCTCCAAATTACATTTGAATTCTACAGAAAATTGTCCTGCAAATTATATGCATTTGAATTAATGTCATCCTTTTCAAATGTAATGAAAAGAAGCAATGCCTCTGAGTGAAGTTAGAAAGTAGTAAATTCATTTATTTAAAGAAGGCTTTACCAAACTTCAAAAATAAACACAGCTTACAGAATCAGGTAACAAATAAAGGTGATCAACACATTCTGCATTCAAGCTCAAAAACATGATCCAATTACACCATCCAAATACAGACCACTATTACTGTAAAGGAGTTGCTACAGCTGGAGCTAATATCCAGCTCAAAATCAACGGGATAATTCAACTAATTCAGCTGGATTTCTGCTAGAAGACAATAATATACCTACATTTCCAGCACATATGTAACTTCTAAACCTTCTCTTCCATCATTGCAATGTACCAGCTTCTATAATTCTGCAATAGTTAACAATGGACTGCCTGTTTTCAACATTATTCCCATTTTTGAGAGATTTTTCGAAAGCATAATGCACAGCCAATTAAGCATAAAGAAATACATATCACGTTTGTGATTTGAATTTTTTTTTATGCTAGGTTTTCAAATAGTTAAACATATAAACATATATAAGTGCTCTGTAAGTGCTGCAATACCAAGAACTGCAACTACAACACAGTAATTTTTATCTAAGTTTTCAGGGATATAGAAAGGCACAGAGAAGGCAACGTAGTCAAAGGGCATATGATGTCTAGCTCTGGCTCTGTTCCAAAGAACACCTATCCCAAATGCTGCTCATGCTCAGGCACTACCAGTGTTACTCTCAGGCACATGCTGTGACTCCCAGGGATGGTCCTGTGAGGGGAAAAGGGTTGGACTCAATGATCCTTATGGTCCCTTCCAACTCAGCATATTCTGTGAACACAAGTCCAACAAATGCAATGCATTGTTATTTTCTCAGCATAATATTAAGGCGTAAAAAAATTATCAACCAATTTCTAGGACATCAGACAAAAAAATCTATTGTAAATTAATAAATCATGAAATAATTTGCTCTTTGAAAACCAATATAATCAATGGTTCTCGTGCTATTTTATACCATCATGTAGTTAAGCAAAAGAAAAATGCAGATATTAAAATGTCTTCTCTGGGAAAATGTCAAAGTTTCTGCTTTGTTTCTGAAAGAATGCAGTGGGTATTGCAAGTTTATGAGCATTCACACATAAATCAGTTGAGTATTTGATTTTTTGCATTTGTGTAGCAATGTAGTATTTGAAAAGAAATTTAATCGGATGCAGAAGAAGTTATTCAATAGATCATAAATGGATGTACTGTAAAATGTAATGTCACCTAGTTAAAAAAGAAAAGAGAGAGAAGATGCTAATTCTGCTGATGAAGATATTGTTTTTCCCCTCTTGTGCCCTATTCATTATGCAAGGCTGCAGAATATGAAGTGTAGTGTGTGATCCGGGCGATCTAATGATCTCCCACACCTGCTCATCTGGTACAATTTTAATTAACACTCCAAGGAGGTTTGTCAAGAGTAATCAAAAACATTGTCGCTTATAAAGCTGTGGCAAGAAATCAATAGTTTTCATCAGAAAAGGTAAGGTCTGGCATAACTGAACCATTTAATTGCTTCATTCCAATAAACAAAAACTGCACATTTTAATGACTTGATTTTGGAGATCAATATCTAACCACATATTGCATTAAACAGCAACATGTGGTGGGATATTCACAGCAATTTCAATTCAGAATGAAGCATTCCTCTTTTTTTATTTCATCTCGAATGGCAATAGGTTGCTGAGCCTATGCAGTGCTATGATTTATATCAAATGAGTGACCTCTAGGGCCGTAAGACTAGAACGGGTGACTAGTTCTCAATGGTAAGCTACTGGCACTTGACAAAGTGCATGAAGCAGAATGAATTTACTTCTCTTTTCCTCAATCATCAACAGGCTCTGCCCTGACCCCCATACTGACTCCTATAACAAGATCTCCTGTCTCTGACTGAAAAATTTACTGTCATGTCTACTTTTCATTGAGCTCAAGTGAGTACTTCTGTCACCTTCAGTGAACTGAGTCTGTAAAAGATTTAACTAAACACCAGTCACATTTTAAAAACTAAGCAAGAACAACTCATATAAAAAATACCACTTCTAAGCACTTCTATTTCTTAAAAGTCCAGGAGCTGTGCCTTTTTATTACAGTTCTGCTCCTTTAAGTGTTTGTCATTAACCTGTTAAAAGCTACTACTCCACCAAGAAATGAATTAAAGGCCCACGGTATAATGCAGGTATCATAACATTAGTAAAATATAGTAGAACTGGGACACTACTCCTAGACACAAAGGCAGCCAAAGTTTAAGTCTTGTGAACTATGAAATATTCAAACATGAAATTTTATATATGGAGAGACAGCAGCTATAAATAGGACAGTCATTTGAATTAATGAACAGATTTGTATACAGTGTACAGCATCACCATGCTCAAAATACATCTATATATAGAAATGTTATTAACAATTTCTTTTACTATTCAAAGTATTAAATTTTAAAGCAGTATTTGTATAACATTTTTCCACATACTTGCAATAATAACAGTTAACATAGAATATGTGATCCCTAGCTACATATAAAAGCATGTGTAGTAAATCTTATTCATTTTAACTAGCATTTTACTAATTCTTTAACTTCATAAACTAAAAAAACCCCAACATTTCAAGAACCGTGCCTATCAACAATAAGGCAATTAAAAGAATGACACTTGATGGTTTATTCCAACATCTCACTAAAGCCTTACACAAAATTTTCACTCCCTCTTTAATTTTCAATTCTCTTACCCTCCCTGCTTCACAGCTTCTGGCTATTGGCTTTTACAATCTGTCCCTAGGGAGCCAGGAGTTATTACCCCTGTCGATGGAAGAGAAAGGGATGTTATTCCCCTGTCACCCTCTCCGGCTCCGGCAGATTCCTACCTCTGATCTATAGCCTTCATTGGAGAAAAGCGTCTGACATGCTGTTAGTTTTCAACCCTGTCAGATCCATCTACCCATGCTACTGGCATTACTTACTGGAGTCAGAGTCACAGGAGTCAGACCAAAAATTTCAGAAAAAAACCCCACTATATCCACGCCTGTTTGAGTAAATATAAGAGAGAAATGTCTATTGCTAAGCGTGTAGGGTTTCAGGAGGCACTCTGTGCCTCGTACAGTTTGAATATGAGCTTAGAAAAAGGTAAGTAGTATCTAAAATTATTGATGATTGCAATAGAAATATTGTATAAACTTGGTAGCACCAGCTAAACCCAAAGGACACAGAACAGTTAATTAAATGGACTTAAGAAGTTTAATGATTCCTTCAATACTGTTTTAACAAACTACTGCTAATATTTTAATGCTTCCTTTTAACCAACATTCACATGACAGCTACATAAAATGGGCACCTTAGATGGTGGTGGGGAGAGGCAGCTATGATTCGCTTTGCTTGTATGCTGCCTGTCATCCCACAAGGCAAATCTACACGTCAGCATTTTGTATGCATTATTTTACAGGACTTCAACAGTAAATTAGCCTTTAACGGTAAAGTATCGGTGAGGCAACTGTGGAGATGGCTGGTTTAGTTCCTCTTATACTCCACATGCTCAGTACCAGGAACTGATCTCCCTGCCTCACACACCTGCCCACTTGGCTGCAGCCAAAAACATTGTGCTTGCTGTGACTGTCAGCAAGGGGTGATGCTTGATCCCAACAGGCACAGCTTTTGCTCACACCATCAGCATTTGGGGTACAGGCAAAACTGGGAAGTGGAAGTCCTGCTACAGCAGCACTCAATGCCTCTTTGGGCAGATGGGTGCCCCTCTCCCCACCCAGCTCCTCTGGGCAGAGCTTCTCATGTACCTGTTTGCTTCTCCTTGCCTTTTTCCCCACCCTCTTCTCTTTTCTTTTTTTTTTTTTTTCCCTTCAACAAGGCCATGGGAAGAACAGATTTGCTCCCCCTTTACATATTTTAGAGCACAAGCTCCTGCTTCCCATATTTCACCTTAAGCAAGGAGGCTGAACAGGGAAGGTGTTGCTCTTTTCAATTCCTTTCTCTCCCTGTACTAAATGAGAAGTAGGAGCAAGCAAGCTATTATTAGAGGAGATAAAGGATAGGAGTGAAGGCAGTGACTGTAGATGGTGCAGGGAGAGAACTACTGGACATTGCCCTGGTGGCCAGAAAGGCTGGAGCAAATCCAGAGAAGGGCAATAGAGGTGGTGAAGTTAACTAACAGTGGTTGGGACTGAGCTGGAGGTAACAAGAACGAGAAACAAAAAAAGCCAGAAAAATGTGAAAATATTTCAGAGGGAATTTAGATGCCATCAACATGAAAACACAGTTCAAAGCTTCAAATGCAGAAGGAAGTCACAGAGAAAATACAGTAAGGAAGGATGAGAATTTGGAAGACTTACGGCAGAGAAGACTGAACAGGAACAAGTAACAGGGAAAATGAAGGAAAATGTGCAAAGACCAACAAAAAAGCATTGACTGAAACCTTGAAGCCCAAGGATGAAAGTTTAAAAAAGAGAGAGAATACTGCTTGAATAAAAAAAAAAAAAAAAGGGCAACAGATCATCAGATCATGCAGATTTTGCCTTGAAGACAAATCTGTTACTGACTTTATTCAAGTATTGAAGGAAAAAGTGATCGTGGTGAAGAGGGAAAGAATCTGACTATTCACCAGGCAAAAAGTAGCAAGAAAAGAAGCAAAATAAAGTGCAGAGGAGGCAGGTTTATGTTTAAAAGGTGTAGGAAGGAAATGGGAAAATTATCTGGAAGCATTCATGAAGTCAACAGATTTAATTGTTCTGGACAACACCGAGTATACTTGAAAGAGCATGGAAGTTCCCATGCATTAATTTTATTTTCCCTGTAAATCCCCTCTTAAATTACTTTAGCATAACACTGGAAATAACAAAATTCTCCAAAACAGCAAAATCCCCCTCTGAGCACTAAGTCTTCACCCACTTCATGGCACAATACAAGGCCAACTCAAACTACAATTTTGAAAAGGCTGCAGAGGTCTATATTTCTTCCATCTAGACAGTTTTCTTCCATCTAAGCTTGATTATCACCACTTCATTTTAGTTGTTAATCACGAGCTAAAACATCTTTTGCACACTGTGTTATAAACACGTTACATCTCAAAATTACAATTTCAGGGCTAATTGGTTAATTTCAACTACTCTAAGCACGTAACAAATCATATTTCTCTCTGTACTGCAAATAGTGGAGTCTCCTCAAGAAGATGATGCTAACCAAGACCAGCTGTGCCCAGCTGCCATTAACACTGCAGATCCAGCACAATCTATAAAGAACTGACAAGTGTAAGCTCCCTTTTAAGAGAATATCAAGGTCATAAAATTCAAATCCCATATTCTAAATCCATTTCTCATCAACCTTTGCAAGTCACAAAAAAAAATCACGTGATTACAGTTGGAATTAAAATTGGGCCTCTTCTTAATCCAGCAATAACCACCATATGCTGCATTATCCTAGAAGCAACAAAGAATGGATGCATCTCAAGCTCAGCAACACATCATATTAACCCAAGTGTTTGCTTTCACATTTTTTTCATTTAAAAATAATACACAAACCAAAAATGTCATTAATCGGTGGCAATTTTTTTTTCTTATATTCATACTTGCTGGGAACCTTATTTGTACCTCAGAGAGTATCAAATAAAAATCCTTCTATCCTTTCCAGGTGCATCAAAACAGAGAACCCAGTAACAAAACCTCTCAGCTTATTCCTCCTCGTCCAAGACCACAGGAAGAGTTGCACCTCACTGCAGAACCATGTACCATTGCAGAAGTAATTGCAACTGTGGTGGGAGGATGACAGATAGAAGTGAGAGAGATGGAAGAGGTGGAAAGGTAGAAATTTGGCTTCATATATTATTGGATATTCAACAGAATGAGCAGTGAAACTCAGAATTACTCTCTGAGAAACTGAAAGGAGGAAAGAAAACCCTTTCACAGGGAAGAAACCTGCCAAACACCAGCAGGGCTGGCATGTCTCAGAATGAAGTGTGGCAGGCAGTGCAAGAGCTCCCAGGACTGGCCCATCTGTTACAACCACCAACGTGCTTACAGTGAACGTGAATTTTACTGGGGTGTGAATCACTCCTGCATCCTCTGTGCCCTCACACAACTCCATCCTGGAGCACCGTTCTGCTCTCTGTGGGAACAAAAACCCACTGGTGGTTTCACTGTGTTTCAGCTCTTCAGTAACTCTCAGAATAAGTTGGGTGATTTCACAGGAAACATACAGCCCTTTAAAAGAAATGGGTCCTTAGTTCCTCTTGAGAAATGTTTATTGCCCTCAGATTTCAAGGTCTCTGCCATATTACTCCATGAAAGCATAAAATCTGAGTGATAATTACTCTAATTACCGTAAACCTCTGCCTAATGCTGCAGCTTCTGTAGACAACACTACTTTAGAAAAACTCTTTATATTTGTTGTTTTGGAGGACAGATGGGAGAAGTTAATCTATTCTTTTCAGTATGGTTATTTTAAACACATTATACAACGGCCTATCACTTTTTATTACTTTTTGATCAAGAAAATAATATGTAGTACTTTACTTATATTTTCCCAGTAAGAAAAAAAATTAGCATAGGGTGAAGGTTAAATTCAACTTGTATGCCCATGTGAAGAGATATTACTATTGTCTCATGAAGAAGATACATAATTAAGCCTGTGAACTGCATGATCAGTTCCATCGTTAGCAGAAGGGATTTCTGAAATCTATATTGATTTTTGCCTGTGAATCTGCATTAGCCTAATCCTCATATACAAGCACTATGAATCCACAGAGGATTGACTTTTTCTCTTTAGTTCACAAAAATCTCAGAGCTGAATTTTTTTCTGAAAACTGATGACAGGCCTTGGTGTTTTCCAAAAGTCCACATGTAAAAAAGTACAAGTTGCAGGGGACCTTCCTGCTACAGAACCTGGTCTGAACATATTGTCACCTCTTCCAGGCAAATCTTGTTTTGTTTTACACTACTTTAAAGGAGATATGAATATCATCCACTATAAATGTGTAGTAAATGTTACACACAGCTATCAAATATATAAATAAAGAACAGAGGGGAGAAATACGCAATGTTAATTGGTCAAGTTCTGCTCTTAACCGTACTGATGTAAATACCTTACAACCAGATTAACCTGATGCAAAAAGTTTTTCGTGTCCTCAGATTCCCAGGAACAAGCAACAGTGGTCACAGTTGTTTGTCATATATCAGTGTTGAATGCAATGAATCATTGAATCCAATTTATTTGTGACCAAAAAAAGATGGGGAAAAAAAAATTATGATCATTAGTCAAACATGCCCACCTCTCAGAACACATAAAGTCTAAATTATACAAGATAAAACACATCACTGGATTTGAATGCAAAACTTCCTGTGTCCCCAGAATTCAGTTTTTGAAAGGCTGGCTGCTATTCGAACCTACAGGCTCTAGTCTCAGATAACTTCAGTGAGTTCCAAATTCACCAGAAGACCTTACCTTCTGCACAGCCTTCAAGTGGCTCAAAACCCGCAGCATGACTCACAGCAAGACCCTTCAACTAGGGGGAGATACTTTTCCACTGCCTTGAACGCACTTTGGTTCCCGACCCTTGTGCTCCTCTGGTGTCACAGGCACACCTGGCGGGCAGCTCCTCGTCCCGCTCCAGCTCAGCAGGGTCCTGTGCACGCCTCCCTATCCACACCACAGAACTCCTGTGTCAGCACCTCCGTGCCCTATACAAATCAGTGCAGTGACTGTCTCATACAATACATGTCCACAGCCTTTCTTCACTAAAAGAAGTATGAAACATCAAATGGACAAAAAGCAAATAATTCAAAATCAGTTTCTCAGAAATTAGATTGGTTCTTGAAAAATACCGGCAACCACAAAATGGCAGTGAAAACTGCCCTTTGACTAAAACAGACACCATAAAGAATCATAATGCTGACTTCCTAACAGCAATCTTCGCACCACACTCAAGAATTTGAAATTGGTGTCTTAGAAGTCAGCATTTTTTTACTTGAAAAAAATTGCTTTGGACCTAAAGTTTTCAATTTTGCATCTGAATACCTATCTTGGTGTAGGCACACTACTTTGCTCCCTCCCCACTGCATTGTTTTTTGGGGTTTTTATATTTTGGTTTGTTTTGATTTAGTTTTTAATAAACAGAAGCTGACCTGTAACTACGGGGAATCCAACACATCTGTGAAAAGGTTGACAAAGAAGGGAAGTCAGATGCTGTGATAGATTCCTAAAGGAACAGTAAAATGAATTTCTAACTCCAAGAGGCAGCATGTGTTATTAAAAACAAACTACTTGCGGTAAAAATCTATTTCTGGGGATTGTTTACTGAAATGAAATGTTTATTTGCCAGGACGGTATTTAAAGCTCCACAGATAAGTGCAAATTGTTCCTGAAAAGATACAAGATGTAATAAAATGCAAAAGGGAAGTGGTGACAATATTAGCTTTGCACCAATTCATTTACAGCAATTTCAGATTTCATATATGTAAATTAAAGGAAGTTTCCAATAACAAGCTGCTTCCATGGGGAAAGGAGGCTTGCTCTGTTTGCTGTAGTATAATTTCCAACACTTTCAACTTACTTCCTCACAGAAGGTTCAACGTTATTTTCAGGACTATTTTATAACTGAGGCTGCATAGAGCAAAGCATGACACTGAAAAATAGACTTAATTACTCCTACAAAAAAATTCTTGGCATAGGTCCACTTCATATCAGCTTAAAATACCCTTTGCAGTTCTATTGGCAGGATTGTATGTTTACAAGCAGTGGATTACAGGAGTAACCACACCTCCAGGCTAATTTAAAACAATTTCTGCTAAATGGAAACAGTAGGTCCCGGGTTTCTTTAATTTGGAAGGGAAAGAGGGGAGGAAAACAGCACAGGATACAAGGGGAGATGTTCCTATTATAACTCCCAGTTCACCACAACACCGCACGATAAAGGGCAAAGGATCCCTTTTAATCCAAGGTGATGCAACAAGACTTAATTTGAGTAACACAGCTTTTTTTAGGTTGACAAAGAGCATAAAAATAGACTCTGATTTGTTAGGGAAAATCACCTCAGCACACATACTCCTCCCAAAGTATTCACAGCAACTCCTGCAAGTTATTAATTTGTCACAGGATATTTTCTCTTCCTAACTAGGTACACTCCAGCAGCAACAAAGTATTCTCATAACGGCTGCAAACACTGTTCCAGAATGAATATGTGCCTATGCAATTCAACAGTTTATAACTCTTTTTGAATTTTTTTCTTAGAAATACTCATTTAGATGCAGTTTATACAGTATAGCAGTAAGGAGGAACAACTGAAAAAAAAAAAAAAACAGGAAGAATTCATGGGTTTTACTCTGTCAAAATGAACGTAGTCCAGGCAAATCTTTACCAGTATCCGATTTTGAATCCAAGTCTGAATTCTCATCACTTGACCCACTGACACTCAGGTTTTCAATCCAACACAAACATCAGAAGCAGCAGAGCCACCCAAGCACAACACTGTACCGATTCCCAGCTGGGCTGAGGTGCTGAAGCACTGCTGCCACTAGTACAGTGGGACTGTTCTAAGCACTCAGATGACTCAGGACATCTCCACATCATTGCCAGGAACACTAGAGCCAGAAAAGCACAAATTCCCAAGGTAATCATCTGTAGTAGCTGAGGTGGCTATCACAGGCAACAGGCCTTTGTAGCCATATTCTGATTAGAAGATACAAATTTTAAAATGGTGAATTGTTATTACTAGTGTGAAAGTCTAAAGCAAAGAGTTTCCTTTGCCTACGGGCTTTTCTCTCCCTTCTCTCTCTGGCTCTTTCTGTTGAGTTTCTTTTTTTCTTCATTTTTTAATAACCCCTATTGACCATTGCACTACTGACTAATATCTTCTGCATCAGAAGGAAAATTGCTGGGGATGTTTGTCAGCCCATACTGTCACGAGAGTCAAAAGCAGATATGTAAGAGAAGAAAGATTATCACATTAGACATAGAAAAAGAAAGATTAACCTGTGAGAGCTTTCGAAGCAGAAAGATGAGCAAAAAGTGGGGGACTCAGTGGCTGCAGGGGATTGGTAATGGGTTAGACTGCCTTTCCCCTCTAGATCACTGGCTCGCATCCAGCCCACATCAGTAGTGACTGAGTGTCATTACCACCTGATGGATTTTTGGTGACCTCTGCAAAAATGAATTGATGGTTTCAGTCCGGCTGAATAAATGTTCCCATCATAGCAGGTACACCACTGTCTCAGCAGAAGGAAAGGATCAAACATGGATAAGGAAACGCAGCTCTGTCCCTACAAACTAGTTTAATGCCCAAGAAAGTCCACTTACAAGAAATGCCACAGAGATTTATTTAATACTTTCATAGCTAGAGGATTGTGCTTCTTTTTTGAAGCCTTAGTGTTCACCATCCCTCAGTGTTCCTCATGTATTTGTCCTGGATTCTCACAGGCAAAAGGCTGCCCATGACCAAGTCAGTGCAGTAGAACTGAAAGATTCTTAAGGGACAATCTGAATTTGAAATTATATTACATGTAATATGATTGTTGCTAAAGCTCCTCTCATATGAAAGCACACTAAGCTAATATAGCTTTAAATGTGCCTCTTAAAGAGTTCTGTTTAAAGATTGTGTAACACTAATTTGCCCTGCAAATAAGAATTAAAAACACGTTTTCTCTGCAATTGGAAAAGGCTACTCAAGTGAACGCTGTCTCCAGTCTAAGTTTCAAGGCACATACATTGTCTCAGACCATTGCATGTGCATGCATAATTAAGAGATTTTTAGATAATTCCAAGACTGGAAAACACCTGAAGTCTCTGGTCCCTTCAGGCAAGAGTTTAGCAGGTTCCTCCTCTCAAGCAGGCGGGAACACAAATGGTTCCCAGCACGGTATTTGGGATGCTGGAGGCTGCTCCAAGCTTATCTCTGCAAGGGAGTCCAGGGAGAAGGCTCGGTCCTTAAGGAACCCAAAGCACAAGCTCAAGCCCTGGTGCTAAATGGCACCTTTTTCTCCAGTCATAACCACAAGTGATCTCAAAAGCCTGGTACAGGAGGGGATGCAGTTCAACAGACGTTACGATAGAAAAAGTGATACTGATTGTTGGTTTTGTGGTTTACGTTTTTTCTTTCACAATGGAAAAACTACTTGAAGCCGACTTATTCTAGAAAATAAGTATGCAGAGTTTGCGGAGGAAAGAAGGTCCTTTTTACTGTGAGAGCATAAGACTTCCAAATGTCAGGTCCTTTTCTTTCATGGGTGGCTTTTAGTGAGCCAGAGTAGAATGGGACTGTGGCATCAAAATAAAGAGAACTGTTGCTCAGAACTGCATTTCACTGGAAGAAAAATGACAGAAATTCCCTCTAAAAAGAAAGAAAGAAAGAAAGAAAAAAAAAAAAGTGGGTTGTTTTAAGCAGAACTCAGTTTTTTGTTAGGTGTCTCTGTCCTGAGCACCCAAGAGCAAGAACCCTTAAGTTCAAAATGTTGTCTTTCTCTCAGTAAACCCTATTCTTTCATAAACAAAAATACAAAACCAGGAGTTGAGAGTAAGAATTTCTGATCCTCTAGAAAGAAAAGCCCCCATCGCTCATCATAGGGGTAAAAGCCCTGACACTTAGTTTTCTTCATCATTTATTCAAATGTTAATAGCAATTCTCGCAGCCTCACTGATCCTGTTTCTTGAATTTATTCTGGTTTTACCCAAGGTGAATAAGCCCCTGCATTTTCCTATCTCATGACTTCTTCAGAGGCAGAAGTTTCTTCTTAGAGGCAATGGAAAAACTTGTGTAAACTAAACTGGCTGAGAAAAATGAAACTGTGTTTGAAAGAATAAATTTTTTTGCTTGGTTTGTGGGGTTTTCAGTTTTGGGACGGGGGAGGTGGGCGTTGTTTGGGGTGGTTTTTTTAATTCACACTATTACCTGATACTGTCAGGAAAGATGGAAAGGAAGGAATGACTGGCTTTCCACTGATCAGAATAAACTGAACAGCTATAGCTGAGAGGTGTGGTAAAGCAGTAAGGTTATATCACAACACACATGCTCAAGTATAGTCACTGCAAAATTTCCATGAAAAACCTTGACTTCACCATTTCTTCAAAAGCAAGTATTTCACTCTAAGCTTTTACCACCAGTTTTTCTTTTAAATCTGTACTTGTTTCTTCCCATTTCTTTTTCCCCGAGATGAGAAGCAGTTTCAAGCCTCAGAACTTTTCAGACATTGATGTTCTGCTTCTTTGAAGAAGGAGGGGGAGAGAAATATACCCCGTTTTAACAAGTCTAGGCAAACATTCTCATACAGTGGAAATGCTGTCTTAAGAACATTTTTCCTTTAATACCACAGAACCAAACAGAAAATACCAACACGCAAAATCCTTAAACTGTATACTTCTGTGCTGACTCTTTGTTTATATGCAGCAGAGAGAAAATCACTAGCACATGTCCTAGCTGTTGCAAATTAAAGCTCAACTTTGTCACCCTGACTAAACTAAAGAGCAATTATTCCTGCAAATTACTACAATGGCACTATTCATTCAGGTAAATACCGTTGCATGTAAGGATTGCCGAATCAGGACCTTAAAGAAAGCAACACATTTTAAATTGCCTGGTTTATCTCCATTTTCAAAGGGAGAATGAAGATCAGTCGCTAAACCCAAGGGATAGAGTCATTATTTGAAATCTGAATACACATATAGAGATTATTGCAACTGCAAATTAAACTTCCCACCAGAAAAAAGAATATATATATATTTATATACATATATAAAATAATACATTTGAACCTTCTGATTCCCTTATTTGAAACATAAGCACCTGACAAATGTGTAAGTGATACACCTTCAGACACAGCAAAATAAGCAATACTCCTGGGTGCTATAAGCAGCTAAGTAGCCTGGTTCAATTGTCTTGTCATACCTTATACTCTCCTCAACTCCTTTGTTCTGGTATCCACAAAGCTTTATTAAAGTAGAGTTCAGTCATTTGCTCATGGCAATTCCAACAAACTGAACCAAATGAACCATGTTCAGCCATCTGGAACCCCTTCCTCTGGAGTTTGCTCCCTTTGGGCTGCAGAATCAGTCTATTACCCCTGCATGACACGATCCAGAAACTTGCTACCACTACAGGACCTCAATTACAATTCCCAGGCCGGGTATTGCTGTCAGGGATTCTGCAATGCAACAGACACTGCATTTGTACCTCCCGTTACTGCAAAGCTATTAAAGCCTCTGCACTTGGAATTCTTGGCCAATATTACAGGGGCTACAGTCCAGAGGAGAAGTCTGCACTGCCTCAATGGGGCTTAAGGGTGGCCAAGAGCACAGAGGAGGATCCACAGCTCCACAAGTGGATGAAAGCGAACAGGCAGTTCTGCCCTGCCCTCTTCCCTATCACCAGTTACCGCAACAAGAGCACTCAGCTGGTTGACACACTCCCTCCTGGCAGCACTGAGACAAGGACAGATTAGCTGGAATAAAAGGGAGAGGGAAGGAAACAAAAAAAAAAAAAAAAAAAAAAAANNNAGAAAAAAAAAAAAAAGAAAGAACTTACACTGGTAACCTGTCCCCTGCTTTTCCCCAGAACACACAAGGGATTTTCAGTGCTGGCAAGTCAATCTCTCTTAACCACCTCTGACACTTGATTCAGAGGAAGACGCATGGCCCTCAAGGCTCTTCTGCTTGTCAGCCAGCACACTCTCAAGAACATTCAACACGGAAAAAGGGATGTTTCCAGACTGAGAATCTCATCTCCTGGAAAGAGGGCACTGACTGCACTGCTCCGTCCCGTATAAGAGTCACTTTAGCATCAACGTGCAGGTCAGGGAACAAAAGAAGGGTAAAGTGCTGTGGCCGGCTAGCACAACCACAGCAGTGATAAAACAGTAGAGGTAACCTCAGCTTTGAACACATTTACTCTTGTGTTACGATGGCAAACACATTGAAATCACAGCAATCAAACACAGAGAGCATTATACTGGCCACATCTTCTCACATGTAGTCAAGAGAGAGGGCCTGTCAAACATGTCCACTAGAATGCCAAAGCAACTTTTATTTTTTCCCCCCCTCTCAATTCCTCCCTCCTAAACAAGGCTATTGGCATATAAAACCATACTGGTCTCAGAACTCAGTAAATCTTGCTATCTAGCACCTATAAAGCATATGAGCTCAGCAACTGACTGCAGGATAGTTGTGGGCCAAGTTGATAGCCTGACTAATAAAAAAAAAAAAACAAAACACTAATTCATTATCTCAGGAGATATCCTGTCTTCTGCTTGGCAATGTAGCTTGTATGTGTGTGTGCTATTAATGCTTTATTGTAAAAATAAGGGGTTTTTTCCTTCCATTGAAGCTGGCCACATCATTTGTGTTCAAGGAGAGGCCTGTTTATTCCCATCACTTCAAAACTATCACTACACAGCAGCTCTGGCCTCACCAAACCTTTCAAAGCATTCTGTAATAAAACATAAAACAAGTGACATGGTAAGCAGCAACAGCTTTAATACAAAACCCAAACAACCGAAGCTCCGAAATCCTTACCCATTCCTTGGGTCCTGGGGACCTGTCTCTTCTCACTCTGCAAAGCAAGGCAGCTGTGCTGAGATCTTTTCTTAAAAGAAAAAAAACAAAAATATTGGTTTTTTCTCAGCACAGCACGTGGCAGTGGTCTCGGTGATGGAACAATCACGTTGCTTATTGTGACCTGCTACCAACAACAATCATCCTCTAACTAATTCCTAAAGCAGGTCTGTCAGTACCCTATGGCAGCAACAGAAAGCTGGCAGCAGCAGAACATCCCACTCATCCCACTTTGTCTCTAAAACCTCTTAACTACAAATAATACCAAATGAATGGCAGAAATGCAGTTTCCCATGCTCCCCAAAACAAGCCAAGGATATGCCACCTGCAGCAGCACTATGCCCACAGCAGAATGCTTGCCTGAAAGTCCAAAAGAAACCTGCAAAACAAAATATTTGAAGCTGAACTCATGTTACCATAATGCAGTGTTAATTTTCAGAGAGGAAAGATACAATACAGAACTCTATGTCATAAACTACAAGAAAGGCATTTACAACTTCAACACATCTAAAAAGAAAAGGGAGAATGCTGCATTCAGCTGCCCTGCACAGAAATAGGTGGAACAAGCCAAGCAACACTTAGCTGCATTTCTTCTCAATACGGAGGATGAACATCACACTGGCCAAGCCTCATCTTCTTAAGAAAGCATTATACTAAAATATCACAAAGCAGTATTTGAAGGGCGCTACAGTTCTGTACAAAAACCTGCTCGTATGAAGAACAGCTCTT
Source organism: Oxyruncus cristatus (assembly GCA_013399855.1). Taxonomy (NCBI): domain Eukaryota; kingdom Metazoa; phylum Chordata; class Aves; order Passeriformes; family Cotingidae; genus Oxyruncus; species Oxyruncus cristatus. The sequence goes on along the minus strand of VXAY01006544.1, from coordinate 479,439 downwards.
TGTTACATGCGCAGACTGTTGTGCACATGATGTTGTTTGTGTGTTATTTATTCAAACTGCAAACACCCAGAGTTTCTGTGCAGCCCTCAAGATGCACATTTGGGGTTTCTTTTGTTTTGGTGTCAGTGTTCTGGTTTTGTTTTGTTTTCAAATTAGTGCTCTACCTCTGTTATCTAGCGAAGAAGTAAGTCAGAACCTGTGCAGTCAGAAACTCCAGAGCCAACTACTCTCATCCTATGTGATGACAGAGAAGTCCCCAGAGACCCTGTACTTCAGGTGCCCTTCTATAGTATTCCTTACCTCCACAAAGCACTGTAAATATCTGCATGATTGATAGTGCTCACATGTTATGGGGTTGAAGGTCAGATGAAGGCAGAAAGAAAAATAACATATTCAAAGAGAGGATCACAACATGTTCCTCTGTCTTTTCAGCGCTGGAATAATGCACAAGTAACACACAGAGTCATGTTTATTCAAAAAAGAAAAAAGTTATAGTCAAAATAGAAACCAGAGAAAAAATCTTGCTGGTATACATCATAAAATTAATGTTTTGGCCTGTTTTTTTAATTCATCTAATAGAAATCAATTTGAGAATTAAGGAGATACAAGTCCCAGATAAATAGATGTGGCGGGGAAACCACTATCCCTGCAGCATTTGTATCTTACTCAGCTCCCCTGGCTGCTAACTGGTGGCATGAAAGAGTAATTCCACCAGAAGCTTGACCATAGTGTCAGTGACAAAGCCATGCAATATCCCAGCCCTTTAATCACTGAAAAATCCATCTCACTCCTTTTTGATCTCTCCTCTGCACGATGCCACCATTTCTGGGTTACAGTCCTCTTGGCAAGCACCACCAGATCCATAAACTAACTTCACAGAGTAGTGAATTGCTGTTGCTGTTTCTAGGTTAACATTGACAAGAACTAACAGAGTCTTCAAAAACATCATAAACTTTGTTTTAGAGCTGACACACAACTGCTACATAGTGCACTGCAGGAACACAGAGCTGTACGAGCAGATCCAGAGCTGGTCAGATAGATGGGGTTTGTCATCAGCTAAACTCTACCTCTAACAGAAGGGGGTGGGGAGAAGAGGAGGAAGGAAGAGCGTGAGGAGATGAAAGGTCAGAAAAAGAACTACTAGAAACACCTTGGACTACAGTATTTCTTGTACAGATCTGACCTGTGTTATGTACAGCGATGTAACCTTGAGGGGAAAAAAAATAAATCAGTAAATAACTTGGAGTACTTTATAAGTGAACAACACTGTCATCTGGGACACTCGGCTTCATTCATCATTATGGTCTCCTGTCTCTCTCCCCAAGTCAATTGGGACTCTAACTGCAGTAGAGAACAGCTCATTCATCCATGGGGGAAAGCAACATGTTTCTCATTGCTAAGGAGTCTGCTGTGATTCTCAATGCCCAAGTATATTACAATTTTCTTCTGACTGAGAAAATAGGAGGCATTTTATAAGACCCTTTAACATTTGTTCATATTAGAAACACAATGTAGGAGCAATCCCGGCTGCTAACAGACCTCCACCAGCACTGGCGTGGGCAAGCTTAACTCTGAAACAAACTCTGGAGCCAGCTAGAATGGAATTACACACATGACGAGGTGCATTTCTCCTATCACAGATTACCAATGGAAAGGTGAAAAACAGTTGGTGAGGCCTTTGAAGGGAATAACATTAAGGTTTCTTCCTCCAAAAACACCATGCAGGCAAGGTCAAGAAACAGTGAACGGCAAAGCACTTGCCAGAAGCAGAAAAAAGGAAAAAAAAAGTTCATTCTTCAAGCAGTAGCATTGCCTTTACAGGCAGGGAGGAAGGGGGGTGGAGGAAGGAAGAAATAAACATATATCCTCAAAAAAAAGAAAAACTCAGTACAACACAAATAAGCTGTATTTTAGATGATTTCACTGTGATCATAAAAGTGATATGTAGCAGCAGTAGCTACTAAAAAGGTTGCTCTCCAAAGCAATCTGGCTTGGTCAAAATGCAGAACATTTCTTTAGCACGTCCTACTCACAAAAATAATTACAAGAATAACTGAGGACAAACCATCATTGTAAAGTCTTTTCTTTTTCTTCCCTTGGAAGTTATTAATCAAAACCTTCAGTGAATGGCAGACAGCCAGCAAAGGATTCTGCAGAGTCTGCTCTGGCCCTGGTTAACAGGAGCAGCAGCACACAGCTTGCAGAGTGTGTCAGGGGTTGATGCAGACGAGTGAGACTTGAGTTATCAGCCGCCACTCCCTGCTCTGGGTAAGAGAATATTTGGTTTTACACAATCAGACATTTGCTCAGCCACTGAAGTTTCACGCGCAGAGCCCCGCACGAGACACTCAGAATCATTTTGCGAGACTTTCTGCGTCTCTGTTTGTGCAGAGCAGGCAGCAAAGCACCGCTCTGATAACGCCATTTCTCACACCAACAAACTATTTCTGTATTATCAATGACGCAGTCTCCATTTTAACAAGTTTCCCCCATTTTTTCACCCCTGCACACGAGCCCGGGCACGGACAGTGCAGGTGGTGCTGCCACCTCTTGGCCACGCAGAGCAGGGCGAGGCAAAAACCCCGATCTCCGCGTCCGGTTAAACCGGGAGTGCTGGAACCCCGACCCCGAGCTGCGAGCACGACAGGGACCACTTCTGGCACGATGTTTTCGGACTTCAGTGACTGCGTATATTACGTAATAAGCAAATGGCAAAAATCCTTTGTTTACAGTGTTTCTCAACTGAGTTCTATTCGTGCGACTCAAAGCTTTTGAGGAATTTTGAACAAATGCTATAAAGAATTGAGCTCTAAGTCCAGGGAAAAGGAAGGCTAACAAGTCGCTAAAAGAAAGTCTGTACTGTTTAGTAAAACTGGAAGAGTTTCCAAAGAAACATACTTACTAACTAGTGGGTAATTTATATATATTTTAAGCTATGTTTTAAATATATTTTATAATGTGTTCACCACTTCTAATCTGCTCTCTTCTGTATGTCTGTTCAAAAGGACAACCAGGTGACATTAAGCTAAAATTTCTAGTGCAGTGTGCAGTGAGTTTGAACTTACAAGAAAGGCTTTTGCACGTCACTAATCAAAACACTCTTCAGCCAAGTAATCCATGTCAGAACCCACTGTATGATTCACTGAATAACTTCTTTTTCAAGTACTGATTAGTGTTCTGAAAGGACAAGAATTTGGTTTGTTTTCAGAAAGGATATGACAGATTAAACAACTGCTTCCCTGTAAAATACTGCATAACAGATCCATACTCAAAAATTTTCATCTACCCATACTACGTTCAGTCTCAGGCTTTCTTCCAGAACCAAGAACCACAGTGACAGACAGCTGTGTTGTACAAGTCTGTTTGGACTATAGTGACACTTAGTTCAAAATCACCCAGAATTGCCCATGTCAGTAATATGCAGCATTATGAGTGACCCAGATCTTTAAGACAGGGTACATTATGCTGTCGTGTCCTGTGTTACCCCATTCCTCCTTTCCCAGCTTCTTCCTAATCCTACCCTCTACACCTTTCCTAATTTGAAAATTTTGTTTAATATCAAGTTTTACACATTTTTCTTATACCTCCATTCTTAATTCAATTATTCAGGTCAGCTATGGAGAATCTGAAGCCTCTGCTCAGATCTTTATGAATTTCAGTGCAAAGCAAACAAATTAAGAGACACATGGTCAAACAGTTTTTTGAACGAGTCAGACCATTTTAAGAAACACATATCATGTCAAGTAGGAATAAGACCCTAAATTTCCTGTTACGTTGAAAGGTAAGAAACCCTCCTCTATCATGTTTCAGTGTTCTCAGTCTCTAATTAATACACTGAAGTAAAGGTTTCCAAAAAAATGAGTTTAAAGTAACAAATTTCTGATCATCTCTGTAACAATAGTTCTCAGCACTAACAAATATTGTCTCTCAAAAAGCGTTTAGGATTAGTCCATTTGTCCTAGAGCAGTGGTTCATCTCATGGGGTTAGCAATGAAACAACTAAAAAACTGCCTGGCATAGACAGACAAGGAGTGCAAATCCAAAGGAACTGCTGGCAAAGCACAGGCAGCTAGACATCACTTTCTCTTGCCCATTTTCTGAGCAATTCTACTTATCACTGTAATTTGGGCAAGGAGTGGTTTGGGCAGGATAAAGAAGACACATTGTGAAGTCAAACGACAAATGCATGGCTGTGGAAAACAACCAGGTGCTTCATCCCTGTGCTGTTCATTGTCTCACAGCTCACCTCCAACAGGACAGGCTTGTGCAAAATCCCAACAGAGCACAAAACCCAGCTTTATAGACTATATTTTAAAATACGTACGTAAGTCTGAAATGAAAAAGAAAATATCTGTACCTCAAGAAATACTATTGATTCATAACCTGGGGGAAGGAGGGGGACATTTTCCTTTGGCTTAAGTGAATCCCCAACACAGCCATGTACTACTGCTGCTGACAACCCAAGTCCAACAGCACATGGGAACAGTATCTCACTGTGCCAGGAGGAGTTCACTCCAGGAAAACTGAAAGAGGGGCACACAGTACTTCCAGCAGGAGACTCCTCCTCGGTGTTTGTGGGTGACAAACGCCATGCTCTGCACCCCTACCCCACTTCCTAGGGCTACGCTGGCCATGGGCTTTAAAATGATCCATTCAAAGAGCAAGATAATGGTGTTTCCTCCAACGATGTCAGCAACAGGGCATCTCAAACCATCCGTGGGGGCCAAAAGATAATCCATTCACATGCTTTCACACCATCTGAAAGCGCAAAACTACAGGCGTGGGACAAAGTCATAACACAGTAAAATACATTTGACCTTTAATACAGTCCAATGCAGACTAAGTAGATTTCCCCAAAAGCTTTTCTCCTTCTCTCCATTTCAAACAACTTTAGGTACAATTGGTTACTGATTTAAATTATTTTACTAAACGTTGGAGTAATATCCTGCTCCAAGGGAGATAAAACTCTGCTAAAAGCACATCATTACAGTCTTCTTAGAGACACTGTGCAAGACAGAATTTTCTACACGATTTTATAGAGTATTTTTGTTTATGAGTTAGCATAAAAGAAAATCTTTTATTTCCCACACTCCTTAGAGAATATCCTGCTTTGCTGAAATTAAACTAATATCTTTGTAGAAACATAACTTTATCCAGAAAAAGTATTTTATTTCTATGGCTTCAAAAACTAACTTCTGCCATGAAAAAACCCACACTTCATTACCTTGAAAGTATTTTTTTAAAAAACCCTAAAACTAAGAAACCTGTATTTGTATTAGACTAACTATTGAGCACTTAGAAGACTAGAAGAGAAAAACGAGAATAACCAACCTAAAAAGCATTTTGTAAAAGTTACATGAAATAACTTGTTCTCTGCTGCAACATAAAAAGAATCATCTTTTCTTTTGCTTGTCTTTTTTTTTTTTTTTTTACTTTCTGGATATGTCTTTTTTTTTTTTATTTTCCCCAGTACTTGTGTTAAAATCCAGTCACTAACTTGTCATGTTTTTTAAAGTGGGTTTTAAAATTGAACAAGGAGAAACAGTTAATGATGTTAATCCTAGACAGAGAAGTTTAAATTAATTTGGTTTCTATTTTTGATGCATACAGATGAAGACAGAAAGACTATGTTCATCCATTTATTAGCCTGCCCTTCTATTTCACACATTATGTAGCTATCATACAAAGTGGATTTTGGTGATTTGGGATTTTCCCCCTCCCCTCTTCTAGAGGGTTTTTTGGTTTGCCTGTTTCTTCTTAACAAAACAGTGAAAGCAAGTTGCCTAAATTCTAGCGCTCACAGGCACGTAGCATTGCTCCTCGAAAACTCATTTGATTTGATTAATCACTGTAACCAAAAGTACTCATTTCTTTTCTAATCATATAAAGTTTATAACAAGCAGAGAAGAGGCAATATGATCATTCTTATTTACACTGTTGCTTTAGACCTTAAGCATTTCAAATAGAGAGGAGAAAATATGGCAAAAACTGCCTTCTTGTCTGCGGTATTTACATGCTTTACATAGTTTAAAAATATGTGGCTTATTAACGACTGATTTTTCAACCTCTCCAATAAGCTTTTTATTAACATGACAGTCCTTTACTTGCAAGTGTCAAGCAATTTCATACCGTGCATGTATCCTTTATGATGTTTAATATAAAAGATAGTACAGTATTTATATCCCTCACAATAAGAGAATGGATTGTTTTAAGGTTATACAGCCCCGTTGTGATAAAGAAAGAAGGAACCTTACAAAATGATAAATATTTTCATTAAAAAACTTTAAAACTAAAAGTTCAAAGATATGTTCTCCTCTCTTATATCTTGTCAAAACATGACTTAGGACCCAAAACTAATCTACTTTCAATTTTATTCCATATTTCAGTGCTGTCATAGTACTGAGCAGAGAGTATTGGAATACGATCATTTTTTATTTTGTTGATGTTACCGACAGCTTTATTTCACAAAGCAATCTTATACTATGTCTACCACTGGCAGGTCACAAAGGTCAAATAGTCTATCCTTACAGGTAGAGAGCTTATTAAATGGCACGTCTATTAAACCCAATGGACAACATAAAGAAACATTTCAGCAAAATACTTCTAACATAGTTCAGTGAAGACACAGTCAAAAAAGGCATTAAAAAATTTGAACCCAGACCAATAAGAATTTTTTCATACCCATCTTCAAAATAATGCTTCATACAAAGCATTTTGAACAGACAGCAGGAGAAAGACCTGCAGAGAGATAAACTTTGTCTGTACAAACATTTACTTTGCATTACGCATTTACAACTGCACAGTCACAGCACATTTCATGCTAGGTGGCTTACCAAAGATAAGTTTATGCTTTCTAGGACTGTAACTTAATTAAACACTCCATTTTAAATTATAATGAAATTTATATGATACATACTTCAGCAATATTTGTACATGTGCTTTACATACTATCCTGGGTTACTGCAGGATAATTCTTCAGAAGCAATACATTTTAGCTATTTATTTTCAAATTATGTAATTAATCACAGAATGGTTTGGGGAGAAAATTCAATTACATAAATCAGAAAAAGGCACTCAAATAAAATCTCCATACAGTGTCTTATAAAGTCCACATAATTCTTTTTAACTAAGAGGGTGTGCTTTGCAAGACCAGCATATTTATAGGCACATAATTGTGATTTTATCTCTCTCTCTCTGGCATCATTTCATTATTTCACTATTTGCCAGTTACCTGTCATATCTTTGATCTTGTTATTTCAATATTTTTATCTGCATGGTTGCATTACAAAAGAATAATAAAATAAAGACATCTTTGGATTGGGAAACCTATATATCCAGATGTTCATCTTCAGACTTAACCCTTCCAACTCAAAGAAAGCATTCCAGTTGCATTTCTAAATCGTATGTACTTATTTCTGCATAGCTAAAATTCTGAATACCAGTATCCAGAGTCTGTGGACTCACAAAGTTTATTAGATACAGTACTTGGTCTACCGTTATCTGAAGATTCACCTAGTCAGATAATTAATAAGATACAGAAACATAAAACACGAGTTGTTAAAGTTTACAATTACCTTCCCTCACAGCTCCACTCTAAATGCACTGTCCTTGCTTTAACACATAGTAAATCATCTACCTAAATGTATTTGCACCCAATCATTTTTTAAAGTCACAATCTTTGTAGTGTCAACTTGTCAAGGGTCAAAGGGAAGAACAGGCAAGATTCCCAAATCAATCTGCTTGTAGAAACTGTCTCATTTCATTTCAAATTACCTGCTGTGGCTGAAGCAGGCTATGGACAAACTGCCTACCTCCATAAACCATGACAGCACAGGTCGAACTTATGTGATCATTCATAAGGGGCAAGTCATGCTGGGTCTGTCATTAACTACTTTTAAACTGCTGTGCAGGGTTAAGTGATCTTGCAGGGCAGCAGCAGATATAAATACTATTTGGACAGTTTAATGTCAGGCGACAACTCCTCTGGGATTAAAACCATGTAACCCAATAGTGGTGCTATCAATATAAGGATTAAGGTACTTTGGGACTGTTTCTTGCACTCACAACTTTTCATATGTTTTGCACCTAAATGATTCTGTGTTATTAAGATATCAGATGCATAACATAACACTCCTCAAGAAAGCTCCCTAAAATATCAGTGGCAACAGTCATCATCTTCTGTGGAGGCATTCCCAGTTAGTTTAGTTTTGTTCATGTGTGACTGTCCACTCCAGGAGAGGCTACTGCTAATCTAAGAATGCAAATACACTGCAGCAACTAAAAATACATTGGGCTGCATGATTCACAGGCAAGGGAAACAGTTCAGAACCGACTCTCCTCAAAGTCAGTCTGGGCAGGCACCACAAATGTCTATATTAAGCAAGGCACTTACAAATGTGGAACTACTAACTGAACGTGCTATGTAGCTAACTGGCAGGGATAGAAAAAGATCACTGCATGGCTTAATAAACTACATGACTAATTTCTGCATAATAACTTACTTAGTGCTTCAGTCATTTTTCCTCTGATCACCATCACTGATACTCATAGAAGCGAGAAAGATACTATTTAATAATAAAAAATAGACTTTACCTTTTTCAAAATCTGTGGACAAGAAAAGCCAGAGGAGATCCATTAAACTAGTGAGTTAAGCTGGTCTCAGTATAAACAAAATAGAAGTTCTCAAAGGGCTATATGATTTTCCTGCTTCTTTCATCACCACTACATTCCTATTTGATGATTACAGACGTAGTTCACAGTATCCTGGATGCATTGGTCGTCAGTCCTGAAGCACATGGGTATTTTAACAAGAACATGCAGGAAGAGATCAGCACTCCAGTTTGCTGAAGGAGACACTCTCTTGCTCATCAAAAGATTCACTAGTATTATATGCAAAACCATATCTGAAACAGCACCCATCTATTTCAAATTACTACTTCCATGCTAACACTACAGAAATATGTAAAAATTATAAGACTATTAATACAGAAATAAAATTGTTTTCAACCTGTGGCATACAGCTTACGTGTATTACACAGCTACAGCGCCACTGTAAATTGTTTAGAAGGCCAGTAGAATAGAAAGCTGGTCCAAAAGACGAGGTCAGGTCAAAAAGAGCAGAGTAATAAAAAACAAAAATGAAAGAAAAAGTAGAGAAAGGTTGCTTGTTTGAAGATCATATTTCTCAAAGAAAAAATTACCTTTGAACCTTTTGTGAGTTACATCTGTAACTACTTGAAACAAACTCATGCCATTATGAAAGACAAAAAAAATAAACAGAATGACAAACCTTGGTTTACTTCCTACCTATATGCAACAGTTCATTTGTTGGAAAATTAATAAGCAGCTTCTTCTCCTCTCCCTTGCTACAGTTTCCTAACCTCAGTAGCAGAGGGAGGATAAGGACAATTTGGGCTTATCAGGATTCTTCACTAAGTAGGATGGAAATCACACTTAAATGCACTCTGCTAAATGAGTTTCCCCTTTTTCTTAATTTTTCTTCACCTTTACACATAGTGGTATCAAGAAAATAATGTACCAGGTTCATTGCACTTCTTCAGCCGCTGCGGTTCGTTTTGCAGCTTCATGATACTGCAGCACATTTCTTTCTCCTTTACCTAGGGCAGAAAACTAACACCTAGAGCTGTTCAGCTTCTCCCCAGTCAGCGGAACAGAAATGTAGCGTATTCTCTACAAGGAATTGGGGGTTGGAACTACAAAAACTGTAAGGTCACTTCCAACCCTAACCATAATATGGTTTTATGGTTCTATAGTTATTAATAAAAAAATTAAACATTATCTGCAAAATTCTTTTCAGCTAAAGAGTATGAAAAGCAGAGTTGAAATTATAACCAAGTAAGCATTTCTACAAAATACATAATTAAGTGGAATTATTTAAATACTAAAACACCTAAGTCACCACAAATTCTGTTCTAAAGAATTACCTGAAAGTTATCATTTCAGCAATAAAATTTTCCCCTTGAACTGTAAGCCATGGAGAGAAAGAATAATATCCAGTATCATCCCCATATGGAAATGAAACAATTCTTATCATTGGGATACAAGATTAAGCTACAGATTCCTCACAGCATTGCCTAGTTGGTGGAAATGATTGAAGCAATCGCATCAAAACAGAACAGCACCACCACCACCACCCCCAAAAAAAACAAAAACACACACCTCTAAGAGTCTTTGACTTGGTAACAGTATCCTCTAAAATACAGTAAAACTTGCAAAACACAGATATAACCGAGTAGCCTGGAACAATAGGCTATGACTTGACTGAATAATAAACTATCACAGGAATTTTGACGACCCCTCCATGAATACCATCAAGTCTGTAGCTCCTGAGGGCTCATTCCTCACCAAGCCTTTTCTTTGAGGAGGAATGATTACAGGACACAACAAGTTTCAAACCCATTCACGTGCAGATGTCAGCAAGCTATGTACCTTGTTAGTAAGTGGGAACAAGTACAGTCACTCTGCTAACACAGGATTCAATTACAATTAATATTTGAAATAAAAACAGATGGTACAAGCTTGATTGAGAAATCACATTGCTGGGCAGAGAAGCACAACATGAGGAAACGCCTGACATACATTTTAGCAATAAAAATTATTCCTTTAAAAGAATACTGAAAGACAACTTCATGGAAACTCCCAATTCACTCCAGTGTGTCTTGGACAATACTCTATTTTACACACTAAAAAAAAAATCAAAAACAAAACCATCAAAATAAACAAACAACCACCCCAAAAGAAAAACAGAACAAAGCAAGCGTCTTAACCATGACTGCTTTCCCATTTGATGGCAGGGAACACATATCTGTTGACTATTTTGTACACTTGCATTAAGGTGTTAATTCAAACTGCAGAATGCTGAAGTTGATTACTTTCAAGGAAGGAGCAAGGCTTTATGCTCTCTCAAAAAAATCCTTGGAAAGAAGATGCAATGGAAACACGGTACTCAGAGCCTCCAAAGTCAGCGAAGTGGAAGAGGAATACCCAACACTTCAGCTTTTCTTCATCCCTCAGCACTTCACTCCCAGGAACAGGGCCCTGCTAGAAATGATGCTGCTGCTCGGCAGCGAAAACACAATCCCCGCAGGAATTTCCAGTATTCCCACGTTCCCGACCGCAGAGCTGCGGAAGCCCGGACCGCAGAGCCACAGCCCCGACGGTCGCTGCGGACAGAGATGCGGCCCAGCGGAACAGAGAGGGGCTGAACCCTCTCTGCAGGCGGCCCTTGGGGGAAACGCAGGGACAGAGTGGCTTGGAAGCCAGGGAAAGCCCCGTTCCCCCGGGATGAGAGCGCAGCCCCCCCGGGAGGACGGGACGGACCCCCCGCCTCACCCCGGGAGCGCCGCAGCCCCACGGTCCAGGGGGCCACTGGAGCCGTCCGGGTCCAACACGGCGGCACCGATGCTCGAACAAGTTTTAGAAAACAAAACCGTTGTCGCAACAGGAAAAGCGATTAAACACTACAAAACTGACAAACAGTCGATTTTCCCCTGCTTGGGATTCTCCAAGACCCTTGTTTACATCTGCATGCTAAAGCTTTCCCTATTTAACAAACTGGTTAAGCTGTGCCAATGCAGATCTGTGTGTATGTCTTGCCATTTCTGGTTTGATGGGCCGGACAAGACAGTGAATCACGCAATTATTTTTAATAAATCTGACCTTGAACTTTACAAAAGGAGGACACACCAAAAAATTAATTTGGAGCCAAGTAAAAAAAAAAAAAATCCTTCTATTCAGCATCTCCATGGAGCAGGTTCCTCTACAACACAGCAGAGATTAGCCACGCCAAGGAGATAAATACTAAAAATATGGGGTTATTTAAATTAACATGTCAAAGCTACCTGCTGCAATGAAAAAGAAAATTTCAAACACTGATGCAATCAGGAGAAAGAAGTTAACCTGAGGACATTTCTTTAACCACTTTAACATTAGAAATATTTACCCCTGTGTGTTTAGAGCTTTCCAGAAGTCATCTAATTTGAGGGTTTTGTCTATAAAAAAAAAATATTAATTGATTATCCACTAGTTGGGATGCTGGGCTGCTTTCATGACACATCCAAACATTTACTTCAGAAACACCCAGATAAGTTATTTCTCCCAGACAACAATTTAGTTTCACCACACCAGTGATTTTTGCCTTTAGCTCCTACAAGAAGACAGCTAACTTAGCTCTAAACCCCAAGCTCCTCTGCTCCCCAGTGCTTTCTACCACCATGCACTGCAAAGCCATCTCCTGCAGTGAGAAAGTCAAAAGATGTAACATCCCTACAATGCAGTCCAAGGGAAATAACAGTGCCAGCACCCTGCAAAAAAGCATTTTCTTCACATGGGATGTGTATTATTTTAAAGAAAAAAGTTACACACACAGAAGTCTTAATTAAGAATTTAAGAGCTTTAGTTGACTGAAGCCAACAACAGAAGTAGTTGTTTCTCTGCAAAGACAATCATAATCCTGTACATAAGCCTATGACACAAGAAAAGAAGAAATCATCCTTTTCTGTGTGTTAAAGGTCACAGTCATAGTTGGGCCAGCAGAGAAACAAAGACAAGAACTATCAACAGATGATGATTCAGGGTAAGAATATACATCTGACTCCTTTGAGCAGTCCTGTAAAGCCAGTAAGGAATTCAATTTTCAGTGAATTCTTTTCATGTACCTAAATCTTCCTTGAGTAGCTTGGACATAAAAGAGCACAGTAATCGTTGAATGACAGGCAGTTGGAAGGAAGTGAGAAAGAGAAAATAGATAAACAATACTTTACCAACTGCGAAACAGTAACAGTTTTTCCCTTTGTATTGTCAGCCAGAAAATGCTGCTAGACTGTCATTACCCACCCTTATTATTGCTGATATTGTTTTTCACATCACTAAATAACAACTTCACATTTTTTATGCACGCTATTAAAATACCTATAGTAAGAAGCACAAATTGAAGTACCTATGTTTATTTCCCAGGAAAAACCATTTTCCATCCGTTCTCTTCAGTTTCAAGCCATTTACTTTTAAATATTCAGGACTAAATGACTCTGTGTGTTATTTTTAACACTCATACACGATATTTCCAGTAGGTAAGTTCTTGTGTATACTGTGATAATGGAGCACTTCATTTCAGATGCCATTGTGTCAGACACTTTTTCCATTTCCTTTAAAAAGTAAGCAGCATGATGGTATTTGACAACCACTCACTGAATCTGCTGCTTGAATGAGAAACAACAAAAAATTCATGTAAAGGTAAATGCCATCTATCCTATACAAGGCTATTCTTTGAGGCAAGGAAGCAGTAGAAATAGGAACAGGCTTTTCCAAACAACAGCCCGTCTCTTCCAGAGAAGTACTTCAGGAGTACTCCTGCAAAAGGGAGGAACATCTTGAAGCAGACAGAGACCGTTTTCCACACTCCTCCTACTCTGGCAAATAAAACTGGACAGCTCTACGTTAGAAAAATAATTGGAGAATTACTATGAAGCACCAGGGTAAAAGTGCCCTTGATTTTATTCCCATGTAAATGCGCAGGTTTAGAATTGTCTTATGCAGTCAAAAGAACGGCAGAATAATTGCATATACTTTCTCCCTGTTTCTGCAAATGTTCTTCCTCCTTGAAACTTAGAAGGCCTTTCAGATGTTCGAGGCCTCTCTTGTACATTTGTGGAAAAATCTGACATTGCAAACTGGGACAATCCAGGGACAAAAGTCCTACTACAGTCTTCTGTAACGGGACTGCCACTGCCCAGGGGGCTCGGGAACATCATCAGGACACAGGACTGGCAACTCAGACTGAAAGCAGTAACACAGAGATGGGGCATATTAAAAGAAGAAATGGCTGTGGCTTTACCTCATGTTAAGTGTACCTGACTGTAGTTAACTCCATTATATTCCTAGTGGCAATAAACCCACTGAAGCTTAACCAGCACTGTTGCTTAACAAAATTCTAGAGATTTATCTGTTAAGACTACAAAAACAATTCCATGGCTTTGTTTCTCTTAAGTAAATTGCCAGGCTGCCCTCAAACAGCAAAATTAAGATAAAATTACAGTCTTTTCTCCATTAAGCAACATTAAACACTCCTATTTCTGGCCTTTTTAGCAAAAACAGAATGCCTCATGCTAATAGATCTCATTGCTGAAAACAAGAGCAGAGCAGCTGGGCAAAATAACTTGAGAAACACACACCCTTCTCTGAGGTCCCTTACACAAGCCCATGCATAGCTGTGATCCCAGCCACCCACCCCACTTTCAATAAATAAGAAAGAAGAACGTGTCTTTTAATACCTTGTGGAAAGCACATTTCATTCACTCAGCGCTTTTATCAAAGCACAATCCCACAAGGCCCAGAAATCTCAAAATTTCTACACGGCACAACTGTTTTACTTGCAAACTCTTTCTTACGCTAACTACCAAATCTACTTTGCTCAAAATAGTTAAGACCTTGGGTCAAGGAGACAGTGGCATTAGCACTCAACAGAAAATGTGCTTCTCTACACTAAAATAGCCACTTAAGCAAGAATGTGGAAATGATTTATCTTGCAATGTTTGAAGTTGGATCTTCACCTCAGCTATGTCATGACTGCACAATCAGTCAGAGGAAGACTGTTACACTTTCATACAAAGAAAAGGATATTCAACTCTTCACTATGAGTATCTAACAATATTACCTTTCAGAAAATAAGAAAAAGCATAAATATTAGCTACTGGAAACATTCACATTTATAAGATTGGACTTAGAGACCTTCAGTGTTCTAGTCCTCACATATAAATCTGTGTTTAATAGTAGAAAGGTAATGCAATTTCACTGAAAGTTGTTTGATTTAAATAAAGTTGTATTTGTAATCCTAAATATTGCAGTGCTATATTAGTTAAGATGACCAGAAAAATACCAAACCGAAAACTTAAATGAAAGCTTATTAATAAAGCCTTGTAAATGAAAGTAGTTGTCCTAACTGGAGACACAAGTGCTTCTACTGGAATTCAGGAAGCTGTCAACTTGCAGAGGATCCAGTTCCACGAGGTATTTTGCCTCTATAACTTATAACAGTGTAGTGTCTAAATAAAAATCAACAACCGCACTCCAAGAATTATAAAGTTCACGTTTCTCACATTCATAGACATTCCTAAGCAAGAAGACCAGAATTAATTCAGAAGAGTAATTGAGGAATTAGGGAACTTTAGCCAAAAGCCAGTTAATTTTGTCCTCCTCTTGACCTGTCAAAGTTGTGCATGTCCTCAGAAACAATGAAATTCAGATGGTCTTTCGTTGTCCTATATGTCAAGGTTCCAGTCATTAATCAGAGAAGTAGCAGGACAGTAATTAAGCAGAATGATCATCACCACATTCCTAACCTGTACATACAGAAGGCTGGGCACCACATATTCTGCACTTGAATGGCAGAATTTTTGAGAACTCACAGTATTCTTTATTTATATAATATAAATATGAAAAGAGAGGTCTATACATTATAAATGGGTATGACACTGGATTTCTCCTTGTCAGAAGTGAAAAATCTGTGCATATATCAAGCAGCAATACTCAGATTTCAAAAGGTCAACTGCAAAAGAAGCTCTCTGCAATTTCTCCACTTTTACATGAATTTAGCAGAGACAGTGTAATCAGTTAGAAAAAACAGGTATTATAACTGAAATCATTTTTTCCTAGCATACTATACACAATTACATATGCTTATATCACTTACAGTGATGTCACATAAATTAAATTATTCATGTTTATGTTTTGGAGAGAATATCTAAACCCATAAATACTGCTTTTAAAGTGAATGCATCAGAGAAAGTACTAACAGCGTGACACGGAGGGAGATGAATGCATGAGCCAGAGGGAACGCCATTCTGAAGGCACAGGAAAACATGCCAGCAGACTTGACCTCCTGACCTGAAGTTCTAGATAGAGTACAACAAAAGAACATGAACAATCAACAATTAAACTGATGGGAAAACATGTTAATGATCAATTTAAATCGAGTTTGTCACAGAAAAAACACGAGCCCTGTCCTATTCAGTGCGCCCATGCACACCTGTGCCAGAATAAATATTTTCACAAACTGCAAAAAAATGGGATGAAATGTATTACTTACATGAAAAATAAGCCAGGGTTGGTTTTGGTGGTTTTTTTGGTTTGGTTTTTTTTTTTTTTTTTTGGCTGGAGAGAGTAAGCAGTCAAAGATTGCAGAAGGTAGGCTGGCTTCTTTCAGTAAGAGTGAAATGCTCCACCTTAGAGCATTCAGAATACAGCCCCAAAACACAAGACCACTGATAGTGCAAAATCCTAAATAAAACCCCTCACACCATTACTCCTTTCATCACAAAAGAAGTGGAATAAAAAATATAATTTCCTACCCAAGTTTATCTACACTATTCTTACGCTCTGCACTAGCCAACAAGACAGTGCTGATGTTAGATTGGAAAGTATATATATGATTGTATATGATGCACTGCTTTAGTTTACGACAAAATTCTAAACCAAAACAACAGTAATTTTCCTGTGCTCAATCTACAATATGTGTAGGTTATTCCCACTTAGTTTAAAACAGATAACTCCTCAACTTTAACTGAGTTCACTTGTCTCAACTCAAAATAACTGTGGAAGCTTTATTAAAATGGTTTTAAAAGTACATTTTTAGGTGAAATTGATGTTATCTTTTATTCGGTAAGAAAAGACTGTACAAGCATTTAATTCATTACCTGGGCAGTTATAGACACACTTCTCAAAACTATTGTTCAGTATTCCCTGCAGTTTGAGAGTGGTTCATTTATGCAACACTACCAATTTGACATGCAAACAGAAACTAATTTCTGGCTGCAGGTACTACTGGAAGGAGAAGGTGCCTTTCCTAAATACCCTGCATAAAGCTCCAATTATTTTTGAAAAGTATGGGGAAAAGTAATTTGGTAGTAATTTATACACAGATGGTTAGAAAAGTCAAATGTTTACTAGAATGAATTATACTGCTAAAATTCTCGATTGCGAATTAAAAAAAAAAAAAAAGGTGGGTTTCGAAGAGCAACAGAATGACCAAGTCACATCCTTCTGGGATTCTCATATATGTAACCATACAATTTGTTTATACTGCAGCTCATTCGATTAAATAGCCTTCAAAAGGAGTAGATGTCTGATGGATTATTGCATTATAACCGGATAATTTGCAGGACTAGCTCCTCTATAGGAATATAGAACTTCCAACATCAGATAAACTACCTATTGTATCTGGTCACATTACATGCCCAAGGCAATGCAATTCCTGATGCTTCAGTAGGGGCTGTAAAAAGTTTTGTCCATCTTCATTACCTTTAATGTTATTTCAACTGATCTTCTCTACTATAATTGTGTATAGTTTTGCCTTCTAAAATGTTACTCCAAAATCTTTCAAGATCTTGTTGTCAGTAGCTCGTGATTGCAAGGCTGATCACATTGTCATCAACCACATTTGACACTGTCAGATGCTTTCTGTGCACACATGCACGTGAAAATAAATACATAGTGTTTATTCAGAAAGCCCTGCTCTCTTCCAAGAAGAATGCTGAAGAAAAAAATACATTGTCTTAACTGTCACCAAAAAAAAAAAAAAAAAAAAAAAGGAGAGAGATTTCTTTGGAAATCTCTGGTACTCCTAAAGGTAACCAAGTCTCACATTGCGTCACAGGGGTAGACTGCTGTTTATTTTCAACAAAATCTAACTAAATTTATCCACATGATAGAAATTTCTGAAAAATGGGAGTTGGCCCTATTCCTCCACTGGTCCTGTTCCACGGAGGGTGA
Source organism: Oxyruncus cristatus (assembly GCA_013399855.1). Classification (NCBI taxonomy): domain Eukaryota; kingdom Metazoa; phylum Chordata; class Aves; order Passeriformes; family Cotingidae; genus Oxyruncus; species Oxyruncus cristatus. The sequence goes on along the minus strand of VXAY01006544.1, from coordinate 461,655 downwards.
CAACCAGCTGCTATCATCAGTTACTCTGCCAGCTCAAATGTCAATGATCCTTGTCCTCTGAGGGCTTCAGACACACTTGCTGAACTAGAAGATCATTAACAGAAAGTCCACCTTGGGGCATTTTGCCCATTTTCTGAGATTGCTATCTTAAAAAAACCCCACAGCAAAACACAAATAGGAAAAATATAAATACAGAAAAAAAGTGTGTAAGAACAGAAAGATTACAACTTGAAGCCATAACTTTGTCCTGAGGTTAGTTGTTAAGTATTTTCTGGAAAACACCCTAAGTTCAGTAACTGTCAGTAAGATTGACACACATGAATGAAGGGCTGTCTTTCCACATTATTAGAGCAAAAGGTTTCATAAAAACCAATAATCACAGCGTTTAGCAATAATACAGCTTTGCATGTCAAAGAGAACAATATTCTTTAACACTTTAGAGAAACATTAGTCCAGTAGCTACCCTTTAAAAAATATAACATCTTTCTATTGCAATATCTCAGAAAACCAGGGATTTTCACAAACATTTCCACTGCATTTACATTATACATATTTGACAAACTAAGTACACACAGACCATGCAGGAAGAGTGTTCTAAAAGCATGAAAAAGTATATTAAGCACAACCCAACAAAGACTTACTGTTTATAGAAGCCAGAAAAGTTGAAGATGGAAATACTGAGTTTGTCCAAACACCCACTGATAAAACCCAAGGTCTGTGATGAAATCAAGCCTAACAAACAAAAGAACCATAGGGCAGAGAAATGAAAGGACTATTGCAAGTATGCCAGAAAAAGCTGACCTCTGTTAAAAGCCATTACTTAAAACTAGATCTACAATAGGTGTCTGAAAATTATGAAAAACTTTCCTTTATAACTGACAACTGTCACCACATGGAAGTCCAGGATTCAGTGCAACATCATTTAGCACTACTGCCCTGATCCAGAGAAACAGCCAGATCAGCCCCACCAAAGACGACCCAAATTACATTGCCATAATATCCAGCTTTGATTAATCTTTGAAAAACATCTGGAATACAAAACTTATGTTCCTGCTGTCATCCATTCACTATATACATTTTAATCCCCATCCTTTTTAATCATTTTTTGCTTTCTGTTAAAAAAAAAAAGAAATCTGGCTCAACCAGTCAAGACAATCTTTTCCAACAACTGAGCCCGTGACCAGAACAAGAGCTAACAGCAATGCCTGAAACAGCCTAATGCTGTTAAGACTTATCAACAGACTGATAAGATAATGCTCTGTGCCTGCCTTTCTCCAGCAGAAAGATTTCAAGTCAAAGTCTGAACCAAAATCAGAAGCTGCATTCTCCCTGCTTTGCTCTGCCTGGGCTCTGAACACGAGCAGCTTCAGTCAGGCCATTTAAGCTAACTTTGGGGGAGAAGAGGGGAAAAAGCATTTATTATCTCCCAAATCATGTGAATTAGTGTCAGTTAGATGTTTCCTACTGGTAACCTTCTACAGTTAACAAGAAGTGAAAGAAGGAAAGTTAATAAAACAAAAAGAAACAAACAAAAAATATATATATTATATATTTTATATTACATTTTATATTGTATGTAATATAAACAGCTAAAAAAAATATTTCACAATGCCTTCACTAGCTTTTCTTCTTTAATAAAAGACTAAGGAAGGCTTCCCATGGAAAATGCCTGCAAGTTAATGCAGACTCGAGTGTCCAAACTTGACAGCTGAAACCTTTAACTGCTTAACACACACTGCATCACGATAGGATTCCCAGCAACATCCTGAATTCTCTAGCCCATTTGTTCCATTAAACAGTGCACTTTCAGACACACCATTGTGCTACTTCCCAGAGACACATACTGTCTTCTTCAGCATAAAACTTGTCATTGCCCTTTGGCACAGACCACTGACCAAACAAAACTACAGAGAACCACAGAACTGTTGACGTTGGAAAGGAGCTCCTGACTTCATTTTGTCCAAACCTCTCACTCCAGCCAGGTCAACTACAGCAGCCTGTCCTGGATCACATGCAGCTGGGCTTTAAGTATCTCCACAGCCTCTCTGGCAACTTATTCCTGTGCTTGACAACCCCCTCAATATAAGTGTTTTCTTTTTCTCAGATGGAATTTCATGTGTTTTGTGCCCACTGCCTCTTGTCCTGTCAGTGGGTACTACTGCAAAGAGTCTGGCTCCCTCATTGTTTCTCCTTTAGGTATTGGAGAAATTGATGGAGAGTTGATCTCACATTAATGAGATCCCCCTGAGCCTTGTTTTCTCCAGGCTGAACACACAGCTCTCTCAGCCTCTCCTACTAGGAAAGAGAATCCAGGTGCTTAATCATCTTTGTGGTGCTGCTGGACTCTCTTCAGTCAGTCTGCCTGTCTCTTGTACTGGAAAGCCCAGGACATGGCCTCACCAGTGCTGAGTGAATTAGGACACCTTCCCTGACCACTGGTCGTGCTCCCCCCGATGCATCCCAGGATACTGTTTACCTTTTTTGCCACAGACACATTGCTGGCTCTTGCACAGCTTGTTCTCCACCAGGACCCCGAAGTGCCTTTCAGCAAAGCTGCTTTCCAATCAGTTGGTCCCCAGCATGTACTGATATTCCTCCACAGGTGCAGGACTGAGCATTTCACTTCGCTGAACTTGATGAGATTGCCATCAGCCCACTTCAGCCTGCTAAACACCAGGCATGGCAGGGGTTTTTTTAATATTAGCACATTAAGATAAAGAAGCAGAAATTACTGGTTTGTTAGAATGTGCAGGAACTGCATAGCATTTAATCTTCATTAAGAATTTACCTCACTCCTCGGCACGCTTTTTCCCCTGGAAAAAGAAAATCAGTGTTTCCACTTTCCATCCCTCAGAAGATTTGACATGAAGTTGCAAAAATAAAAGGCTCTGGTATGAAATTAGTCATGTCTCAGCTTATAAAATAAGATTTATGAGAAAGTCTTCTCATTTACAGAAAGGAACAACTTAAGTCTTTCTAACCATTAACACACTCTTTTATTTCACCTATTAAAGTCACTGTCCACTAGATCCATTTAAATGGTACTGGTGTATTGTATGGTAACTGCTGTTTCACTGTTCTAGTTTACACAGCTCTGAAATACCATGTGCATACTCTAAACTTTTCTTTCTTTTTTTCCTTTTGATGAAGCCTCTTCTCAGAGAGGGACGCTCTCAATAAGAATACCTGTTTCAGGTATTCCCTTACGGGAACAGTATTCATCATCATCGAGTAAACAACTTGCTCTTCAAAAAAACATGTAGTCAGGTCCTTAGCTAAAAATAAAGTCACTATTTGATCATAGAGGATCAGTTCTATATGTATGACTTCTTAAAAAAGAAACCAATCTCCGTTCATTACCTTGACTGCACACTTCAGAGCTTGCTCTGCTACACAAGCCTCTCCTCTACAAGGGAGAGCACAATTCAGATCAACATTGCTGTGAAACCTTGAGAAAGTCCTCAGCTAGAGGTAATGCCATTCTCTAAGAATGACAGATGATTGTCTATGGTTAAAGACAATTGCCGAGCACTGCAATTCACAAACCTCTGCTGAAGTTGGATAAAGTAACAGTGTCTCCCCCGTAGGAAACAGCCACAACATTTATGCGCTTTCTGCAAAATGCTTTGCTTTTCTATACAGGCCATCAAGAAGTTCAAGCCTTCCTGGATTTCAGTGCATTGCAAGCCTGCAATGTACAGCAAAAGTGGAAAATCAGTGACACAAAGATTTGTGATTTCTCTAGATCCCAAACTGTAAGTAGCTACAAGTAATTTTGAATGCCTCACTGCTGTGTATCCCAAAATCAAAACAGACTATTACAAAGTATCTTAAGAAACCAGAAGGCCCTTTACCAGTCATATGGCCAGTCAAGTAGACTTTCCTTCTTTTCCCCACTCCTTGCCACAAATCATTCCTGTAGCAGTATCTACACTGAGAAAGAAGTCCGTGTTATTTCTAGATTTTGCAAACTGACAAATTACAATACATTTTCTACTCTTTTGATTTTGTTCACTGATGGGAGAAGAGGATCCTCGGTTTTATTTGTGTCCTTTCTGGCAGAGAAATAATAAAAAAAAAAAAAAGAACAGCTCATTGAGAAGCTTGTGTCAGCTTCATTGTCAAGACAAAGGTCACTGCATTCCTATTCATGATGACCTACAACTGTACCCATTTAAAGACTTCATTACGCTATATTAGAGGGACCTCTTTCTCAGAGATTTTAATTTAGCTTCATTGTGAGAAGAACAAAACATGCCAGAATCAGAATACGGTGTTAAAAATTGTAAAAACTAATGGTTTCAGCAGTCTTATTCCCTTTGCCATCCACTCTTAAGATAATGTGTGTGAAGTACGATTTCCAGAACCACATAAAACAAAATACGAAACTACTTTTACTCCAAAGTCTCTCAGCTCCAAAATAAATAATCAAATTTAGTGTATCTGCACAAAAATTATTACCTTCTCTCAAAAAATACTCACCTTGAGATCTTGGAACTTAGATTAGTTTAACTCTCATGTCTCCAGACTAATATTAAATTACTATTAGAGAAGCAAACCTGGAAGGTAGTTTTAATTAAGAATGCTCAGGAAGCAAACTTTTAAATCACCTACACATTTCATACAGATTTCATACATGTGCTACACATACAGACTACACTAAGAACACCAAGTGTACATGTTTAGTTACAGAGTTTGATGCACCCAGTACACGATATCATCTGACCTAGTTTTCACAAAACTCTTTAAGCTAAACAGGTTGAATTGTTTTTGTGACACGTCTCCATTGACTACTAGTGAATAACATCATGGTTATTCAGCCCTCTGGCCAAACCAAAGATTGCAGAATTTTGGCACAGACCTCCGCATTTCATTTTCACATAGTGAATCAATACTTGGACATGCCAGGTCTTTAAAAAAAAAAAACCCTAGGTGTTCTAAGAAACGGAGCTTGCTGCACTGTCTCTCGCACTTCCAAACCCTCGGCCACAGCCCGGCTGCAAAAGGCAGGCTGTGCTCTACCTGCCAAGACTGTGTGATTGCCTTCTGCCCCTTCAGACAGGATGGGGCCAGAAGCTTCTAGAAGTAAATGTGTTACCACCAACCTAACCGAATTCCAAGTAGAGAACTAACACAATCTAAGTGCCCTCCTCAGCTGAAGAAGCTAATTCTTTATTAGTCTCATTGTCCAGTATGACCAAGCAGCTTCCAAGACAATATATTTTTCATCCTAGAGATCATTTTGTTTAAGAGATAAGAAGATCCACTGGTATATTTTACCCATCAGAATTTCAAGCACCTCAGCAAAATATGCAAGATATTTTATTACACATCTATATATTTCCTCATTACTGGAAAGGAAATTAAATTCATTCTAAACCCCACCACTCAACAAGTTGCACGTGGATTTCTTTGTAAATTCTACTCTAATCAGGTCTCAGCCCGGTTTTATTCCCACTCCTCTCAGAATGTAACAGAGTCCAAAACCATCCCACCTGCGAGATATTTTTCCCCCACACCAGAAAACAAGTATAGTATTCAGAATGTTTGAGCAGAAACTGAACCATCCTTACACCACTGACATAATTTCTAGCCATATAAACAATCATGTCCCAGTCAAGACCTATCCACTGGGGACAGAGTATGAGCACACAGAGGAGTACACACTGTAAGGAAAAAATGTGGGATGAAAAAGCAACCAGTATTTTAGCCTTTAAGAAAAAAATCAAAATCAAGTTTCCTTTGCCAACAGCACAAAGTAAAGGTTCCTTCTGAACGAGACACAGGAATATTCTGAATGGTAAGAAGCTACTTTTAGATAAAGCAAGTTTTAGCATCAAAGGTGGCACATGAGCTACTACAGAATATCTGATGCTTGCTGCAGATCCTGCATAGTGACCATTATATGCCTCATTAGCTCACTGAATGTTTTCATAGTTGTAGCACTAAATAAGAGACTATTTAAAATACATTTTAAGGTAAGATAGAGTATATTTAAATAAGAAATATATTCTTAAATTACTTCTTAATTCTTTCTTCACCTTGAGTCTGCCTATATAGTATTTTCTCAAATTTCAGAGCAGGTTGCCAAGTAGACATGCAGCTTTCTAGTGTAACATCCGACCACTACTTAGGACAGCCTTAGGTTTAAAATTACCAAATCCACTGGAAATTCATTAAAAGCAAAATATTGAGAAGTGTCAATATGAAAATATAGTAGCACACCATATATAAAAGTTGGCATACTATAAAGATTACGAAAGTTTAAAAAAATAAAAGCCAGAACTAAATCTTCTCTTCAATCCTCAATTCACCCCACCCTGAATGTACATTACAACAGACTGATGACATGATGACAGAGAACTTTATCCAAGCAACGCTGCCTTGCTGTTTGTAACCCAGGGATCTTATACCAAGGAACTCAACTAGAATCAGTGTTAGAGATGTGAAATGTCAGCACCTATCCCTCCAGGTCATGGGTATCAAAAGGAAACTGGGCATCCAAAGGTAAATGTTTATAGATAAACATTTATCTATAAACCCCACAATATTAGAATATCAGTACATGGGTACGGGAAAATAAATTTGTCTTCTTTTCTAACGTGTGAGAAAGCAAACAACACTGAAATAAACCTGGGGTTTAACTATCAGTGAAAAAGGTTACATGAGAAATACGTTTCAAACAGCGCAAACAACAAAGTGTACGACAGTTGCTCATGTGGTAAGCAGGGTATATATCCTGCGTTCCAAACGCTGTGTACAATCCTAAACCATATTTTCCTAAGTCTTTGTACAAACAAAAAATTGCACAAAAATCACCTGGGAAGAATATTAAAAGTGAAGACGCTACAGTTCACATAAGCAGTGAGAAAACAGATTCCAGTCTGAGAATATGCAACACATGCACCCATGTACGCACACCGAAGACTGCCCCACGGACTAACGTACCCAGTGATTGTAACAGCCTGAGGGGTCATCTCTGGAGACAGAGCTGCCAAACTTCCATATCTCTGTATGTAAAAGCATTTTCAAAAACTCTTAAATATTACCAGGTTTCGAGTACAGTGATTCATCAAGGGATATCCACCAAGCTAGCCCAAAGTCCCAGCTTGTGGGGAGATGATTCCAGTTTGTTTTTGAAGAAGCACGGGATGAAAACACCACTGGAACAAGAAAGTTTTCTTCCTCAATCTAATTTTAGGAAATATGTGAGCAATTTTTGCAGAAGTTTTCCAGAGATAGTGCATAGAGCATGAGACAGACAAAGCCTGGAAAATTACAGCTCAAATGTTTAAAGCTGGTAATCAGCAGGGGCTGTAAACAGTATCTCTCATTTTAAAGTGACCTGATTCCCTTCAACACACGCTAGAACATGGAGTTAGTAACTTACGCATTGTCACAAGTATCTTCTTGGGTAAAACAAACACTTCCACAGTCACAACAGCAACTTGACTGATTTCTAGCTGGTGGGGAAAAAAAACAGCAGAAGCATCATTCAGACAATTACACTCTTATCAAGCATAGAATAGTGCGGATGGTGTGGGGGGAGACCAAACAACTGAAACAACAAAAACCACTAATAAAATACATTGAATTATTCCAGTATCTTCTCAAGGGCTCCACGAGGCATCGGGCAGCTTTTCTTCATCATCAGTCCATAAACCTGAAATTGCAACCACCCTTCACACCATTCTGCTTTCACTTTTTTTTTCATCCTGCTTTCATTTCAGTTTCTTACTCTAACATTTCACCCCCAAGCCTGTGTCCAATTTAAGTAATTCAGGAGCCAAGACAAATTTTACTTAGTTCTTCTGTATGATCTGCAGGTGGGCCAGACATGCATTTTCAGTGGCCTGGGACACAGAGATACATTCACAATTCCAGGAACCATAATGCACTTATTCCAAAGCAAAAACATGTTATGTGAGCTACTGTAAGAGGAAGTGTAACAGTTTATGCACAATTTTCTATCATCGCACATATAATTCTTCTTCGCAATCCTGTTAGTAGTAGGAACCAGGTTATCATTCTCCTCCCATAAGTTCTTTAGAAACAACAAAAAATAAACCTTGAAATAAAGAGCCATTTTGCTTTCGCTTTCCATCTCTCACTGCCACATCCCTGGTGAAGCTCATGTAGGTTAACTACAACTTTCTATGTAGTTTTCTAACACGTAGCAGGCAAAGCCATAGCCTGATTTCTATGCAATTTTAACATAACCTTCATTATTTAAAGAAAAAAAAAATTGAACTCCATATTGAAGTAGGAAAATATTTAGTTTTGCTCTGTTTAGAAACATTTCTGAATGACTGTTAAACTGTGCAAAATTCCACTAAGTTTCCATCAGATTTAAATGATACTTAGCAACATTCTGAATATTAGACATCGAGCATATTCCATATTTGTAAAGTTTTTGCCGTTTTTGCCATTTTTCAACATGCCAAGGATTTTTCTCATCTGTGTTATTGTCTTGATTCAAATACACATGCAAAGTTGAAGAAAAATAGAGATTAAGTAAGTCCACAAACTATCTCCAGATTACCTAAGGACATTTTAAATATTTAAATATTTAAATATACAGTACTATTTTTACTGGGCATTTTATAATGCACAAGTTAGCATGGGGGTAAGGGAGGAAGAAACCACAACCAAAAACCCTTCCCAGAAAACAGATAAAGAACTTTCTACAATCTTTACCTTGAACGAAATTATATTACATATGTGTCATTCTGAATTTCCAGCAATTATAAACAGTCTCTGAAGTTAACAATATGCAATTTAGATATTTTTTTAACCAAAACTACAGATTCGAAAAGATGAGGCTGTATGAAAATTTAAACTTCAGGAAATTTGGTCGGTTTTGCTAAGCTAAAGGTATGAGAGAAAACCAGAGCCCTGGTTTCTAAAATAGCACATTCAGATTATCTGACTCAAAAGGAAACTGAAGAGAATAAGCTGAAAACATGCCAGTAAATTATAATATTCCATCTCAAAATTTAATCTCCTAATGTTTCCCTAATAGGTTCTCAAGTGTGACTGGATAATAGAAGTGATACCTTTATGATTTTGTGAATAATGGGTTTTATTAAGTTAAAGCAAACAGCCAGAACAATACATATGCAAATTCTACTACACACAATATAAAGAATGTAAATTAAAACCTCTGCAAAACAAAAGAAAAGGTACTCAAAAAGCCAACACAGTGGTTACGGACTATTCCATCCCCGAAGACCGGCTGGGTTCTGTGAGTAAAGAACAGTTGTTGTTTGCTTATTTAAACTGAAATAGCATGAAATACAGAATCAAGTATAAATAAAAAGTTAATGGAGTTACACGGACTCTATGAGAACAAACTCTAGATTAGTGAGGGGGAAAAAAAAAAAGACACTACTAAAAGAGATCACGAGTGGGCTCGGGTTTCAATTCTTAGTGGTGAGGGACAACAGGAGAAATTACCCAGGATTTTTGTAACAATTCCTTTAATAATACACCACTTTCATAACCAGAAGTGTTTTACACTTGCACAATGTTAATAACTTTATTATACATGGAAGCCTGTAATAGGCTGATTACACAATAAGACTGCAAACAACCACTGGTACCTTCCTGACAACAGAAAAGTACGTAAGACTGAAACATCACCAAGAGTACATAAAAACCCATCATCATAAACATCACCAAAATTACATTAAAAAACTAATTAAAAAATACATCTGAAAAAAGTGGTTTAGAGCAGTGCCACTGCCTTTCAGCAGCTTTGAATGGCCACCAGTATTTCTAGCAGGTTTCCATGGCTCCACAGGCATTAATCAGGATTCACCTATAATAAATAATGTACCACAAAATATACATAAAGTAAGGCAATAATTCCAAAGAAAAGTTCTGTTGATATTAACAAGCCACTCAAGTTCCACTTTTGTAGTCGATGTCATCACCAGAAGCCTTTGATGGAATTGCAGCCTTAGGCCCTAAAAGCCTGCCGTGATGAACTGCTGCAAGCCCCTCCCTCCGTAAAGAGCTCCAGGGACACCACCACTGGTACCCAGCTGGGCACAGGGGTCTGTGTTAGCTGATCCTGATGCAGGATAAGGGCCTTAGTATGTACAATTGGGAGTATATTATTTCTTATTGTACATGGAAACCTCGACATAGTTCTAAAACACGTGGGTGTTCATTCATTGTTCATCATCTGATGTCTTAAGACATCAGAAAGCACATCATAAGATATGCACTTTCTGGAATGTAAATCTTTTTAAATGCTAGCTATTAAGTTGGGGTGAGAGCGTGAGTAGGGAATAAGGGAAAGAAAGGGTGAGGGGACCACCAAGACCAAGTCCAGAGGAACCAGGAACACAATAAAATAGAGGGACCCTTTTACACTAAAAGAACATGAAAAAGGGGAAGAGCAAGAGATGGACTTTTTTGAACCATGTATAATAAATAATGTATCCCAAAAGCCTATCTGGATTATGACTGTAGTTTCAAGTTGGGGTTCTAATGACATGAACCAGATGCACACACTTTGTTCTCATGGTTTGTGTCAACAGAATCTCTTTACGGAATTACAGTCTCATGCAGAAGTTCTTGGGACATTACTGTTCAGATTAAAGCTACCGTGCTGGGCTCATCCTACAGACCCAAGAGTACTTGCTCCACCTGCCTGGAATGAGCATCACCTGGAAGAACAGGAGTACTTTAAACACAACAAGATTTAGGTAGCAGAATTCTTTCAGATCAGCCGACATAAAAGACAGCAATTTGAAATGTCATAGATCCCTTCCTCAAAAAGCTGAGATATATTTGTCATCATCTGTAAATTGGAAGTTCCAATACACTAACGGTGCATAGAATTCCCATGCTTCATTACACTTTCCTGAGAGTAAAGCAATTAGAATAAACCTCAGTCCTAGGAAAAAAGTTAATTTTTTGCATTTTAAACTTTTGGGCTATTCCCTGACAATCTACATAATGTAAATTTGATTGCTAAACATTGTCACTTGAACAAAAACACTATTTTAAACTATTGATTTTTGATTAAAATCCATAATAAACAGAGCTAAAAAAAAAAAAAAATCACACTAACAAAATAAACTAAATATGAAAAGTTGCATTGAAAGGGCATGTTACATTATTCTTAATAGGACCGTGTAGAAACATTCCAATGGCAGTGTTGTCAAAGTAAAACAAATTACATTAAGAAGACCCCACAGCCTGGTCAGTCAGGACCTTACCTGTAACTCTGGCTGGTTGGGGTTTTTACTCGTGTACTACATGGCTCACTTACATCAGACATCATATTTGTATACCCTGAGAAATCTGACACTGAAGTCCTTACTCTATGGTCCACTTCTCCATTAGAGTTAGTGATAAAAGTCATTGGCACCCTGCTGCCCGACTTAAACTGAGAACCAAACGCTTGTGCAAAGTTCTCGATCTGGTAGGTTGCTCTAGGCTCTATGTCCTTCTGAGGATCTATCTGGCTAGTTAACTCCTGAGATGGGATCTGAAAGCTCGTTGAGGATTCTAAGTTTTTCTGTTCCTTCTGGCCAGTCAGTTTCTGAGATGCTGACTGGTAGTTAGACGAAGTCTCTAAGTTTTTCTGTGGATCAATGAGATCATCCAGCTCTTGAGAAGGAGTCAACTGTTGATGCGAAGCCTCCAAAGCAGACAAATAAAAGCCTGGCTGAGATCCAAGCAACATCCCAAATGGAGGTTTTGGCAACGCAGTTGGCAATACTGAGGTAACGGATTGGCTGAAGCCACACTCAAGTGGAGATGTAGTGTATATCTGTTTGTCTGGAAACAGAGTGTGGTTATGGAGAGTCGAAGACAAGCTAACAAACTGGAAACTGGGTCCAAAAGCAAAACCAGTGCTATTGGTTGTTCTTTCAAAGGCTTGTTGGAGGTATTTCGAATATTCTTGCAACATGCTTGCCTTATCATTTGAAACTGTTTGAGAGTTAGGGCTCAAGTTTTCTTCCTGAACCATCTCTGAATGTTCTCCTGAGGTGTGCAAGTCCACACGCTGCTCAGTTATACTGAAAGGATCTTCTTTCTGGCCTTCTGATTTGTGAGAGTACTGGTCCAAAAGGCTCTGTAAGACTTCATCAGGAATACCAGACTTGTCATGGCAAGACTTTATTTCACTATTTAAAGATGCTGAATCAATGAGAGATAAAGGAGCTTCGTTATCCATAACGCTAACACCTGGAGACTGGATGACGGACTGCTGGGAAGTCATGTGTCCGACATTAAGTGAAAAGGCACTGTTACTGCTTGCAGTTTGTAAGTATCTTCTCTTCTTGGAAAACTGCATGGCATCATCGTAATTGCTACTTATTTGACCCGGTTTACCACCTGTACTTTGGAGAAGGCCAATAGTTTCTACACCGGTATTGGCTACTAGGCCCAGAGAGCCACTCTGTTTCCCAGACAGTGGTTTTTGCCCCAAAATATCTGGCAGTGGTGATACAAAATTAAGGTAATTTTTGTCTGCCTGTTTTCTGCTTGCTTTTTTCAAGACCAATTTTGGCACCTTTTTCTGAAGTTCTTCTACGCCTGTGCCAACTAGACCACCACTGGAAGACACAATAGGAATATCAACTGCATAACTTGGCATGGCCACATTACTTGTAACTTGAGATTCAGCTATTTTGCTGCTACACTTGTTTCCTTTGTTTTCAGTGGATGTACTTTTCGTTTTACTTTTTCTCCTTGAGGAACTCGTATTTCCCTGAGACAATGCAGCCAAGCTACCCATGCTGTTTGATGATCCAGGCTCCATTCCAGCTCCTGCTTTACCTATGGCTTCACCACATGTTCTTCTGTGCTTCAACAGTCTATCAGTCCTTGAAAAATACTGCTGACAAGTGTCACATTTGTATGGCTTTTCTCCACTATGCGTCCTCTTGTGTCTTTCCATGTGGTACTTCTGGATGAACTTCATACTGCACTGGTCACACCCAAAAGGCTTCTCTCTACTGTGGATCTTCTCATGTCTCTGCAGTAAGTACTTCTGGATGAAGCCCATGCTGCACTGGCTGCACTGGAAAGGCCTCTCCCCGGTGTGGATGAGCACGTGCCTGCGTAAGTGATAGGAGCTCCTGAAGGCAGCACTGCAGTGTTCGCAGACGTGAGGTTTCTGGCTGGGGGACGCAACGGCACCTTCCCCATCTCCCACCAGGGGGGGTTTGGATGAAGCGCTTGGCTTCCGCTTGGCTTTGATTCCCTGAGTTTCTGGCTTTGGCCTCTTTGCCTTCTTGACCTGGGCGTCGTGCTTTGGCTCACCCGTGCTCCCCGGGGCGCCCTCGCCTCTGCCGGTCAGCAGCAGGTCTCGGTGGGGATGCTGGTGCAGGTGGTGAAGAAGGCTGAGGTCCTGGATCACGCTCTGGCCGGCTCCTTCGCCACTGCCGCCGCCCAGGCCGGGGGGTCTCTCCTCCGCCGCTCCCCCGAAGAGCCCCCCGTAGTGGTGATGGTGCTGCGGCTGCTGCTCCTCCTCCTCCTGCTCGCTGGGCTTCTCTTGCTTGATGCTCACCAGGGACTGCAGAAAGCCCCAGGGGCTCCTCTGGGAGGAGGACACGGAGGGGAAAGCCCCCGCCGGCTCCTTCTTGAAAGTCACGTCCTGCGGGGGCGGAGGCGCCGGGGGCTCGCCGGCCGTGGAGGAAGCGGCGGCGGCGGCCGGAGGTAACACGCACTGCGGGGGGTGCTGGGCCGGCGGGGGGGGCGCAGCCGCCCGGGCGAAGCTGGTGACCGGGGGCAGGCGGTGGTTGAACATCACCATGCCGGGGGGGAACGTGGGCTCCATGGCCGCCGCCCTCTTGCCGCCGCCGAGGAAGCCGCTGCCGAGTTTCATCCCCCGGGAAGGCGGGCCGGAGAGGAGGCGCGGC
>VXAY01006544.1:384044-447370 GCA_013399855.1 Oxyruncus cristatus | reverse complement strand
CCGGCACCGCCCGCGGGCGCAGCGCAGGTGCCGCCCCGCGAGCGCGCGGCAGCGCCGGTCACGCCGCGCAAAGCGCCGACACGGGCAGCGGCTGCGGGCTCGGCGTCGGTGTCGGCTCCGCCGGAGGAGCCGCAGCGATGCTGAGACTGAACACCGTTAACAATGGCCCAGCGTGCGGCTGTTTGAGCCCAAACCAGGGACTGCAGTTGCACGTACCGCCACGGCGTTAGTGAAGCCGCTCCGCTCCCACAAGTGAAAGGCTGCCAATAAGAAGCAGTATTTTAGTCCAATGTCTTCCACACACGCTGCTCCCACGCCGCCGGTGCGCGTTGCGTTGGGAATCGTCCCCAAGCATAAACTGGGGAGGTTTTTCCCACACGTCCCCATGTCCCAACACCTTCCCAGTGCAGAACACACCACGGGAGCATCCCCTGCACACCTGGGTCCGGCTGCCTGGGACACCCCACCCGCAGCACAGCCCCTGCTCCAAGCACTGGACCCCACGTACAGCATTCTTGGCCCACTGTCACAGCAAGACCCATACCGATAATAATGCTCATTGGTTTAGTTACATGTACGGAAATAATTCATCCTTATAATGGAAATGCAACAAAATTGTTGTTATTTTGAAATAGCAGCTTATTTTGGTTAATCAGGAGAACTAATTCTTGTCATAATGGAAATACTGGAACAAGGTGGATAAATTCCTTATGATTTTTATGCTTTATCTGTAAAAAATAATTCCCTTTATGACTGATGAGCCTGTAAATAGCAAGCACTGTTCATAGCCCTAACTGGTACAAAGCCCTGGGTCAGATTTTAAAAATCTTGAACACATCTAAATTGATCCTAAAAAAGGAATTCGATGCCATTTCTGTACTTTACATCAAAATTTTGTTGAGTAAGTAAAACTTGTTCCTTTTATAATTTAAATAGTTTCCTTTACACAGCATGTAAACTAACAATTTCAAAACGTACATTAGATTACAACAGTTTAGGTCTGTCAGGTTTAGCTAAGTGTTAAAGGACAGACCAGGAATTCAAAAAACTTAAAGCAGCAGTAAAATATTAGTCAATGCCTATGAGAAATGAGTCTGTCCCTTTATTCAGGGTGTCAGTGTTTAATGGTAAGCTGGGATGCATATAAGCTAGTCCAAGCATGAAGGGCAGTAGGACACTCGTATGGAAAGCCAACTTTGTCCCTCAGTTATCAAGATAAGAAACCTGTCATTTCTCTCATTCACTCTGTCAGCCTTGAGATACTCCAAGCAGACTTACCTCTGTGTTGTACACCCCATATATCAGGAAGATGAAGAGACCCTGTAAAATAAAATGGAGGGAAAAAGCTGTTAACTCTAATCATTTCAGCAGTAGAAATACCTGAAATAAACTTTCCTGGGAACAGACAAAAGAAGACACACTTCATCAAGGTCAATTTATTTTTCTATTTTTCAGCATTATCAGCTGTACCTTGAGCATTTATTTGATAACATGGGAGCGCATCAACTATATTGTGATATTCAACTGTTCGGAAATGAGAAACTTAGCATCAAAGGATCTATAACGTTAATTAGAAAATTTAGTTTTATGTGAGTAGTCTTTCAAACAAAAGACCAACAAAATAAATTTATTTTAAAAAGTGAAAACACGAAGATGCTAAAGCAAGCTGATAAGGAGTGAACACCTCTACTTCTGATATTTACTTTTTTAAAAAAGTGGAATTAGGAAAATATACAGTACCAAATTCTACATTTCTCCTGCATATGTATTGACAAATGCATACACCCGATTTAATTATTTTAGAAATTTAAATAGGGAGAAAGTAAGAGATGTATAAGGACAGAAGAAAAAATAATGCACATAAGCAGATAGTATACATGAATCACCAAATTCTTTTAACAGCTTGCTTCCAATTGGCCTATTATTAGACAAAACAAGCTAAGAACAAAAAACATTTAGTTCAGTGAGTTTCTCTGAATGTTTTCACCTTAGTGAAGGATATGTTTCCAGGATCTGAGTTAACAGTGCAACTTGTTACTGATTCTTGCAATCTGCAGGCAGAATCCTGAAAAACACAGTCAAATTACTAGGAAGAACAGAACAGCAAATGGAAATAAAATGTAAAATATATAGTTTGCTATGAAAATGCTTCCGTAACTCAGATTCACCTTGGGCTTAAAACATTTTCAAATTTATTTCTAAAGTGACCCTAACTTGTAATGCTGTTATTTAAACTGGCCACTTGAGTATATCAAGCAAAAAAACTCGTCTTTCAGATACAAAATACATTCTGATAAGAAACTGCATTTGAATAGCAAAGAAACCACAACTTTTTAATCCAACATGCAAATTACTTGAAGACAGGATTCATTCCAGATTTGCTCATTAGCCAAATCTATATCTTATTAGGCAGGGAGTACTAAGAGATACCATTCATATGTAATATTTCCATGGATTCCCTAATGCCAGAGTAAAATCCTTGGGAGAGAGCATTTTTGCTTAATTTCTTTTGTTTAGTTTTTTTAAAAAAGCTAAAATCCAACACTTCCTTTCAGTTATTTTCAGATTAAATCAACGAACCAACAATAAGCAGGAATAGATTAAAAAAAAATAAACAGCTATGGTTTTTTTTGAGTGTGCCTTCACACCAAATATATCAAAATGATATCATGAAGCTTGTTTCTCAACAGAACAACCAGAATCTCTAAGGCTGGCAACTCGGTTAAGTGAATTAGTCAGAGGCAAACTATCTGTAGAATAAAATCACAGGTACCTCTCTAAATACAGAATTAGTGGACCATTCCGAGCCCTTTCACAGAATTATCTGAAATCTGCACTTAGACTGGGGGAAAAAAAAAATATCAGAAACTTTCTCAAAAGTTACAATGAAGTAAAATTAGTTACATCTGAGATAAAAGTAAATATTGAAGTTATAGAAAGTAAGATGAGCACATCATAATTGCATTAAACATAGCTGGCAGCTGATTAATCAAATTATTCAACATACAGCAATAGAAGCATCATCACAGGCATTTCGTAACTGAACGTTCTGCGAAACACTGCCAACAATACAAATGTAAATAGTGTAAAACACATAAATAATGTAAGTATTTTTATTTACTAATCAGATCATGATCTGTATACCTACATTTAAAAAGGAGAAGGCATGAAGTGTACACTTTTATTTCCTCCTATCACCTTTTCAAGTCCCAGGATTTTAGGGATTTCCATCCCAGGCAAAAGGCTGCAATGGGTAGATGCCATAGTGAGAGGCAAGGAATAATCAGCCACTGTTAAAAACAAGGGGGGGAAAAGAAAAAATTCCTTTCTCGGGCTGATCCCAGAAGAGAGAGTAAAAATCACATGCTTCTTGTTATTCAGGTATTTTCAGGAGTTAAAATTCTTGCCAAAACTGTCAATCCAAAAAATATTGTTTGCTATGATATTAAGATTTAAAAAAAAATTAAGAATATACATTCAAGACTTCCAACACTGGAATGTTCTTTTCAACCTAGATATGCAAAAATAAGGTTTTTAATTGCTTTTGAGTCTCTTCTGAAATCTATGAATCTCATAAAATCCCAGGAAAACAAACTAATCAGCCAGCTACTTAGGTTTGGATATTTGCTAATCTTACAGCATATTCGAAACAATCTTAAATTGGCATGCCAAGTTTTTGCTTTTCTTGAGCTCAAATAGCAGCTCCTTTAGATACTTAACTGTTAGAAATATGAAGTGCTGTGGACATTCTTAATTCTTGGAGACTTTTGGGAGCTTTTTGTCTTGTTTTATCTTGGGGTGTTAGGGGGGTGTCCTGTAATATCGATAAATTATTGGAGTAGAATCAGCACAACAAGGATTTTACTTCTTGTTTGCAATGAGTTACTAGATCTTGGCACCCACAACTGGTAATAAGGGGTTATTTTCCACACCACACTCTCATCAACAATTACCTGTACAGGACAGTTTGTGGTCCACCTGAGATCATAATCAAGAGGTACAAATCCTCAGGTGGTTTGAAATGTTAACAATAATATGGTCTTACAGAATTGATAGTTCAGTTTCTTCAGCTCATTAATTGCAAAAACCAAGAGTTTCTCTGTTTCTTCATCAGTGGGCCCTGGTGTTGGCTGCAGTGTGGTTCCCTGAGCAGCTGCCTCAGTTGCTCAGGCTGGTCAGATGTTCTTTGGCTTCTGGGAATTAAGCAGTGTTGTGATCAAGACAGTAATTTTATCCAGAACTGTTTATTATTTCTGTTGAGATTTAAAAAAAAAAAAAAAAATAAAACCCCTTCATTAAGAAGCATAGAAAGCACATTTGTATTTGTTGTATCCCAACAGCACGTATGAACACCCAGAGGAGTTATAACCCCATGATGCTATGTATCATATACATCCAGCATAAAGCCATCTATGCCTTGGAAAGGTGAAGATTTCCATGCAGAAAATCTGGCCACATGCAGAGAAAAGAGAACATACAAGCACACCTGTCATTTTCCAAGTCTCATCCAAAAGTAGGATGTGCTCTTGGTAGACCGCAAGCAGAAGTTAAAAACCTTCCGCTGAGCTGGAATCCTGCCTTTTGCAGCGAGGAAAGCTCCGTGCTTCCTGCTTAATTACAGTTCTGTTTGTCACTGGGCAGGGCGGGAACAGATTGCTCAGCTTTTAAATTTGGCAGGTCTTAACAGAATTGTCCTTGCTATCTTGAATAAATCAGTCTATGGACAGTTCTAATCTCTAGCAAGTTTATCAGGATCTGTGCCAGTTTGGGTGGTACCACTGAAAGCTGACGCTCTTATCAGAACTTCATTCTGCTTTAGGGCAACAGAAACCTAAATGGCAATTGTTTCAGCAGAAGTTTCTTTCCCCAGTTTTAACATTTGTCTCTCCCTCTGTTCCTATTTGATGTTTCCTAAAAGCTTCCTTTTGATAGACAGCATATTTCATTCAAGATTAAACAATATATGAGAATCACTTTTTGGTGTGGTGGAGACTGTTATGCTAATACTTTCAGTATTTTGAATGTCAGCATTTTTTTCAATATATCCATTTTTGAGTATGTGGAATTACTTCATCTGTCTCCTGTTTATTTTTAAGCCTTTGATCTCTCATTTGTTTGACATAATTAAAAAGAAATTTTAAGAATTTCCAAGTACTAAAATCAATACTGTAATACTTCAAGGATGAATTAAATAAAACCATATTAGCAATATATGCATGAATGAAAACCCATGAAATATATTCTAAATAAAAAAAAATAAAACAATTCAATATTTTAAAACATTAAAAATTTCCACCACTGAAAAAGCCTGGATTGCAAGAAATTTTGTGATGTATGGAGAGAGAAGATATTAGATCATATGCAGCTATACTAAACTAATTCTACTTTTTTTCCATACATTAAAAAATAACACTATTGCAGCAACAGAAACTGCAGACTGCAAATGGAATTCATCTTACACAAGCAGTCTTTCTGTAATCCTGAAAGAAATAAAAATTACCTTGGCAAGAAATTTAAATCCAGATTAGCTCTAGAACCTGCAACCCTCAGGTAACCTTTTGTCAGATAACATCAGGTTTAATGCAAAGGATGCCAAATTCAAAAATTTTTCTACCATAGCTGAAGAAGTTTGAAATCTTTACTTTAACAGTGAACAAGCTTGACATTTGAAACAGTACAGTTGTGAAATTTCAAAGTCACTGTCCCACAAGCTTCAGCTCGTGTAGTTATCACTCAATTAGTACCTGCAAGCTCAGCAAACAGGAAGAAACAATGTGACTTTGAATCAGATTTTCTGCCTATAAAACCTAGAAGTTAAAAAGAAAAAAAAAAAAACCAACAGCAGGAATTTTGGAATGCGAATTAACAGATCCTCAGAAATTTGTTAGTAATAAACTGTAGTAGCAAAGGTCCTGGAGCAAATCAGTAACTTACCTTGTAACACATTCTTTGGCGTGGCCTTGCAGATTAATTCCTCTTTGCCTCAGCTGCATATAGAACCAGATGGTAGTTCCTTAGTTCTGAGCCATGTTAGGAAGATATTTCCATTCCGTTCAGGAGAAGTGGAGATGGATAGGTGGAGCACTACTCTGGATTCCACACCAAGAATCTCTGCAAGGACTGAAATACACAGAAAGGTTTTTTGGGCTTTGTTCTGCAAGCAAAGACAAATCTAACCCATAACGAAAATATCATCAACAAATAGCCTGAAAGATAAAATCTGTCTTGTATCCATTGACTTTTCTATGATTCAAAAAAGTGACAATGACTTTGGAAACACTGGTTCAACCGCTTTTAAGGAAAGGAGCAGCAATAGTTGAAAAACCTGATTTTAGCCAGATGAGTGGCCTATTATCATAATTCTTAGCACTTAATGGCAAAAAACCCAACCACATATCTTAGTAACCAGGGAGGCTACAGTACCTTTCCTTCTCAGAAATAACTGCTTCTATGCAGCATAACTCGATGAAATTATATACAACATGTGCCAGCAGAATAACTGGGATCTAGGATACCAAAAGAGCAGCTCAGATTCTCCACAGCCTGAGCAAATTAGCATTCCATGTTGCCAAATGTAAGCCTACCCTGAAGTTTATTTCGGATAAAGTCAGCAATAACCTCCCTGCACCAAGGCATGTTTCGGATGATAGGAAATTTTCATGTGTGAAAAAACCAACCAGAATAAGCTTTCATATGGCAGATATAATAAATTTCTGACATAAGTATATCATCTAACAGTGCTTTTTAACTACCAAGATCCTATTGGAGCACCTAGACAAGCCTGTGTTGATCTACCTCTTGAGGTCACTAGAGTCCTTTTTTCCATCTGTCCTTGAAGAGGACAACTTGACCTTTGCAATAAGTCTACGAGCATTGCAGTCAGGGCTACAGGGTTCATTTTTTTAAATGGAGATACATCATACTGTAAAAAGGTTTCCTGCTTCTGTTTCTTTTATTTCAGAATTATACTTTTCAAATCAAGATATTCTTTCAGAGCATGAAATAGCCAAGACATGAAGCCAGTTGGGTTTTTTCCTGATAAAATAATTACCATAATCACACTATCACTATATACATCAAAAATCTAAACAGCACCGGTCACAGGGAGAGAGAAAAGACTGATGCTACTGTCCGTTTTTTTCAGTAGTCTGCTGTTCACACACACACACAAAGTGGGCTGAAAACAACAAACATATACTAGAGCTTGGTCTTATAATACCTTTGCATGATTCCACCCCTGTACAAAATGTGTCTGTTTATACAAACACTGTACTTTGAAATTTGCAGTTCTTTCCCAGCAGCCAGTATTTTCTCCCTGCTTACTCTTACCAGTTTATAACTTCTTCTAACTGCATCCATGCTCTGTGCTTGTCATCGGCTCAGATTATTTTCTCTGTTATTAAACAGCGCTTTCTAATTTTATAATATGAACAAGGGAACATGCAGGGAAATGGGTTATATTTCACTCAAAGAATTTATTCATGCTCTCTGAAATAATAACATCTCTTTAAAAACCTTAGTATTTAAAAAAACGGTGCATTACATTCCCATTTTAAAGGTTGGTCTGCTCCACCCAAAATAAATTATTGCACATACAAATAAGCACAAAACCTCTTTGCAATGTTTTATGTGGTCCAAAAAAATGTTGATTCACACAATGTTGAGCTAAATTCTGTGTTCCTTACACTTAGTAGCATCCCACAAGATGATTAGTGAGTTTATTTGGGATCACTCACAGCCATTACAATATTGTTAGATGTGAGTAGAGGGGAGAAAAAAATCTATCTGTTCAGAAAAGAAACTTTTAGAATTACAGTGATGCAGATTATACTGTAAGTATTATCTTTGCAAAATCTCTATAAGAAAGTTAGAATACAGTCAAAGTTTAATAATAGCATTATTGTCATTTACAAGTCTGTATTTTGCAAGTATTTCTCCACCTTATACACAAAACC
The DNA here is from genome assembly GCA_013399855.1 of Oxyruncus cristatus. Lineage (NCBI taxonomy): Eukaryota > Metazoa > Chordata > Aves > Passeriformes > Cotingidae > Oxyruncus > Oxyruncus cristatus. The sequence continues at coordinate 439,415 of VXAY01006544.1, read as the reverse complement.
AGGTAGGTGTGTTGCAAAAGATCCCAAGGCTGTTACACATCCTGGAAGTCACTGTGTATCACCCTCCATTTTGCTTTATAGTAATTTAAAGTCTAAGGTTACAGCTTTTCTGAATCTGTGAACTATACTGATATACCATATCCACTTTGCTTGGGTTCCTTAGAAATAATAGGTAGAGCCCTATAAACCTCTAGGGAACAGCTAAAAAACACCCCAGTGTTGTTCACTCGAATGAACAGAATCTTTTCCATAGATTTGAAGCATTTGGAACAGCTACTCAGACTCCATCCTATGCACTCTACTGTAACAAAAATTATATGATAATAATGACCACAATTACTGATTTGAATGCGTTGGATTTTTTTTTTTTTAAGCTACAGCTCTAGGCAGAATCTGTACAGCTTAAAATATTCCTTTAAGACGTCAAAATACATAGATACTTTCACACATTCTAGATGGAGAGTTCTTCATCCTAGACTTCATTACTAGCCTAAAAAAAAAAAACCACTCATAAAAGCATTCTATCTACATTCTCTTCAGTGAGATGAATTCATGATAGACACTATTCCCATAGAACTAATCTCCTTATTATGTGACTGAACAGTTGTGCCACATCCTCTCCCCCATTCTTCACATCAGATCAATTCTGTTTGGATTAGAGGTAGAGATACACTGTAAAAGACACACAGTATTTGAGGCCTCATTCCAAACATATATATTTTCCTAATTCTTCAGGTTCCTGATGCTGCCATCCTCTATTAGCAGAAGCCCCTTTAGGCTTTCAAACAGGAGTTATGCCTAAGTACAGAGAAGGCTCTTAGCCCAGTTATTGGTACAAACGCCTTCTTGCATTATTAGAAAAAGGTATAAAGACAAGGCAGCTCTGTGAAAATAGTTTCCAAGGGTTATGCTTCTGTTCTCTCACTTTGTTGCATAGCAAATACGATCAGTTTACAATTTGAGTTCATTCATGAGCCAGCCCTGCTACATAATTGTGAAAGCCCCGATGGGTTCTGATTCCTCACTCGTGATCAAGCTTATCTCAACAATTTAGATTTATTCTGTATGTTGCGTTCTAACCACGTCTTTGAAATTTTGCTTTCAGTCATGTGTTGTTGCAGTAAAACTCACTGTGCTTATGTGCTTTGAAGGACTCTCCATAGTTTTTCCCATATGCCATCCGATGAAGCCTTAAACTGCTCAGTTGATGATGGTAATTGACCTTTAGAAAAAAATTGTGAAACGCTAAATATAAAACAGTACCTCAAATATAATTAATAAAAAGAACTTGCAGCACTTCACCTTACAAAAAAAAACCCCACCGAACTCTAGGGCTATATAAATAATTGATTTTTCAATCGCTATCTGAAAATAGGCACTGAAATTAATTGCTACTTCAGGATTGACCCAAAATGCATATGTTCTCTGTTGTCATGGCAAAATAAATAAAAACCAAAGTTTAATTTGGCTTCATTTTGGAGTTTTTAAAGGCCTCACAAGAGTGTATTTTTAAATAGTGGATTTTAAAAAGATGAGCCTGTTAAATTATTTACACCTAAAAACAACCCACACTTTCAAGGTTCTTTGTGAGAAACACAGTCTGAAAATTTGATGCAAGTTCACACCTCATTTCTGTTGAACCAAGTTTTCATTTCTGCCCAGCACTAAATAATCCATAATTCAGGTAAGCAAATTTAGGATGGTAAGGAAAAAAAAAAAAAAAAAAAGAGTTCCATTTCCATATTAGCTTGTATGTGAGACAAACAACATATTTTGTGAAAAGCAGTCATTTCAGTTTTACATTCCAAACTCTTTGCAGCACCTATTTCAGTTCCTATTGGCCGTAACAGTCATGGAAGATTTTCATGCTGCCTTCTCACTCCTCATATAATGTCATCCTCCTTAACACTACACACGTGGTGAGCAAGGAAAGGAAAGCAGCCCACTCCAGATAAGATGTAAAGCAACATGGAGGCAACATTGTCAGCAGGTCTGTGAGGAAAGGTAAGGACAAACAAAAAAAGGGAAGAGTCAAACAAGAAGAGGAGCAGAAAAGTGTCAAGTAGGACACTACATCAGGCTGCTCAGGGAGGTGCAATAAAAAGAGATTAGAACAGAAGGGCTAAATGCCAGAAACTTTGTCCCAAATGTAGCCAGCAGAATAATTGTTAAAAATTAACTGTGAAAAGAAACAATTGTTCTACTGCTTTCAAGGACTGATATAGGCTATGAGTAGGGTATTGACACAAAGCTATTAATTAATGCATGTGGTATTAAATCTTCCTTCCAAAAATAGAGGTTAGTGTCTGCAATTCAATCTATTGTCAATTTAAGCAGAAACTGCCCTTAAAAGTTATGACAAACAGCAGATCACATAATGTCCAAAAATTAATTTGTGCCCGTGCAGTGTGATTTAAATTGGATCTTCACTGACCACTCAAGAAAACACTGGAAGTCTCTGTACACAGAGAGCCATTCAAAAGCAAAAAGGAAGAAGAGGCAGAAATGAGTATGGTTTTCTACTAATATCTTCCTTTTACAATTTTTTTTTACATATTACCAACAATTGTATGTAGAAAGATTCGTAGCCATTTTAATTTGGCTGTGCTTGGCACAACTGCCCATTTCCTTGAGCCAGCTACGAGGGCAGACCACAGTGATTCAGGTTCCTTTTGAAAACATATTATATCAAAGGGTCAATAAATACACAAACTCAAGAGTTTACTCTGACCTAAAATATTTGTACAGTAATTTTAAGGAAAACAGTGCTCACAGGGTTCTCCTGATAGCACAGTGGAGAGGGTTGTTTTGGTTTTGTCTTTCAAAATCCCTTAAGAAAGTAAGATCAACAGCATTGTGTTTACATCAAATTTAAGACTTGGAAATGTCCAGTTGGTCTGGAGAACCTTCGGACATAAACAATGCAATGTGGAATGAAAGGGGAGATTTGATATTCTAATTTATTTAATGGCAAAGCAGGGATTATTCCCATATGCCTACTCCAGATATTTCACATTTTTCTTCTAGGAAGTATTTTTCACCATGAAAGGGTAAATTGCATGAAATTTGAATTAAAGAGACATATTCTAATAGCAATAAGCCATGCCAGGGTGTGCATTACTAGACTTATTGGCGAGGCTTTCAGGTGATTGAAGGCACTTGGTCTTCAGGCTGTTTCTTTGCAGCGTACCCAGGACATGCACCAATAGCCCACACACATCCATCTTTGTGGGGCTTATTACTACTACATATTAATCACCATGGCAGTCTAGTGTTGGTTACTAGTCATTCCCCCACAGCTGGAGAGGACTGAAAAACAAAGGTTTTGTTTGCAATTAAAAGAACACAGTGTCTTTAGGGTCCTGGGAGAAGCACAGTTTTCAGTCCAAAGAGGCAATACTTTCAGAGCTCCAATAAGCATTTGATTTTGCTAATACAAGCAACTTCAGATGCATCACTCTGATGCTGCACTAAAAGCTGATCACAAACACAAAATGTGGTAAATTGATCCTACAGTGCATCTAAAAAAGGATAATAAACAGAAAATTATATAAATCATTCTTAGCACAAAAAATATGTTGAGATTTCAGAGCTTCAACAGCACTTGATGGACTCTGCTACATTAACTAGCATTACTTTCTCAATTTACTTTCACTACATTTACTTTCTCAATTTACAAAGTCAGAGCAAACCTAACAAAAACTGGCTGAAAGTGAGAGAGCACAATTCTTGGTCTATGTAAAACTCATTCATCAGGATATGCAAATTCCTGTACCCGGGGTCTTTTACCCGAGTCTTCCTCAAGCTTTTGAAGACATTCTGCTGTCCTGCCTGTAACGGGTTGGTGTGTTACCTCAAACATGGGTGCACAACACACAACATTAATTGCATTCACAGCTTAAAACATTTCCTTTGGCCGATGGACAGCAAACAAGAACCCCGATTATTACATGATTATTCTGTTAAAAAATAATTTGATATTTGGTTCATTATGAAGCACATATAAGAGCTACAGTGCATCCATTCTGGAACTTCAGGGTTCCTACAGAATCCGGGGTGATTTGTTTATGATGTGGTGATGATTGACTGTCAGTTACTAATAAATGGTAAATAAAAAAGTAACCTGTGATATTAAAGTACTACATTAGCTACATTGTGATTAAATTACAGTAACACCACCAGCTATAAACCTTTATAGAATCTCCTCAGCCATGCAGTAATTCTCCTAACTATACTATTATGTAGAGCACAAATATTTCTTTGTAAGTCCGAAGCAATACATCAGGGAAGCATTTACTGCTAAAGCTAGATTGAGAGTAAATGCATCTTGGGTTGCTATGAATAAAGCTCTAGCTTCTCATTACTTTATGACAAGACACAGAAATTCACTTTACTTTTCATTTAAGCTTTTCTGCTCCAGTTTATAGATGTATGCCTTCACGCTTTTATTCCCTTCTCGCTTCAGCCGTACGTAATAAATGATTATAAATTTTCACATTTGACCACCTCTCTGCTAGTCTCATGCTTAATGCACAAAGTTAGGAAGCTGCAGGTAAAAATTTCACAAACACTTTTATTTATGATGTTGTCCTTGGTAACGGAAATTTCAATGTACTGAAATGAAAAGTATGATTAAAGGGATACGACGTCCTGACAAGGATAGTAGAGGGCAGCCTTCTATTTCCCACTGAAAATATATAATACTTTTTTGACATCAATTTCATAGAGAATAGACATGGGCTAGTCATGAAAAAAAGACACAAACATGTTTCTAACTTCACTGTTGTTCTGCTGTCTTAAATGAAACTTATTCCAGAAATATTTTGTCCAAGTTACATAGCTTTCAAGTTAAAGTCAGGCATGTTATTTAGTATAAACAAAATACTGAGCAGTTAAAAAAAAAAAAAAAGTCTTACCGATAATTTTCCGCAAAAATTAAAAATAAAACACACCTCCTCTTAAGAGAGATATTCCTTTCTTGTTTTCTCTTGTCACTTTTCTGATCATTTTACCACTACAACAGGATTTATTGCTTGTAGCTTTTGACTGGTTTTGATTCTAAATTCATTGCAGCAGAAAAGTTATGACAGCCTCAAAACACTTGAGAAGTATCCTAACAAGGACTGGTTTATTTTTAATTAAACCCTTTTTGTCTTCTCTTTAAAAAAATCAAAATAAAAAGTTTAAAAATTCCATGTAACCTTAAGAGCATTGCTCCTATTTATAGGTAAATGGGGGAACTGAAATAACAATCAGGTTGTGTTACTAACATTCCTAGGTTTTGATTACCTGAAAAATTAGATTAATCTACAATTCCCAAAGTGAAATCCATCTTTCTGAGCATTTTTTAAAATAAATTGCTTCAGTTTAGTACCTCATTCTTATAAGCGGTACATATAATTGGCAGGTAATAGTAACAGTTAAAATTATTATTATTATTATTTCTTCTTCTTCATAAAGTAATAATAACATCCCCAAACACCTGCTAGAGTTTACCTTCCCGGCAAATATTCTGTCCAATTTCCAATAGCATAGATACAAATATTTTGGAAAATAACTCTTGGACTTCCACATTCCAGAAAACCTATTTTTAAAGTATTCAGTAAAATAAACCTTCCACATTCGGGCTTTTTAGGAAAAACAGACTAAGCTATGGAGAAGAGGGGGATAGTTCAGAAGTTCTGTGCATCAAACACTGAACTTTTCACCCCCAAATGAGTGTTTCAAACCCTGCTCAGATTGGTACAGACTAAAACTTGCTTTTATGCATTAGATATTTAACAATATATAGACAGAGCTCTGAGTTTACATTCGTTGTCAGATGCATCTGTGTACAATTCATAGTAAATGGCCTCTTGTGACCAGCATTAAGTGGCATTATGAGCAGAAATATAGTCATGACCAAACTTTTCTACTAACCCTGTGAATTTCACCAATAACTACCTTGGCAGGGCAACTCCAGCAAGTTCCACCTTTTCTTTAACAGTACTAATGGCTTAGAAAAAAAAAATCTGGGTTATCATATTGGTATTAAGAAGTTGTGCTTATTAAACTCTCGGGGCATTTTGTCCCAAAGAAGGGTTGGGGGTTTACTCTCGGCCTTTTTACAAACACATAAACCATTTGTTGCTGATAATCAGTCATTACAAAAACCTCACGGATGTACAGTCAGAACATTTTTCAGTGTGTGCTGGTAACATCATCATACCTTTCTCAAGAAAAGAAGCTACAAAGATTTTGTGACACATTCTATTTGTTGCCTAGCTATCACAAATCCCTGGAAAACACATTACGTCTTGTGTCAGTTACTGAAAAAAAAAAAAAACCAAATTATAATGAAAAGAAAATTACTGACAATTATAATTTGAATGTCTATCTTAATCCATTTCAGATTTACTGTTACTCCGAGGCTTTACACCTTGGTATTTTTTCTTCTCCCTCACCAAACAATTATAAGCTACTGTAATTATTGCTTTTATAATCATTGCCACTATAATACCAGCAATCTACATTGCTGAGGACTCTGCATAGTGTCCTTACCCAAGCACACTCTACACTAAATGCATTTTAATATTTGTAGTTTGAAACCTCACAAGAACATCCTTAGAGTAGACATGTGGGATCAATTATGTGAAATAAAGCATACAAGTTAGAAGTACAATACCACAGCAGAGCTCACACTTTCTTTTTAACTTGCTAATGTCTCTGACCCCTCTGTACAAAAGCACTTTAATCAACATTCACATGCGAGATTTTTTTTTTTAGCCTTACCATTTAACGAGCTGTAAAAAATGTTTAACAATCAATTATATACATCAAGTTGATATGCTGCAGGACTGAGGGTCATTTAAGCTTAGAGCTACAGCTGAAAGAGTTTGGGAAAGCCACATGGGAAACAAAAATCGCTTTTCCCTTTTAAACTTGCAAGCTAAGGACAGTTTAATTAACCCAGTAGAGAGGGTCTCCTCAACCTTTCCAAAGCTCGTTGTAAAAGCACTGTCAACTCTTCTTTTGGGCCTTAAGAGCATTTGTTTTATGCCTTCAGGTTTCAGCTGTGCACACAGCACCAATAAGAAATGTCACAATCAAGTGATCACATTAGCTAAATTTGATTCTGATCGCATGGCCTAATCCACTGCTGGAACAATAATCTAAATCTGGTCCTGGCTACTGATGTCTGGTATGAGATATGGGTCAGTGAACATAAGTGCTCTATTTGTAATCATAAAAAGAGAGATAATGCATAGGATGCTAAACTATTGCTTTGCCTCCCTTTCATCTTATGGGGAAATTGATGGTCCATATTCTCCAGAAGGATAGGGAGAGGATGTGGCTGATTAGGAAATCAGGGGTTTGCTCTGACTATGCATCTTTTAAAGAGATTTCTTTCATCTTTTAGCACTGTTTTCAGAAGAATGAGAGTAATAAGAGTAGATTCCCCACTGTTCAACTAAGGCATTGCTTTTAGGGAAGGGGAGTCTGCTTCATTACTTTATTAATCAAAAACACCACCCAACTCATTCTAAGTTCTTAGGCAGCTCAGTATGGTTTCTGAGACAGCTCCACCTACTCTTCTTAGGGTTCATACACAGGCCAACTTCTTAGCTTTTGGAGAATCTCCAGGATGTCACATTCCTTGCAGAGTGTCTTTGCTAGTTGCCTGCCAAGCTACTGCAAAGAACTGTAGCTTTCTCTGTCACTGTCTCTGACAGGCAGCAGGAGACTTCATTTTAGAAGGCAATTACTTTTGCTAGTATACATATACCATGGCATATAACTAGGGCAATCACCTCTGTTCAGGACAAACAAACAAACAAGGCCATCTCATTGACACACGCATTTGAAAATAAGTGCTAACTCATAGGACAAGTCAATAGTTAAACAGGAAGTATAATTGAGAGGTTTAACCTCTTTTTTATTTTACTGTAGTCTTGAAAAATAGGATAACCAGAATTCTTCCAGAACGATATATAAAGTGAGGCATATAAGGCACATACAGGACACAATACATACGTTAAGCACATCCCAAGTATTCCCAGTGCCTTGGCACAAGCACCGCAGAGTTAGCAAGCACCTCACATTCCATCTAACAGATGCTTCAGGGAAAGATCCAGGGAAATCTCGACAGATGGTAGCTCTAACTAAAAATCTGTTACTAAGTATGGAAGTTCTGTAGTTGTACAAGTCAAACATAAAGTGGTTTTTATTTTGGAAGTAAGATTTTAAGAATATTGTTACTTGCTTTGCTTTTGGTGATTCTTAACCCAAATTGGGTATTTGTCTGAATTACTACAGATACACTGATCTGACTTCAACCTGAAGTTACTGAGGCTTTATAAGACAGCAATAAAGCTTTCTTTGCATTAACCAGCCAAGCACATAAACATTTTAATGAACTGTTTTTACATGGTTCGTTGAGTAGCTCCTAGTCTCCTCTAATACAAATCACTTCTCCATCGTACTTGCCCCTCTCACACAGGCTTTTCCTCTCCCTCTATGAAACGGAATAGCAGTTCTGTGGATATTCAGCAGATAGGACGTTCTAGTCAGTAAAAATGTTTAGGCCGTTGTGCCATACACAGAAGATCTCCAGCGGTCACAAGCAGTGGAATAGAACACACAGAGAAAGGAGCTGCACTGCAATCCCCCAGCAAACTGCTCGGGACCTCCATAAAACAAACCTCCTCTTGGAGCTACCGCATTGCACCGCAAACGCTTCAGACAATGAACTACAGTGTTGCCATGGAGTACTGGGGGAGCTAAATTGTCATTAATCATAGAACATTCCATCTCCCTAACAGGTATTTATTTTATATTGACCTAAAGGTTGAAATAAATTATTGAAATCAACATCACTGTAGACCAGATCTCCTCGGAATAATTAAATTACATTAACGACAAGCATTTTGGTATATTCTAGCCAACCTTTAAAAAGCAACATGAAAAGCATAAAATATTTATTGTTATGTTTTCAAATAGACTTTTATGACACATTATGTATTTTTGAGATTAAAGATTAGTTCTAACACATGATTTAATAATGAATGCAAATTATAAATGAATATTTAACAAACCATATCACGTTTTATGTCTTAACATATCCTTTGCCATTACTGTGACTGAATGAGAAATGGCTCTGTGATGTATTGTCCTGCTGCCTAGGGCCCTGGTGTTTTCACCTTGATATGGCCTTTAAAAATAAATTCATTTGTTAACATTTAAGAACTCTGTGTAAGAGTTGACATAAAACATTTATAAGTCTGTTTATGATTGAACAAGCCATGCACTAATCAGATAATATTTACTGTAAAAATAATTTATTTGGCCAATTGTTCCATGAAAAAAAAAAGAGAAATGGAAATGTTTATTTCCAAACTGAGTTTAGGCTTAAATGGTACTAATGGTACTATAAAGATGTTATATAGCGTTAATATAACTTGAGTATTAAAAACATAATGAATTTGCTATTTATGAGCCCGTAAGTTTTACCTCAACCCTGAAATAAACTTCCGATCATTACAGGCCTATTAATAACTTTTCTGTCTTCTTTTCCTTCTCTTTATCCTTAATCCCTTGTTTGCTTTCCTCTACATGGTCAGAGTCACATTTTTGATATTTGTAGAACAAATTAAATTATACTTTAAAAAGCAATATTTTATTCCAAACAATATTTTGTAATATTCTGTGTGCTAAAGTGACAGTACAGACTACTACAACAGAAAGACAAATATTATTTTTGTTTACTTTTCATTATTAGTTTTAATGCTACATCTATCCCTATTAAATTTGTTTTGATGTTACAGATTAAAAAAAATGCAAAGAAATGCAGGCTTCTCAGCTTCATAATTTTGTTCATTTTAAGTGGCCTAATTCAGACTTCCTGTTAGGAGAATATACAACACACAACTTAAACCAAAAACGCTTGGTGGGAGTTTCACTAAATTCTCCAGCAAGTTTTAGTGATTGAAATAATGAATTGCCTGTCTGCCAGTGTTCAACTGAGCTGACCACGTAGATCACTGTCCTAATTTATTCAGCTAGGAATGAGACTTACAGTAGGTTATCATGAGAACTTGGCTCATAATGTTTTATATTTACATAGCATTCTAAATATTTAAAGATTAATTTAAAAAATTGAAAAAACTGATAAAAATTTTCTTCTACTGGCCCTTTCAATTCAGTATTTCCACAGCCAAATACAGTGTTTAAAGAAGAGAGTTTCAGCTATTTTAGGAAAAATAGAAAAACAAATTAAGAATGGAAAGAGGAGGATGGGCTAGGAAGGATGAGATTCAAAGGGACACTCTGACTAAAGGACAGTAAGAAATTACAAATGAAATGATTACCATTAGGTGAGCAAGAAATTAAGAAAGAAATTAGGAATGAGCTTGCTTGTTAACTGGCAAGAGAACTTTCTATAGCAATCCCTACTCTCTTCTCCCAGTGTCTGCCCTGTCTGGCTAGAGTGCACTGTCACACAGAGGTCTGGGTGTGCATTTGTTTTCTGATTCTTTATATATTTTCTCACATCTCCCAGACGTTCCTACCTCTTCCTGTCATCTTCTTCCAGTCATCTCTTCTGATTCATTCTGGACGTTGTTTTCTTCAATTCCCGCCTCCGATGCTCTTCCTCATCACTGCTCTCTTGTGTTCACTTAAAACTATTTCTGACATAAGCTATGCAACCTCGTAAGACTTATCTCACAGTCAATTTGGGGATCACATCTATTTAAGCTCTATCTCAGTTCAGGTTCTTTTATTCATCCACAGCTTCCTACATCTTGAGGAAAGCCACTGCCATCACCAATTTTCTTTCATTTCGGGGCCCTTAAAAAGGGGTCTAAGAGTTTGCAGAACTACATCTTGGACATCTGTGCTGATCTCTTCATATGCAGACAAAAGCCTAAGCTGAACTGGATGACAGACTAGTTTTACTCAGTAAAACAACATTTCAATTCTCCACAGTATTATTCATGACCCAAGCAGCTTTTCTTCCAGACCTAAATCCAGGATATAACAATATTGTTTCTCTTTGCCACACTTTTTCTTTGAATTTTCCCTGAAACTCCTGTCAAACACTTTACACCAGTGTTTTTTTCACTTATTGACTGAACAGTTATTGCAGCTGACCTAAAGGATCATACCCAAGACAGGGAGAATTTAAAAGCCAAGCAGAACATCAGACTATGACATGAGAATTAAGCAAACTTCAGTTTAACTGTCCATGTTCTCGAACTGTTAGCATTTTATAACAAGCCTGATGCACATTTCAAATCTGACTGAGGTTCTTTTGGTCCTATTTTTAATTGTCTTGGTTTTACTCTAAGGACAACAATCTCCTTAATTCCACTGAAAGATTTCTAAGGAAAATCCGTGGATTTCCCTGCACTGCCACACTACCACCAACTTTTCTCAAGATTCTCAATAAGCAACAAACCCTCCCTGAATGCCCTAATATTTAATATACAATCTGGGCCTTACTCAATGCCCACTAAAGCCAACTGAAACAGTTTCATAGACTTGGGTAATGTTTTCCTGGAGGCTCAGAGACAGCCAACGACCATAAATCAGATAAGCAGCTTCGCAGATTCTTCTCTCTCCCTCAGCTCTCTCGAGCTCTCTGAAAACACTCATGATTGGTACAGCCTAACGAGCTACATAAGACATGTTAAAATATTATGCAGCACTGTACATTAAAGCCAAAATCATGGAAATCACTACATCTGTGACAACATAAAATTTGAGTCAAGGTTCACACAAACTAGCATCACAATATTACGTTCATTTTCCTATTATGGCCATCCTGCCACACGTGCCTAGCTACAATTTCTGCTTTGAAAAATTATCAGTTACATTTACAGCCTGAGAAAAGGAAAGGAGCAAAATTTAGATGTGTGAGACAGCATTATCCAAACTGGTACGGGAGGAATTATGGACAGCAATCAAAGAGCTCCTTTCAGAATTACCACTTGAAAACTTAGGTATGGAGAAAACAAAAACAATTCCCAGCTGAAGAATAGACAAAGAAGATAACCCTCCCATAGGAGCACAGCATGATAAGTAGCCACAGGGAGAATCACTGTGATCAGTCAGAAAGGCAGGAGAGTTATTAGCTTAGCCCTGAACCTCCTACTTAATGTGGGGCCAGTGGTGATAGTTAACAGACCCTGGCTAAGGTGACAAGCTTTGGACCTGCTTGAGGAAATCCAATTGAGGAGCAGCCATGAGGAACAACAAGCTAGAAACAGATGTTTCAGCTACCAGGATGTGCACACATTTAACCTGAATATGTAGAAAAAATATTATTTTCTATAGATAGTGATTTCATCTCCTGCAGCTCAGGTACTGTCAGATCTCATTATCCACAGCTAAAGTGCTTCCTTCACATTTTGGAATAGATCTTAAATTCAAGCAGAACTGTTTGAGTCATAGCTACTGAATGAAGATTCAAGGCATTATATTAATATTCCAAAGATAATTTTAGTATTCAAGCAAAACAAGGCTATAGTCATGGGAATACAAAAAGTTAAATTTCAACGTAGTTAAAAGAATGACTAATACCCATTTAACCCAGCACACACCATGGGGAAAGTTAGAGCTATCTTTCAGCTGTCAATTCATATTTAGCAACTAATGTGGATTACATGTACATGTATCAATAAATACCTGGACTGCAGCCGAAATGGGACAGGAACAGGTTTGTCAGAAGGAGCTAATTATGCTCCAAGACAATTATGCCAAATGCAACAAACAAAATGTCAAAGACTTAAACTAGTCTTTTGTGCATCTCTAGGTTCCCTGGCATATGAATGAGAATACAAAACTCCAGTGGGACTATAAATCATATATATAACATATACTCACATACATGGTGTACATTTTCCTTCGCAGTTCTATAAATCTCATTAACATTCATGAAAACTATATATGCACCTCAAGAGGAGAGAATGCCCTGATAGGTTGTTTTTTACAAGAAATTTACTATTCTCAACACAACATATGTCTGTTCCAGATTTCAAACACATCCCATTTTAGGGACATACAATATCCCTAAGTAGTTGATACTAAATTTGTTTATGGTTCTACATTAAAAAGTAAAATAAATAAAATATGTATGAAAGGAAATTAATACCACTGACTGTCTGCAAAAGCCTATCTCTAAGCACACAAGGAACAGTGAAATATCTTTACAAACAACATTTGTTTCTATGCCTTTCTTAACTTTCTTACGTAGTTTCAGAGGATAATAGTAAGTTAAGCTACTATTTCAACTTCTTGATTTTATGTACTGAAAATAAGTTTAAGTGATACAAATTTATGTTCTCTTTTGCTGCCATTTCCAAACCAAATGACCTCAGTAATTTCTAAGATAATAATAAAATAAGAAACCCCTGGAAAAAGTGTTGGTTTTGTGTTTTTTGGTTTTTTTTTTTTTTAATAGAATCCTTTACTCTTTAAGATCAAGTTTAGTCCTCCCTTCTAATTAAGGTAGAGTATAAAAAGTTATTCTGATATTTAACAAAACCAAGGATGTTGTCAGTTGTCTTTCTCCATTTATATAATACCATGGGGGCAGGGGGGAGGAAGTATTAGTACATAAAATTAAAATCTTCCTGAGAGCTATAAGTTCTCAAAAATTGGATGTTAATGATAGCTGTTTTTCCAAATTACAAGCACTTAGGGTTGATATAAGGATACAGAAGATTTTGTTAAATATAGCCTAGTAGTACATTGATTCTTATGAACCCAAAGCAAAATTCTTTAAAAATATCCCTTCAGGTTGTTTTAAATAACAATAGTTTTAGAAATATCTGGAGAAAAATGTAGCTTCTACTTCAGAGGAACTCAGTGGTCAGAAGGCAAGCAATCTACTTCTCCTTTCATATATACTTACAATATTATTAAAAGATTACATATAATAATTCTGTTGTATCCATTATGCATTATGTAAATTATATATATAACATTATAACATATATAATATTTTATTTCACCCACTTGAAGGAGCCTTCTCCCAGCTGACACAGTTTCCCTAAAATAAAATACATTTTAAAACCATGTTAAAGATTGGACTGAACAAAATATGTGCTCCACTTACATATAGTGTGTAATTCAGTTTATTATCTTCTCTTGTTTCTGCCATCATTCTCTTGAAAATGCTACTATTATGAGCTAAGACTTTGTTTAAACAATTTTTCATTTTATACATGAAAGTAACTAGAAGGTTCTAAACTTCAAAAAATGAAACATCATGTTCCAAACCAGTGTAATTAATGTAAAAAAATAAACTGTTCTTTAAAATGCAATTAAACTGCCAAAATAAAATCAAGTCTGTAAAAAATTTTGTATCACTTTTTAAGGTTAAGTGTCATTTTCACTACTTCTGTGCAATATTTCCTTACATTTCAAGTAATTGAAAGTATATCGTACTAGAATGACTAAAATAAAGTTTGTATCTGACAGCAAAGATGCCAAACACCAAGATTCCTGGAAAGTTCAACCACTAAAATAACAATACGCTAAAGAATAGTGTGCCTGCAGGAAATCTAGATAGATAAATTCTTCACCACAGAAGCAGACTGTGTCTGTTGTACAGTATGAATTGCAGTGTCCAATTTCTTTGATTACTAAGCAGATATTGTAAAATATTTGAAATAAAATATACACAAATGAACATAAAAGCAAATGTAACACAATCTTCAACAATGATGGGCTATAAGGACCTCTAAGAGCAAGAAAACCAGTGACTGGGAAAAAGCACCAGAAATGAACACTTCCTAATTGAAATTTTCTTTTATCAGGACACATGAAAATGTAATAATAGATGAGTGACATTTATATGGTACTTCATGTACAATTCTCTACACTGATTAAAATGGAAGGTTTTCATTATTCGTATCTTATACTTGAAAAAGCTGAAAGACAATGCATTCATGCAAGAAATATCAAAATATCTACCCTGAATTTTTTTAGCCCTGAGGGCTGGGGCAGGGGTAAATAAAATCAAGACATACTAGTTTCTTCAACCAGCATCATTAGCAAGGAGGTGATACAGTTGGATAACACACTATCATTTTAAGCTGCTCACGTGTCTCACATGTCTGCTTATAGTTGGGTCTACTTGAGGCAGTTTTTGGCACACTCAGTTTCAGCCCAGATAGTAGTTCAATTCCTTATTTTGAATAAACTTGTATTGAATTTAAATGTACAAGGGAATCTTCTTCCCAGTGCTTCTCCCTAACAGAAGTTCAGCTACTTCCACATGCAGCAGCTGAAAGTCTGCAAGTGTAATGGACAGTTATCCAAGGAAGTCACTAAGGCTGCGAAGGTTTCCTCTGATTGTGATATGCATTCCTGTGAATTCCAACACTTCTAAACTGCTTTGCAAGCATAGCTATAAACTCCAAGTGGCCACGTATAATCCCTATCAACAGATGGATAAAGTAAAGGCAAAGAAAATTACCAAGCATGCAAAATTGTCTGGGACCACTTAAACACTAGTCAATGCCTAGACCCTGTTCTCATGCATCCCGGTGATTGGTTTGACACGGTATCAGATAACTTGCAAAGTAGTGTTGCGAAGTTTCTTCTTTAACTGAAAAGGCTGAGGCTATAGACATTTTATTTCACTATCTGTCAGACTGTACTGCTATGTTCTCCATGTAATTTCCATGTTTTTTCTGGTTCTATATGTGGCACTAGACTCAGATTGAAAATAATTTCTTTTCTTCACAATTCAGTGAAAAGAACAGTTGCTTCTTAGTTCTCCTTTATCTATTCTTTGGATGTAGTTCATCTGGCTTCTAATCTTCAAGTAGATTCTTAAATTTCTATTTTAGTACCTCTATAAGGAGTAGATATCTAGGGTCTAAAAAAATAATTAGCATCCATATGAAATCCTATGTGCCTCTAGCAGGATCTAAACAATATACTTCCATGGAAGATTCAAAAGGATACTTATGCGATGCTTTTCTGTCAGTAGGTACAAGTCACACACCACATACAGGATATACCAGAATCATTTTTGTGCAATAGGCAAAGATCTGAAACAGTGTGCTCTGGGGCAGTTGAAGGATAAACATGTGATTGGTTTTTTCTCTAAAAAATAAAAATAATAATAATAAAAAAAACCACTGAACAAGTGCTTTGACTGCAGAGGTAGAGGCTAAAACACCCTCAAAGACTGAGAGCCATCCCACCTCACCATTATGAGCAACACTTACTGACTTACATACAAGCCAATCTTATTTGGTATGGAAGAGACGCCACAGCACAGGGTGAAGAGACCACAAAACCCCAGTACCTGGGTGCCATCATCCCTACTGTCTCCAACACAAACAGCTGAAGGAAAATAGAAGGAAACAAGGAGAAAATGAATGCCAGCTCCAAATGTCCTTGCTTTTGTGTGCTTCAGACAGACTTCTATTGTCATTTGGTGTGCAATCAGGCTAAAAGTCCTTTGTTTGCAACTCTACTCAAAATATAATTTCCTGATCTAATCCTCTTTGTTACCAGTATGAACATTTTTGACCTTAAAAGGTATCTGAGCAACATTAACGACCCAAACATTAATTCTTAAAAAGGCAGTACATTAGTTTACTGGTGCAGATTCATTTTTGCCCCTAAATACTCACACTAAGAATCCTCCTAAAATATAAGTGAGGGTCTCACCCACAAAACCTCCTCCCTTCAAATAACAAAGTCATAATCCAACATCAAGACAGGATAGTAACTTTGGAAATCTATAACATGAAACCTATGTGTCTTTCCTTTACACCAGAAAAGGGGTTTGAGTCTACTCATGCACACACACAAGAAAAAAAAAACAGAAGGTATCTGGATGACCCCCCCAGTGAAGCCTTTCTTAATTCGATGATCTGTTGCTTTGACATCTTTGGTCATTACGTGTTTCATGGAGTGTTGTATTAAACAGAAACAACAGAAATAAATCTCAAACCCAAATATTTTAGATGTGTATCTGAAATGCAGATGCATGTGTCTGGCAAATGATTGGTGTGTTTAAAGTACAAAGTTGATTGACACGTGCTTTCACTTAATGATGGTAATTACGAAGAATAACAACTCCAAGCCACATCTGCTCAATGTAACAATCTTGTTGTGCTATGCAGATTACATTGAGAGCTGTCAGAAATGCCAATTTTGCCACAAATCATGCATAAGCACATTTGTAAGACAAGAAACAGATTAATAAGCATCAACACTTTTCTGTAAACACTTGTTGAGGAGAATAAAAGCAGTTAGCACTGAAGGAAATGATACAACACTGGATGCTTTCTCTATCAAGCTTGAAATAAGAAATCACAGGAAGGACAAAAGTGCAGGCTGAATCCCCAAAGAAAAAGTCCCCCGTAGCAGATCAAGATGTGGAAAACTCAACAATTACATGCAAAAACTACATGCAAACAATACATAATCATATTTTTTCTTTCATTTTGCTCAGTTCTCACTTAAAATCTGCATTTTTGACAGCAGTAGATAATGTACAAACAGGGCGTTTTTAAACTGTACTGAATTGCAGTGTCAATTTTTTTATTTAATTGCAGAACATGCAGATCTAAATTGAAGCTAAAACCACTAAATGAAGAAAACTGAAATCGTCAAGTCATAAACATATGTAATTTTTTTATCATAATTGTAGGTGCCTTTATTCAAAAGCTGTTTAAGATTCAGGGTTATGTTTTTTCTATAGCAAAGGAGCACAGAATTATAGGCATGCAGTCTCAGACAAGTCATTAATGTAATATGACTTTGTTTGCTTTTGTATGACAGAAGACATTATATAGCTGACATGTAATAGAACTGTAGAAAAAATAAATGGCATGATTTTAAAAAGGTCCTTAGATATATTCCTCTGTAAAATATAATAAAAAAATCGAAATAAAGAAGTTTTTTAATTTTTAATCTCTTTGAGAAGCAGTTTTCCACTGATGTGACTTAGTGGACTCTAAATAATCAACACAGACACTGTAGGTGCACTTGAACAGAGCCTTAACAAATCATCTTTTTCAGTTTTAAGTATTTATTTTCCAAATTGTCTAAGCTTATTCTTGTTCACAGGCTGCCAGAACAAATAAACGGTATTCTCTTAGTGGATCAGTTAGACATCCTGCCTTCTGTGAAAATCATTGGCTTTTAAGTTTAGCTTTAATTTGCCTGAGTTTGATCAAAATATTTTTTCAGTATTCATCGATGATGCTGGTAGAGCTGCCTCAGGCAATTAAAGCATATAGAAAAGCCAACAATGATTCACAATACCCAAAGATTTCCTAAAAAGACAATTTACCATCTAAGTATTATACTCTACAAAATGTCCAGAAAGAGTAGTGCAATTATTTCCATGCCCTGGGCTTATTCACTTTGCAATAAAATGAACAAAATATTTTTGTAACTAATAGGAGAGATTTTACAGAACATTAAGTCTCATATTCCACAAACCACTCAATTATGAGGCTATCCTCCTTAAATCCACAAAGTCACACACAAAGTTTGGATCATGGAATGCCAGGATGGAAGGGACCTTAGGGATCATCTGGTCAAACCTTTTTTTTTGTATAAAATCCACATACCTAAATTTTTCTGTTAAAACTGCATGATTCCTATCAAGCTACCTACTTGCATCTGTGATCACTCAGGAGATCACAGTTCCAAATGAGGAAAACAGGGAAATATTTTCAGAACATATTTGGAACTATTAAAACTTGCATTTAAAATTGCCCATAAAATCTTTTGAACTTTACACCAGAAAAAAAAAAAAAAAGGCAGCTACCAGGACTTTAAACACCTAATTGCATTGCTTCGATCAAGCCACTAGCAATAAAATTAACATTCAGTGGTTATTTATTGCAACTGTCAAGCAGCAGCAGTGATATCTCTCAGCCAGCAGGTTTGCAAACTGAGTCCCTGTTCCAGCCAGGGTTGAAAGTTCTTGACTAAGGAGCCCACCTGCCCATCAGAATCATCATTTAACTCCCTCTTCAGGGTATGGCACAGTGTGCTTCCTACTGCAGTAGGAAAGGATTCTCTAACCTAATATTCTTCATCACAACAAATATGTAAGCCTGAACAAATTTTCTCAGACACAGCTGCTTCTGTGGTATCTCGGCATTTGAGTAGATGATTTGCAGAAATTCCACTGGGAAGGAGGTACTTTAAAGGCTGCCAGGCAGTGTGATAGGGCTAGAAGAAGAGTGAAGAGGCACAGCTGTGACAGCTGAAAGCAGGATAAGCTGCCACTGATCTGTTTCTATGCTTATCACAACACCCATTAATCAATTCCAATCACAGCAGGCCCACCAACTAAACTATACTCCACCTCTCAAAAACTGACTACTCAGCCTTGTAATCTTCGTGAAAAATTGTTCATCTGAAAAAGTGTCAGAGGAGCATTATTATACTTACTTTATTTTAAAAGAACTATAATATTTGCATTTAAAAAAAAAATAAAAATCAAGCAGTAGTCAAAATATCCACAGGCCTTTCTTCACAAAACTGTTGAAAATTTCACTGTCTTGATTATTTTGCGTGTGCAATTTTAAATGAAATCATTTCCCTTCTGCTTTCTCTAAGTTACCGCCACAGATGCTACTTTTAGTGAACTTGAGATCAACAGTAGACCTTTAGGTCTGTATCTTCAAGACAGCCTAGAATATAAATAATATTTACCCTATTATTTAGAAAGGATCTCTTTAAATGCAGTTCTTTGTGGGGAAAAAAAAAATTACACAAAAATTACAGAACACACAAACACATAGAACGCACCAAATTGCACTAACTGAAACACAAGTAGATATGTTCTGATCGATGGTACATTTCCTATTACTTTTACAATTTGCTTTAGTAAGTTGACTTCCCAATGATATTAATGCTACCATGAATTTGAGTTTTCTTCGAAGCAAAGGCCTGAAGGGACACCCTTAACCACTGTTGGCATACATCACCAGCTCACCTGATGTGCAAATTCTGTAGGTTTTGAAGGAGTAGTCTGGTCTGTTCGGTACATGAGCTGCAGTAACATTTGTTCCCTAGAACAAGTGAGTAGGCAGTTCTGTAATGTGGTTCCGTGTTCACTAATTTTCTAATCAGTGCTGCATTTTACAGTTACTGCTTTTGTTGGCTTCAGGTCTGCTCACACCAGAAAAGTTATAGTTTCAGAGAACAAAACAGCAGCGAATTAAAAGCAGAACGAACATGTTGTACGTTTCCCAACATGTTAAAGGATAACACCAGAACACCTTTCCACAGAATTTCCAAGTTAGCCTGAGGAGTGAGACCCCTTGGGATAAGAAGTGGCCATATCTGGATGTCTGGTCCCCAGCGTGCTCCGTGACACAGGACTCAGTCTGGTGTTGACAAGCCAGAAGCTTTAAGCTCGAGCAGGCATCAAAGAAAGCACTTCATCAGAAGCCTGGCTACTTACAACTACCAGGTGGAAGGATTAAGTGCACTTTGTTTGTCTCTCTGCAATGTCAGTTTAAAGCTTAGAAGGAGGTTTTCAGAATAACCAAATACATTTAGAAGCCAGAGTCCCCTTACTATCTAGTGGTATCTGTGCATCCAAGGAATATGACAGGTTTTGGAAAATCTCCCAATATGATACACCACTTGAACAGCTTTCATATTTATGCAGCTGTCACATCACTGAAGAATTGTATTCAGCCCTTTTATAAAAGCTGTGTATTTTAATAGTGGTATGAGCTTAGAAGAACTAGAGGCCTGTTGTGGCATTTGTGGAATTGTACTAATTTCCAGAGAACGGCAGTGTTGTTTCCCAAGACCACACTACAAATCCAATCAATTCATAAGGCTTCAAAACATGTGTATTTGAAGAGAGATACTATCATTTATCAACAGTTTTCTAGTTGATCCACAGGCAAAAAAAAAGAGCCTGACATAATCACTGAACAACAGCACAGAACATCAAACAGTAAAATTTATACCGCTCATTTAAGGAAGCAGTAGTCTACAATTACCACTGGCAAGGAATTTGCTTTATTTTTGAATTCTTCCTTTATTTAATAGGATGGCATCAACCATCTAAGTGTTGAGAGAGGTCTTTCATGCTCATTTTAAGCCTCTTATTACCATGACAAAATTCTGAGAGATCCCATATGATATCCATATAATACAAATTATCATATAACATCATATGACTTATTTCTATGTTTATTATTAAAACATTATTTTGGCAAATGGATGAATATGCTGCATGCATTGGCACTGCAGAATGGACACAGTAAATGTGCTGGGGAAATTCTGAATTTAGAATCAAGTCATGTAAGTTAATATAGTATTTCTTATCCTATAAAAAACTTCGTAAGTACAATAAAACCATTTATTTTGAATATGCATCACCTTCCTATCTTTTGTCACCTTCATCGTATGGGGGTTTAAGGATTTTTTTTATTCCACTCCCTTGACAGGGACAACTCATTCTTCTTCTGGATGGCATTTCCAGGAACAATAGCACAGTGTAAAAATACTGCCTGTATAATATAAAAGAAGTTTGTTTATCAGGCCCTGCTATAATTTCCAAATTCAACCCCTCCCACCCCCCTTCTCTACCCTGTTTTCAGCTCCAAAATCTTTGGGACACAAATTTCCTCTACAACTGGAAAATGTCTATCTAAGAATGAGAATCTGAATAATCTTGACCTGAGCAAATTTCCTGATGCAGCCTCTGCAGCGGTGAATGAAAAAAGTTTCCCCCTCTTCCAACTACTTTTACACTGGGATTTTTCATTTACACTATTATAGAAAAGTTGATATATTTCTCATGTAAAAATTAACAAGAAAATCAGAAGGAGTAAAAATCTGCTTCCAGCTGGTTAAGAAACTACAGACAGCGTCAACTTAGAGACCTGCATCCCATGAAGATGGAATATACCGATGTGCTCTGGATATAGACACTTAAAAGCACAGAAGTAACAGAAAACAAACCAGATGTGCGCACATATGAGAACGTGATTACTCTATGAAAATGTACAAGCACAGAAATCCATCACATACAGGTTTAGAAGAATCTAACAGGAATCTAACAACTTGATCTAAGCCACTACACCACATGGATGTGACTTTTATTGACCTCTTTGATCATAAAGAGCACTGAACTGTCAAAAGGAATGTACGTGATTCCCAATTTATGCAAATACTCAAGTGTTACAACCAGCAAAAGCGACTGCCAAGATAAAATAATCTTATTCAGCACACAAGCCAACTTTGTGCATTCAGTTATATTTCAGAGTTATATTTTAGTGACAAAAATACATCTTATTGTGACTACAGAAACGGGAAATGGATCTGATGGACTGCACTGCCTACAGAATTATTAATTTCCTATTGAGAAAGTCTGGTAGATGACTCCTTCCTTACGAAAGACAGAGGAAATGAAGACATTGCATGACAGGGGAATTTCTGCTAAGTAGTAATCACCCTAATACCATGTAACTAAAAAGTATCAGTATCGTGCTAAAAACTATGGCTCTCTCATTCTAACATCTAGACAAGGTAGAGAAATACTTCAGCCACATTACACCTTTAGCCTCAAAGAAAATTCCCAGTTTTAGTTAATTTCAATGTACCAGCCACAAGAACCTACTTTCAGGTTGAACTGTGTGCAATGTTTGACATTTCCAAAATACCATGATGAATTTCAGTGCTTTTACAAAACATTGATACTCCCCACAATGAATTCTTTCAAGGATTCCTTCTTTCACAGTTAGAATTTTATTTTCCTCTGAAAGCTCCAATTATCTGAGAATTCAGGAGAAAAGCCAACTATTCTGGTTTGCACCTGTGTGCATACAGGTCACTGATGTCTTTACTTCTCTGAGCAGAGGATGCTGGTAAACACCCTCCCAGGACAGCACTGCTGGGTTACAGCACAGAGCAGAGAATGATCTTTATTCCCTGGACAGCAGAGCCTACCAACACAGCGTTGCCAGTGCAATGTGTCAGCAATGTGTTTTATGTATTGTATATCTTAGTGAAGCCTCATCTTTCCTGGGCCACAGTTGTAAACTAATAGCATGGAAGCCTAGTCTCAAG
Source organism: Oxyruncus cristatus (assembly GCA_013399855.1). Classification (NCBI taxonomy): domain Eukaryota; kingdom Metazoa; phylum Chordata; class Aves; order Passeriformes; family Cotingidae; genus Oxyruncus; species Oxyruncus cristatus. The sequence goes on along the minus strand of VXAY01006544.1, from coordinate 416,351 downwards.
CACAGTGAAAAGGGGCCGTTAAGCTGACAGATTAAAAAAGTTCCACATGGGTTCTAGGTATTGTAAGAACAGTCACACGTGTTCATTTAACATCAATATTAAAAAGCACGGACAGGCAAAACTGCAGGGCTCACCTTCAGGCAGTGCTCCTGAGTCCAACTAATAAAACCTACTTTTGCTATTACTATATGCAAGGATGTTTGTCTATACCTGGGTTGTGGTTAACTAAGTCCCTTAACAGAGCTATAACTGTATCCATGCCAAGTGTGCACCACATTAATAGCTGAATTCTTAGAACAACTTACATATAAGCTATTCCCTAAAGGTTAAAAATTACCACCTCAGCTAAGCAAATTTTCCTGAAGTTAAGAATCTATTTCTTCAATAAGATCTGTTCCTGAAGACACAGATCACTGAATTGCTTTGCAACTGAGACAGGAACCATCCAATCTATTTGAATACCTTCTCCCTCATCTGTTGAACGAAAAAGTGTTTCTCACCTTTGCAAAGTGCTTTGAGATCTACTAGATGAGAAACACTGTAGATTTTCATGCAATTCCAACCACAGTTGCAAAACAAGAGATAGTTCTATGATGACTCAATAGCATCAGAAGTGGAAAGGTCAAGCCACAGTTACTAGGATCCAAGAACATTAATACTCTGCAAAGAATAAACCTCTCTTTAAATTATATCTATCAAGAAATGCACCTCATTTCTGAATTTCTTAAAAACACCAAAAACCGAAACAAAAAAAAAAACCTGAAAAACCACTGTTTTTTATCAATGCTTTACTACTGTTGCTTTTATTTCATAGGGTTTTTTTAAAGTCCTTTATTCCACTGCAATGCCACTAACGTGCAGACAAAACAATTCTGGAAGAATCCCACGCTATCAAGACACAGCTAATAAAATAGTTTCTAAATCCGTGGTCTGAGTTTCTATAAGCACAATAATTGACAAGTTGGATTGTTTCATGCCCATTTTTATGCTTTTATTAAAGGGGTGAGATTGTGAGTAAATACAGACTGCTCATTAAACAAGGATTTTCTCTCAAAAAACCCCACATCTACCTCTCCATCTGATTTACAACCTCACTTTCACAAGAAGCATAGCCAAGGTTGGAGAAAGACAAGTATAGTTTATCTCAGATCTTCTTAGACCTTTGGATACAGCTTGAAATTGTGATGTGAGACATGCTAACAAGCACTGGGAATTATTTCAAACAGCAGACAAAAAAGTTACTAAATAAAGAATTCTTAAGTATTAAGCCTCTGTGAAGACATTGAGAGGTTTTCCCAATAATACTTCTCTTATTCAATGCAAACCTAAACCTTAATAAACCTTGTTTTCACAATCAGAACACATTTACAACACTTCTATGTACAAAGTTAACCTGTTAAAAACCAAAAGATTGTAAGCTATTTCTTACCTACCAGTTACAAGAGAAAACATCAGAATTTCCAAGTTCCATTCTGAATTCCACTCTCGGCCCACTATGTGATTTGTGGGAAAGACAAGGAGGAATAAAGGAGTCACCCAAGCCCCTGTGCACCAAAACATTAGTGTATTTGTAGGCATTTTGGCAATTAAAAGTGGTTTAAGAATGAAGTTAAACAGTCATAATATTTGTTCCACTGAGCCATCATCTTTCCCGACTTTACATTTTCCAATATTAAATCTGAGCTATTATATTTCTTTTTTTTTTGTGCTATTCACGTGAAAATGACAGGGAAACTTATTCCTTGATATTGTTTACACAGTTAGGTCCACTATTTTAGAAATATATTTGATATTGATAAAAAACAGTTCTTAAACTGTATTATGCACAAGCAAAGTTACATGGTTTTTCTCTTAGTAGCAACTTCAAAAAAAAAAAGTAAACTAACAAAGTGAAAAGTGTGGGATAGTAGGTGTTTTTGTACATAGCAACAGCTAATCTTGATGGTTACAGCCATGCTATACCTGCTATAAATTACTTGAGGGAATACATAATAGAAAAGTTGTTCTATAAACCATAAAAACACCCCGAGGGAACAGGTTTTCATGCAGACCGTGGTAGGACTGATAACTTTCCCGGGGCGATGGGGCCCGGCACGCCTTGGGCAGCGCTGCCATCCAGCGGCTGCCGCGGGAACAGCACCCACGCCCGCACAGCCCCCACGGCATCCCGCCAGCTTCCACCCGGCTCTTCCACTCCCTCCCCGACTGGAGGGGAAGGAAAAAACATCACCGCATCAAATATCCATCTTCTTGGGACTACTCTATTCAGGAAACACGTTGCATAGCCAGCAGAACTTTTATAAGATAAAAGAAAAAAAAATGCAAAACTACAGAAGTCCAGACAGCCTTGTTACCATCCTTGTTTTCCTAAGACTGCTGTTCATGGACAGTGCTGGCACATGGTAGAATGCAAAATGCTAAGAGAATCTTGAAAGAAGTGTTAATAAGTGAAATGGTTTTGGATAGAGAGTTACTCAATCATCCCTGGCAGTGGAAGACTTTATTTAATTTTATGGTAGAACTAAGTAGGGAAGCATCCCAGGTCTCTCTGGAAACAGTCAGAGGATATGGCAGCACACCAACACAGAACACCAGCAAGGGCTCTTGCGGCTGGAGTATTTGAGTGGCCCACAATCTAACAAAGGTATGTCTAGAGCACTCCGTGTGGATTCCCCAGACCACATGAAGCTGGAGCCAGCTTCCTGCAGTGTCTCTGGGGTAATCCCAGAAGTCAGTGACTTCTGACAGCAGCAGTAGAGGGAATAGCACAGGCTCAATCCTGTAGCACTAGCCACAGTTGCCTAAAGTGACTATTCTGAGACACATTTACAAAGGTTTTATGCAAATAGAAGACAAACTGATATCCTCATTGCATTAATCCATTGTTTATCACTCTCGCTACACAAAACAAACCTCATAGTGCTACCTCACGGCACTGTGTAAGCACCTTTACACAGCAACCTGGAGTCCCCCTCCTGACAACCAGAAAAATTAGAAAAACTGATACACCACTGCACAGTATGATGAGGAGCGCAAAGGAACAGCCTTGCATACTTCCCTTTAGGCTGTGTGTTATGCTCTTAGGGTGGGGTAAGAGTACTGCAAGAAGTTTATATATATTATACACACACATCACCCCTTGATTAATTATCTTGTAGTGAGATTCAAGTGTAGGAGATGAAATTTGCATCTTATTGGTCACAATCAAACAACTCAGCTGGCCTTCAATTCTTAATACTGCTGTACACTTTTCTGATTTTATCTTTGTTAATCAAATATTTAAACAAATTGAGTCCTACTTACCAACTTCACCAGCTACTGTTCAAGATGGCTCAGGAGCTCAAAAACATAATCTGTTCTATTCCATACTTACCCATCTGACTTTGTCACATTCCTTGTGGACATGTATCTGACATTAAATATAATTTAATTTACATGGTTTAACTTCAAATTTTATCAACTCACCTTAGTTGTTCTGTCTTCTTGTATACATGACAATATAGAGATAGTAAAGTTATGATACAAACTACCAACAGAGAATTTCGTATTCCATTCATTCTATCTCTGAAAGATACCTGAAATAATATTTTATGTTTTTCTTGCTGTTGAAGAAGTATTAGCTCAGAAGACCTCTTTCTCAGTTTTGTCCTATTTTCACTGCAATAATCATAGGAACGTTGATTAGATTATATAAAGCTAATTCTAGAAACCAATACAATTCATGCATAAAAACATACTAAAACAACAAGAACAAACAAACAAAAGTGCAGGAAAAAAATTCAAAGTCAACCAAATCTTGTTGTATATATTGATTCCAAGTCCTAAGAACAACATAAACCAAGGAAAATACGACAATTATTTTTTAATATAGAAAAGGACTTAAATAGGACTTAAAAAAAAAGAAACGAAAAAACAAACCAGCCCTTCCTTGGGAAAATGCACAAACCATCTCAGATACTACCAAAAGCCAAGAAGGGAACTAAAATGCTGTCCTAAAATAATGATATTAAAAAATAACCAAAAATACCATGAAATCAGAAAAGCTGCAAAATATACAAAAACAGGACTTATCTAATCACAGTGTTTTCGTGTGTATGAAGAATGAGAAGTTTCCTGTCCAAAAATAATAGGTTGCATTTGCAGAGGTGAATCAGATGTAGTCTCCTCTTCTGCCTGCAGATGCCATTACTGGATCAAATTAAATCTGGACTGGAGCTTGCTGTTTTCCTTCATCTAGAATTCTCAGGCAAGTACTAGAAGAGTTTACTTACCCTTAATTTCTAAAACTGATACACATTCTTTAAAAAGCATAGCTTGACTGCCTTTTTTTCTAAAAATGCATTTACATACAGCATGTCTCAATAAAGATGGACTAACATTGTCTGAAGGATTCTCATGTAATCAGTCTGAAGCTATACTTCCTTCCAGGACCATCATCTTTATGCGAAATAAACGTGTTTCTTATTCCTGATTAGAGATAAAACCAAACAGGTTAGTGCCTAATCAGAGTTAGTTGGACACCCGTGGTTTTACCAATTTTCACAACAAAAATCGAGTTGCTTCATTTTTGTGCAGTAGTTTAATGCTGCACATATTGATGCTGAATGATGGTAGAAAGTGTAATTTCAATTTTATTATCCTACTATTAAATAAATAAAACTAGACTCGGAGCTACAAAGAAAAAATGGAGTTGCAGATCAGTACTCTCAGGATCATTAAGCATTTGTATTAATGTAATATTATTTTTAAAATACAGAACTGAAGAAACACCTATTTCTTATTAACTTCGTAGACCAATTTCTATTATAAAGGGAATTTATTCCATTAGTTAGATTTTTCCTAGTTGCACATTTTCAAATTAAACTAGGGTGCAGCAGTTTGAATACCCCACCTCTCCACTCTACATTTCAATTCAAACACCCCCCCACTTCCTTTCATGTCAGTCAATAAAACCCAGGGGGGTCAAGTACATATAGTTTTAATTACATGATTACTGTTTACCTGAAAGCTGACTGAAGAATATTTTCCTAAAGGAAGGAAAGACGACGTTAAAGGAAACAAAAAAAAACACCACCAAAAAAACAACTTCAACAACCCACGGCCCCACTGTGCATGTTCCTGACTATTCACTCAAAGTTCATTTCAGTGACACAGAGCTGAAAGACTGCAGGTTTGAGAACCCCAAAACCTTTCAGGATCAAATATAGTGTTCTTAGCAAAACCATGATCTGACTAAGTTTCAGCCCAAACCATAGAAGTTCTGTGTATGCAAGCGTGTGCGAATGGGCTCTACTAGTCCCTGTGGCTGCAGGTGAAGAAAGAGTACCTAGAAAACATCTGCCAAGGAGAGGCAGCACAAGGTGTACAGCACATCGCAGTCTCACGGGTAAGCCAACACACACCTCCACTTCAGAGTCAGAAGCTCAGTTGTTGGTCCTTGTAACTGTGATTTTTATGTGTGGGTGCAATTGAAGTGTGAAGGAACTGTGCGAACAGTTACCTGCTGGAAGTAAACATCTTAATTCCATTAAGAACAGTTCATTAGTGAAAGGTGTTTTAAATTAATATTGGTTGTGATCCCTCAGCAGAGAACCAACATATATTCCTGTGAACGTGATTAACTTTGTGACATACTAAAACTTTTTCAATTGCACTGTTTTGGTGTCTGCTTTAGTTTATGGTTTAGAAGAAACTTCTAAGGTACCATCACAAGAAGATTTTACATATTACCACTATCTGCCAAAGTTATCCAGACCCTGACTTTACAGTCAGATCTGCAAAAATGCAAGATAGTGAAAGTACCTGGACCATACTACTCAGCAATATTAGAGTCTACTTCAATCCCCAACTGCACCCAGCAGGGGATGCAGATATCGTGTTCAGATGGGGCAATTCACGTGCTGACCTGGGCCTAACCCACACCTACCTCCAACGCCTTGGAAAGACTAGTAAAATAACCTACCATTCAAATCAATGCATCCCAAAACTTGCCTGCTATAATCCCAGTTCCTTGACACTCATAACTGATAGATGTATTAGCCTATAGTTATAAATACACCTTACCTTGGTATATATACACCTTATATTGGTGTATTACACCAAAAGATTACTGGAGCCTCAGCTAGGCTGGCTGGTGTATTAATGCAGCACGTTGTGAGAGCACCAGCTCACTCTGATGATGTACAGTGACCGTGCAGATCCTAAGAACAAAGCACTTCAGTAACAATAACTGTAATAAGGGTACAGAGCTGAAGAAAACACTAGCAGGAGTAGGTTTTGTTAACATATTACTTTAGAATGTGATTATAGCATTAAGAATGGGGAAAAAAGAGGGGTTGATTAGTCAAATCATTAGAATAAGGCTAGTTAGCACAGAGAAGAGGAAAAAGGAAATAAGAAGGAAAAAAGCCCCACAAAACACCGCAAAAATCCCCTGAAAACAAACCCCAACCAAGCAGAAAGAAGCTATTGGCAACATTTTCACTCATCCTGCAAAAGCTAAATTTCATATTATTAAAATGGCCCAATACCTCAGTTAAAAAGATCTGAATCTCATTTGTCTGCATGGTCACTTCCTCCTGAGTTTCAGAAAGGCTAAAAACTTAAAGGCAGTTTTTCAGTTATAGAAAGAATAAAAAAGACCAAAAAAATTAAAAATTCTCGTAAGAATACACAGAACTACAAAACCCAGTGTTTCTTAAGCAATGCTTCCCATTAAATACAAGAACAAAAGCAAACATCGTTAATCACCTGGGCAGGTGGAACATCAGTAACACCTGAATCGTAATTTTGCAATGGACAGTTGACATGACACCACAATTTTGACTAGGAGATACAGGCAGGGGTTGAGTACTGTGACATTAATAGCTGTAGACTACTGCATGAGCACTCAGCCTCCAAATGTGTGCTGGTTATAGAGGAAAGTTAATGTGTATTAGTAGAGGAAAGAAATGTAGGTGAAGAAGTTTTCTGTTTTGTTTCACTTGAGAGCTACAGAAAACACCTCTTACTAATATGTCATATTTCTACAGTATGATACTTTGAGCAAGAAAGCAATACTGTCAGCAACAAAGGAAGGTCTCAAAAACAACTGTACACAGAACAAAAATCAACAAGGAGTTTACGCTTGAAGTCATAAAATAAATAAACATTATAAAAAAATTTTAAAACAGTGCTCAGTTACATGATGCAGTTTTACTCTTTACAATTTCCACGCTTAGATACACAATTCAGAAGAACCAGTTACTTTCTTAAAACTTCAGTCAAATACAAAGTAATACATTTCCACAAGTACAAATATATCAGGTTTCTCTTCATTTTTACAGCACAAAAAGCTGAACAACTGAATATACTTTAACCCTGCACCAGACTTGCAAAAGCTTTTACAGTAACAATTAAGTACCACACCTCATGTGAGAAGAAAATTAGCTGATAGAAAAATCCATGAATGTTTTTGATGGCAGGACTGTGCCAGTAGACATTTTTTGACTAAATACTGTGGTATATTAGTCTTTAAGAAATACACATGGGTTACAGGATCAGCATAGTTACCTTCCTCATTTCCTCTAAATACGAAAAGTGCAAAATCCCTGAATAACAGCATCAATTATAACTACAGTGTGAAAGTTCTCAAAAGAAAACGATGGCTGATTCTACTGCAGTCTCTTCACAAACAATAGTTCTAAGAACACGTTCTTAACGTGTTCTCGGAGACTGAAACTCACAAGATGCTGAACACCTTCCCTCAGAAGGGAAGGTGACAGCTGTGAATATCTGGTTTGGAAGGTGTGCTGGGTTTGGCTGAGGTGGAGTGAATTTTTTTCACTGTAGCTAGTACGGGACTATAGTTTGGATTTGTGCTGAGCATAATCAAGAGAAATAGATGTTTTTGTTATTGCTGAGCAGCACTAACAGAGAGCTAAGGCCTTTTCTCTTTTCATGCTGCCATGTTGGCAAGGAGTCTGGGGGTGCTTGGGAAGTTGGGAGGAGACGCAGCCAGGAGAGGTGACCCCCAACTGACCAAAGGGCTATTTCATACAATGTGATGTTATGCTCAGTATATAAAGAGAGAGGAAAACAAAGGAACAGGAGGACATTCAAAGTGATGACATTTGTCTTCCCAAATGAGCAAGATGGAGCTCTGCTTTCCTGGGAATGGCTAAATACCTGCCTGCCCATGGGAAGCAATGTATTGTTTTCTTGTTTTGCTTTGTTCACGTGCACAGCTTTTGCTTTCCCTATTAAACTGTCTTTATCTCAACCCACAAGTTCTCACTTTTACCCTTTCAATTCTCTCCCCAACCCCATTGGGTGGGACTGAGTTGCCAGCTGTGGTTAAACCATGACAGCTCTTTTTGGTGTCCAACATGGAGCTCAGAAGGTTTGAGATAACGACAGATTTGAGTGGAACATGTTAGATGGATTTATAGCCATTATTGCTGTTTGGTTGCCTTGGGCAGGCTCTTGTGCTTGCCCTGGGCTCCACTGCCTTACTGTGTACGAGAGTCTGAGCTCACGAGTGGCTGCTTTTTGCTTTCACTGCTTGTTGTGCTGCTGATCACCTCACTCTGCTCTTCCTGGGAACATTCTGGTATCAGCAGTGGCGGTGCACAGGGACTGGCAGATAGCTGGGGCACGGCTGCTGTTTGTGCTGCTGTTACTGGTCACACTGGAACTCTACTGTGAACACAAGTCAAGGACCTGTGGATGAGTCCATAGGCATATCCACCTACAGCCCCTGAAGGATCCATGTCCAAAGGAGCAGGTGGATGCCTGAAGGAGGCTGTGACCCTGTGGGAAGACTACATGGGAGCAGGGTCCTGGCAGGACCTGTTGAGCCACAGGGAGAAAAGCCCACACTGGAACAGGTTTGCTGGCAGGACTTGTGACCCCATGGGGACCCTCGCTGGAGCAGCCTGTTCCTGTGGGACTGCACCCCATAGAAGGGACCCCCACTGGAACAATTCCTGAAGAACTGCAGCCTGTGGGAAGGACCCACAACCCCATGCTGGAGTAGGGGAGGAGGTGCGCCAGCCATTGGGGCAGAGATTCCCCTGCACCCTCTGGTGAAGACCATGGGAAACAAAATTTCTGCTTTTGCTTTCCCCATTAAACTGTCTTTATCTCAACCCAGGAGTTTTCTCTTTTACCCTTCTGAGTCTCCCCCACTGGTAGGGAAGTGAGGGAGCAGCTGTGTTGTGCTTAGTTTCAAGCTGGGCTTAAACTGTGACAGAAGCTTTGATGTACAGGAAAAATCTTTGGTTTTAGCTTACAAACTTCACTGCACTGTTGTCAGTAAATCGTGCTCAGTCCAGGTCTCCTAAAACCCAGTCTTAAAGAATAAAAATTCAGATTAATTTCCATCCTTCCTGTCGACTTGCACTGGCTTCAGCTAACAGACTAAAATTAAAGCGTTAAACAATGACTACAGTAAAAAGCACGAGAAATTAGTTGTTTGGGGAAATTCTCTTCAACCTCATGGGTTAACATATATTTAGAGATTCAATACTATTCATATTGGAATAGAAGTGTAAGTCATCTGAGCAATCAAAAGATAACTCACTAGCAATAAACCCAACATGACCTTACTTCAGATCACGTTGAAGAGCAGCATCACTGATATTCTTTAAGCCCAGATTTTTCAATGAACTACAAAACCACTTTAAAAAGCATTTATCAAATAGGGTTGTAAAATATTTTTACTATCTCTCAGTTTTTCTCTACAAAAGTAAATACAAAGGTTTTGCTCTGTTTAAAAAAGGTATAAAAAACACTTTAAAATTGCATTAACACTACTAGATCATAATGGAGCAGAAGTGAAGCAACAATTGAAAAAAAAAATAGAAAATTGGTTCCTACATTATTTACCTTTCAAGTGTCCAAGTCAGCAAGGCAGTCTTCTTATCTAACTGTATGCAACATAATGTGTGTTATGAATGCCCTTCAAAGGACTTCAACCCACACAGTCCTAAATCATGGTTTATGATGAAGAGATGTGAATGTCCTACCAAGCCTGCACTGTTTCCTACTCATTTCCCAAGAGTTTTAGTCTACCTGTTCATATCATCTCCAACTGATTTTTTACTTCCTGCATTAAATTATTTCTTATAAACTTAGGTGGTAATAGACATTTATTAAAATAAAAAGGAGTTGTATTTTCAAGTCTGACAGCCCCTTAAGGAATTTTTTTGGGGAAATATAGGATACTTATCCTCATACAAACATGTCATTTACTTTCACACCACTCACTCACTAACATCAGTAATAAATTCTAGCTTTTTGTGGTATATGTTACTGTCCCTTCACGCAATAGTAAAGAGTTTCCTTTCATTTTTGATAATAATGTTTTATACCCACTCTATCCTACCAGGTGAAAGCTCTGGAGTTTGTGTGTGTTCCGGAGTCCCATTCCACTTCCAAGCAAATTCAACTTCACCTGTTTCAACCTGTCCTCCTTGAGCCTCAGTAGTTTGACTACAAACAGTTTGAGATTGCAGTGATGGCTGTGCTTGCTCAAGTTCAAAATTCATAATAAGGGAATCAACCAGAGAGTCCAGTTCATCCAAGTTCATAAAAGGTTGGGGTATCTTCTGGATAGGGTTGTTTGCAGAAGACAAGGCAAATAAACTGAAATAGTTGTTAAAATATCCACCTATGACAGAAATATTTTCTGCAAAGCTCCTGAGGGGGCTCGTGTTTCTGTACAACCCTATGACAAACAGAGACAAGAATCAAAGGCAGCATTTTGGAAAGGGAGGTCGAGTTGTCCTCCCTCTTTCTTTACAGGTCTCCTGTAGCCCACAGGTTACTATCAAGACAGGTGATAACCCAGATAAATACCTTGTAATATAGAAGAAACAATTCGACAGACTTCAGTCAGGCACTGCTCCAATTCCAAATATTTCGCAGCAATTTTAGGACTTTTCTTTATTTCTCGATACAGAGATTCTTCTTCCGGTGACTGAGATTCCATTTCTTTCTGTATTATTAAAGAGCAGTTCAAAAAAACCCAAATACATGACAGTATATTAACTATTAAATATACCTATTATGGACTCTGTCACATACAACAGGCCAACACTGAAACAAAAAAATCAAACTGACACCAAGTCACACAAGTAAGATAGCACCAGAAAGACTACAGATGGTTGATGAGGTTAAAAAAAGGCAAATGAAACTAAAATCCATAATAAGCTTGGCTCTTAGAAGATAGATTAAATTATCTATCATGGTTTTTAATTCAAAATACCATTAACTATTGCCATAAACTATTGCAGCAGCTGTAAGTCACAGGACCATTACTGAACTTAAGGCTTTCAATTTAAAAGAAAACACAACAGGTGGTTAGGCTCACGATGAGCACAAAATGAAGACAGATAAAAGTACCTCCAGAAATACTTAAGTGAAATGAAATCAAAGAGTTTCTGGCAGTAGCCAGAAAACTTAACATTCCAATTGCAGGAATGTCACTGAGACAGGAAGTGTTATCATGCAAATGCAAATATAGAGAAGGTAGTTTCAATTCCTCTTCTTTGATAAACGTATCCTTAAAATTTAAATGCCAGACTCAAAGTACACACTTTTACAAAGCATTTCTCTTACCTTTCTGCAGTAAGAGATGTTATTTTCAAGGAATCTGGCTAATGCCATGACGTTATCCTTTATTCGGCTTTGAATCTACAAAGAAACTTTCAATTATATTGTACATGTGACTGAAGTCAAAGTACATTAATATTTTAAAAGGATAAGAATGAATATTGGCACACTATTTAGAAAAATACTCTAAAGCAGAAATAATGTTTTCCACAACATAACATGGAATTTTTCAAATGTTAACAGATCGCTTCTTCCTTATATCTTACTCCATACTATATGTATTTTCATGATTTACCACCCAAGTAAAATGAAAGCACAATAACAGACTGAACCTTAAGAAAAAAACCCACTATGATCAAGTGCCTCCAAGATAGAGCAGTAGTTTTTAATCTTAATCTCACCTCATTTTGTGGATGTTGTTTCACAAGTTTTTTCTGTACCATTCTTGCTTTCTCCTGTACAGTATCAATGAGGAACTCCAGTCCCGAGCCTACTCCATCATAAATGGCAAGTACAAATTCCTTTCAAAACGAAGGTTCAAAATGCAACAATTAAAGAAACTGATTTGGTCTTAAAAAATTAAATTAAAACCGGATTTTCTGTAGTGGGCTAGAAACAATTTTGTTTTCAGCAAATTGTTCAGTGCAGGTCTATTCAACCACACATCATTCTTGGACCACTGGTGCTCAGCACTTTAACCTCTTTTTCCTATCTTTGTTCAGATTTCTGAAAACTCAGTATAGTACTTAAACACAGATTACTGAAATATAAGTATTGAATTTCAGTGAAACAGGTAGACTTGTATAATCTCAGTGCAAATACAATCCTAAAAGCAGAGTATTTCTTTCTCTTTATAGGTGTAAGTTACACAGATTTAAAGTGCAGCTTTTAAGGGAAAAAAATTGTAAAAGGTATTAACACATAATACATTCATTTTTATGATGAAAATGGATGTGTTCTTAATTCAGTTGATGAAGTTGTTACACGTAACAATTTACTTCTGGGCACAGTTACCGATAATAAATGTGACAGCAACATTAGAATTATTATTCATAATTACTATTTCTAATAAACATTTTTTTACCTGTAGACTAGACAGAGGAATATTGTTCTCTTCAGGAAATGAAATATCAGCTGCTGTGACTACTGCCAAGTGTCCTATGTATTTCATTGTTTGTTTTACTGTTTGGTTTACTTTGCTCAATGCTTCCGTTACCATCGAGGATATATCTGAAGAACATCCCTGAGAAACAAAGGCACAAGGTTCACTGAAAGCACCTGTGGTCAAAGAGCACACACTTTCTGTAATGCAAGAGTTCATAGCACACATTAGTTTGAGGAATCTTTAGCTTTACATCTTCCTGATTACAATGACTTATCTATAACAGCTGAGAGACTGTGCCTTGCAATCACAGAGAAGAAAACACAATTAGGAAAAAAAAGCTTCACAAGGCTGTAGCATGAAAGGGTAATACCCACTGGCCACCAGTTTATACATTTATAAACAGCAGCACTTCACAGTCTAAACCAGCACTTGCTCTTGCTCCTGCATGTTTTCTTTTACCCTTTTATGAATAAGAACCAATGCTATTGTCCTGGGCACAGGAAGGTCTGCATTACTCTCAACTAGCACATGGAAATACCAGTTTAGCCAGAAAAAAGTACCTCCCTGGCCATTAATCTTCCTTAGGTGTGTCCATTTGTCATTGCATGCATTGGACATTTAAGTGTTTTTAGCAAGTCTGTACTAAATACTGCATTAATGTATATAAGTTCTCTATACACAGAATTCTTTAATATGCTTTACCTGCAACAGTAACTGTAAATAACCTCCCAAGGTCTTGATTTCCCGTTTCATTTCTTCATCAACTTTTATAGATACAGGACACTTCTGGATATTGTTAAGCCAGAGCTTGCTTAGAACCACAATCTGGTCAAAAGCAGAGATAATTCTGATGCTGTAGGACTGAGCAGCAGGATCAAGATTGAAAACTACAAGAGAAAGATATCTATCAGATCTATCTCCTTGGTAAATTAACAGAGGAATGTTAATTCTTGTGAGAGACAAACACATGAATGCTTTTGAATCTGAAGGTCATTAGTAATGTTTAAACCCTTACAAACACGAGACTTACAGTTTTCTTGACATTCTTCATCTTGCTGTTCATAGGCTTTTGAAATGGCAGACGCTCCAGAAAAAATTATAAACAAATTAGTTAGGAGACTGTCTGCTATGCTTTTTCCTGCTTCATGATTCTGTTCCAGTAAATCTAAAGCTGAACTTAGAGATTCCTTGCAAATTCCAGGAAGAAACGATTCAGAAAAGCTTGGGCATATGCTGGACTTGTTCTGTGAACCTGTATGATGTAAAAGCAAAACATATAGGCAAAAAACTCCTCACAGGAAAGAGCAGTCAGTGTGTCTAAACAGTAATGACTATTTAATCTTAACATTCATCTACTGAAGACTGTAAGTCAGGAAAAAATGCATATACAATATCCTAAATACTTTCTACATTCAGTTAGTACAGAAGACAAATTCCATAGTGAAATTCTTTAACATGAATCCATCTGTTTCAACAATCAAACCTACTGAGAAACAGAACAAAACCCAGCCAATCTAAAATAACTGAATGCATAAAAATATTTGGAGCACCCTGTATTTCAGAAAACAAGCTTGTAAAACCTGGCAAAAAGCTTGGGGAAACCTCAGTAGTTGAATGAATAGCAACAACTCAAGAAAACAAAGTCTCCAAATTATTGTATCAGGATTCAACGCTTTTCTCCAGTTAACCCGTGTAGTTACATAGCATTATGTTTTAGGCAAGTTTCTTAAATAATGTTTATAAAGTACTGGTCAGGAAGTTTTTGCCCTAAGAAAGTGTAATCAAAAATACAAAAACACCCTGCTGTTAAACAGCTTGACATTAAAAATGTGAAGATATCACAAACAGGATATTTTTATTTTTGCTTTCCAACCCATGCTGCTTTTTAAAAAAACTATTACAAATGCCTATGTTTTCTGCATGTATTAGGTTCAAATTCTCAGTATGAAATAGAAAGTGTTCTGCCACATAGCAAGTACCTGATATATAGGAAGTCTGTATATTCTGAATGGGTTGCAGTTTTATCTCAGACAAACATCCAGAAATTCTCTTGTTCTTCATGAAACTTCTACTTCTAACAAAGGATGATAAAGTAAAAACATGAGAAAGTGTCAACAGAAAAGAATCTTTTTCCTTGTACCCATTGAAAGTTCAATGAATATTAACAGACATCAGGCAAACAAAATAAACATCTACTTTTAATTAATGGAACTTTTGAACACAGAACCTAAACCAGAGTGAAAACAAGTCAGTACAGCCTATAGAACAGATCCTACTTACTTCCTTCAGGCTCTTGCTATTGTAGAGGGATCTTCACTCCATATACTCCTTTTTAATCTAATATCCTACTACTGGATTATTACAATTCAGAACTAATTGTCAGTAGTCATACATAAAACCCTCTAGCACTGATGAGATATGTGTTGAATATATTCTATGCCTGACCTCAGAAACACTGATGTTACATCTACCAAACTGCACATAATTTTTATCAGCAACATGTTGCACACTAACATATTTTGTAAGCGAAGCCAGGAGAGCATAATAAGGT
Source organism: Oxyruncus cristatus (assembly GCA_013399855.1). Classification (NCBI taxonomy): domain Eukaryota; kingdom Metazoa; phylum Chordata; class Aves; order Passeriformes; family Cotingidae; genus Oxyruncus; species Oxyruncus cristatus. The sequence goes on along the minus strand of VXAY01006544.1, from coordinate 401,100 downwards.
AACATATTTAGCTTCAACTTCTCTCTCCTCCTCACAAAGTAAATCAAAATTTATGGATATAACTGACATTATAATAAGGAAAAAGAAGAATTAATAAATCATTATGTTAGTGACACAAAAACATATTCAAATAATTACACCATTTTTTGCTTTGTTTTAAGTGTAGAAGAAGATATACAAATTAGTATTACCTTCTTCTGGAAAGAGAAGAAACTGATGTGTCTGAAAGGTCAGGTTCCCATTCATCAGCAGGATCATAAAACACATCAGCAGCTTTATTTCTATCATTACTCTGAAAAAAATAAAGGAAACAAAGGGGAGGAGGAGAATTAAATAGAAGTGACAAAGCATTCAATACACAGGTGAAGACATGTTCTATTAACAAGAGAAGAGTAGCTGTAATGCTTTTGCTTATCTTATATGTTTTACTGCTTCTTACTCAGTACAAAAAATTACCTGAATAAAGTCATTGATTTCTATTGTCCTCTTTCTGTATGATGTGTAAATGCACATACATGCGTCTTGGCATTTCAGATGACATAAAACCCAAAAAACCCCAAGATTTTCCTCCTGTATGGATTATCAAAATCTTATCTTTGACAAAATATTACTGATTATTAGTGTTCATTCTTCAGCTGTTACTGACCTCATACAGTTCTTTCATTGCTGCTAGTTTGCATTCAAATTTCTCTAGACTCCAAAAAGTTGCTATTCCCAGCTTGATGTTACGAACCTGCACCTGCACAGAAGACACTGCTCCTGTTTTATCATCAATTTTGTCATGCCTAAGAATGTGAGAGAGTTAAAAGCCAAATATCAAGACAAAACACATTATTCATATTGCAAAAATAAACAAGATACTTATTTATTATACAGAGAATAAAAACATGATACAAATTTCTTGAGACATCATGTATCTAACCAAACCAACTTAAGTGTAACTGTTAAAGTTACTTTTATGTAAAAAAAAAAGGAATCTCTGCATTCAGAGGCAGAAGTAGATACTAGCATACAAATTCCTGGCTCCCAAGAAATTCAGAACCAAATATATGCTACAGAATTCTACTAGCAGAGTTCTTGGTGAAGGAAGTGAAAATACAACACCTGGCAAAACAGTAAAACATACACCTCCCAGAAAGTCCTATTTACCTGCACTTACTGTAGCAATTGTTTTAAACCATACAGAGTCCCCTCTGCACTAATACATCTCTGCTCATGCTAAAAAGATCTGAACAATATACAGGTCCACTTTCAGAACATTCTTCAGCTACAGCTATCAAGTAGCTTGGCATAGCAAGAGATCTGTGGAGTGAAAGAACTGGTCCCAAGGGCTCCCAAAACCTCTGCTGAGGTTTTTACTTTGAGCTACCCCTGTTCCAGGCCTGTGAACTGAGCACCTCCTGGTGGCTGGCACATCGGCCTCTGTCCAGTTTTGCCTTAAAGGAACACAGTGTGCTTTAGGACCACTTCAATATGCGGACACAGGCGTCAGAAAATTCACCTCCAAAGCACATTCAATCCAAAATTACTTGTCTGTAGACATACCTTTAAAGTTTTGATCTAAAATTCAAATTTGAAATTCACATGTCAAAGTAACAAGGCTGAACTACACACACCTAACTAAAGCTAGTTTGGCAAGTTCATTTATCATGTTCGATTTCATAAGACTATTAAAAGAAAAACCAACAGCTCCCTGCACATTCAGTATTTACCCCCCAGTTATAAATATGTATATTATATATACAACCCTTTATAATTAACTGACTCAGATACTCACCTGCAGAAAAGAGTGTTTTTCCCTAGTGCATTGCTAATGGCATTGGCCTCTTTGACCATCACAGACAGCTTCAGAGACTTCCAGTTAAGTGGAACTAAAAGAATATAGAACATAATGATTAAGTGGATCAAACAATGTGATGCAACAACTTTAGGGTTAACTAAAAAAAGGGCAAATAAAGAAACCAACCCAAAGGCACAAACATAATTTGGCCAACAATATTTCCATGAATTCCCAGTACATTGGGAGAAAATGACCCTGCCAGGCAAGATAACCCCTTAAAAGGTCAGATAAAGGGTATTTCAGACACAGAGGTGTAATACCAAATGATACATATTAATCTGTGATAGAAAACTAAACAAAACGAATTCTATTACTCCAGTTTCCCTAAGGAGTTTGACCAGGACAGACAGAAGGGAAAGGACTTTTAAGCAACTGGGATAAATACAGATCGAAGGATATACACCTAACCCACCCTGAGTACGATTAAAACAGAGCTTTTGCTTTTAACACAGTCTGATAGATACAGCTTATGAATAGAAAGGCTTGTAACAACCAGAAGGCTCTTGTTGTTCAGGGAACAGAAAGAGCTCCTGTATCTGTATCCATGGCCCAATCCCACTGAGCAAAAGAGAAGTCAGCATTGTCTTTGCAACACATATGTCCATACTTGTCATTGTTCTATTCCCACTCCCATGGTTCTTCTGAAGGGTGTGTATTTCTTCAGCAATCTTCTGCTTCTCAGCTTCCAGAGCTTCCAGTATCTTCACATGACGAATAGTATGGTCTTCTAGAGCCTGGGGAAAAACGGGCAGTGATTCAAAAAAAAAAAAAAATTTAAAACTTAATGCTGTTTGTAGAAGTTAAAGACTCTCGGAATGAAACTGATACAGGACACCTGCTATATTTATAGGAAATCCTTCATTTTCAAACTCTGACATTTTTCTGAGTTTGCTTTGATATTGCAAAGCTTAAAAAATACTGGAACTAAAAAAAGAAATAGCTTTTAAAAAATTAAGTCATATATTTTGCAGCAGTCATATATATATGAACACCAGCCAAGAACCAGTCATTGTTTACATTAATGCCTAGAATAATAACTTTTGCCACAGGCAACAGTCTCTAAAGTTTGGTACAGGAACAAAACCACGCATGTTGTATCAGAAATAAGGTCAGCATTAGTTAATCCCCAACATTAATACATCATACTCAGAAGGCAAACTAAATATCAGTTCTTCTGCATAAAATCATGTAGAAGAAAAATACTTCAAAACATTTCCTTTACAATAATTGGTTTCTAAAAACAAAACAACAAAAAAAGAGCCTCCCCTTCCCCCCCCCCAAACCAGTTTATTGCCTAAAAAGCTGCTTTTTAAAAAATTACCTGCTTGGTAGCCAAGGTCTCCATTTCTAAACGCTTCTTATTGAATTGTAGTTCTAGCTCAAGGTTTTGCTTTGCCTTCTCTAGCTCCTGTATTTTAGTTGCAGCTTTTTGGTTATTCATTTCTTGGATTTGCTTCTTACGAGACTCTTCTCTCTGATATCAAAAAGGAGAGATAAGAGGAGGAAAGTCACTTCTACAGCATTTCTGACCCATCCCTTACGCAGATATTAAGGTTTATTTTCACTTCCAACACTTTTAAAACATTCAGTCCCTACAGCCTACGCAGCCCAACGCCAGCAATCAAAGGTTATATCCCACACCACAAGCATCACTGCCTCCCATAGAATGTTTAAGAAATAAGATACATCGTTATTCTACCATGCTCTACATTTGTATATTGTAAAAGTGTTGAAAAAACTAACAGAGTAGCATGCCAACTTGGAAAGAAAAAAAAGCCATATTAAGTAATATACTGTAGTAATATACTATAGTAATTTAAAAGTCTCATGGAATAACTTAAATTCTGTTGGTATTTTTCTTTGCATGCAAGTTACAATCCCTAGAATAACACTGAAGGGGATATTTACTTGCCAACTTCTTGTGTTACTAAGACTTGACTTTTTTTTTTTTTTAAACAAAAAGAATGAGGCCTAGCATTCCCTAAGATACTTAGAACACTCAAGAAAAAAAAAAAAACCAAACCACAAACAAACCAACCCCAACCAAGCACCAAACAAAGAGATACCACATACTACCGTTTCTGTTATTGACATGTTTGATGTAATGATGAAATGGCAACTTACCACCTCTGCTTCCAGTGATTTTATTTTGCTCTCATAAGCTTCTTTCTGTGAGGTCAGCTCTTGTTGAACCATCTCTTTCGCAATTTGGACACTTTGCATCATTTCTTCCTTGGCTTTGAGCCGTGCCTCTTCAATTTCTGATTCAAGACTACAGGTATCATGCATTTAGAATGCTGCCTTTAATCTCTTATAGGCTGCATAGAGATTATCAGCTTTTTATTCCTATCATGGGGGTCTGTTAAGGTTTTTTTTTTAAAAAAAACAATTTTCATACTTCACCTATTTTACATTTCACAGGGGAAATGTAGACACTGGTAAATATGAAAGACATTCCAGAATTTTTAAGTCCAATCAATTTCCATTTTCATTTTATTACATCACTTTCACAAAATTAAGAACTGTAATGGCAACTCACTAAATCTCATTAAGATGGGACAAGTAAATTTTAAGTCAGTGAGTCTGGCACTCTGATAACTCCCAGGAATGAAGCAAGTACAAATAACACTTGACCGTCTCTCAAATTCTCCCTCATTAGACATGACTAAGGTTGTAACTTTGGGATCTTCCCATTTTCCTAAGGCATTTACTTTTCAGGCTTACTTTTAGGCTTTACTTAAATCTCTCTAAAACATCAAAAGTAACTTTCAGACTCATCATATGCTTGGAGAGAAACACAAAACCAAAGAGACACACTACTTTGAGGACCCCTGGAGCTCAGTGTTTCTTTAATTGTGGTCTACATTCTTGATAAGTGCACTAGCATGTGCTGACTGAATCTTAGAGGTACACTTTCATTTCAGCTAAGACTGGGACTTCCATTTCCATTACAAATAGAGTTGCTATTTTCCAATTTACCCTTACTGTGAATAATAACTGAAGGTTATTAATTATTTCTTAAACTAATTGCATGGTTGAATTAACAATTGAATTTATCTAAAGAACAAGAAGAACTAATGCTTACTGTGCTCTCTGTGCAATAAGCAGCTCATTCTTTGCAAATTCAAAATCTTTTGGACCATCATGCAAACACGTGGTCCCACAAGAAGGTGTTTTAACTTTCTGAACCTCTGCTGGATGATTAAACCTGAAATAATGGTCTCCCCCAAGGATCACCCGATCACCCTATTGGGAAAAAAAAGAATTCTTCTAAAAATTTAAACTTATAAGCAATAATTTTCAGTGCTAGGCAGAGCTAGAAATCAAAGATGAAGAGACAAATATTTACAGTTACAGAGCCTTCTAAGAAAACTGCAGTCCAAATTCAAAATATTAAGAAAGCAAAGAAGTCTACACATGCACATATTACTATTACCAAAATAATCACTTACATGATGCAGAACTGTTGGCTCCAAAATGCATTTCCCATTTACATATGTCTTTGCATCCCTCAGTGGAATAATACTTACTTTGCCAACAGCATTTTTTATAACACTGAAAACAAGAAACATTGACAGTATCAGTAGCTCATAATAACTGCAAGTGTTATTTCCTAATAGACTAAAATTCATGCTTTAGATTGTGTTCTGTTATTGTCTTTCCAGATGTGTATCGCCTACATACTATTTAGTCACAACAAACATAATTAAGAAACGACAACCTACATTTTGAAAGGGAACCTATATTTAAATCTAAGAATCCACTGCTAAAAAATTACTACAATACCCTGAGCATTCCTTTCACAACACTTAATTTCCCAACATATCTGCATCTTTCATGGGTTTAATAACTGATTAGTTACATTTTTTACAGCATTTTGCCTGGGATCAATTGCACTGAATGCACTTGAAACGCTATTTCTGCAGTATGGCCAAATTGATCTCTATTTTTATTGAAGAGCTGTCAAGACATTTCACTTTTCTAGTGAACTTAATGTAACAGACTTATCTCCCACAGATCATCATTTGATCAGGTCTCATTCATGCAGAAACGCTGCAGAAGATTTTGCTACATGAATGAGATGAACAAAGAAATTAAACTACCCCAGTTAACAGATTTCTTAGAGGGAACAGAAGGAAGCTGCCTCAATCATTAAGCAGTAAAAAAAAAAAAAAATATTCCTAAATGTTACTTTCTTGGCTAGGAAACCATGTTTTGTTACTGCCAGAAGAAAGAGTGACTCTAAAAGAAAGCGAAGAATGAGAAGAAACTTTAAGTATAAAATAACACTACATACCAATGGTCATCAGCAATCAGCACTCCAGAAAGCTGGATGTCATGTTTCGAATTTGGTGTACACCTTCCAACTGTAGTTTCTCCTTCTTTGATCATATACAACAGCACCTCAGAAAGCTGAGGATCTTCATTGAGATTGACAAGGTTTGGTAAATGATTGTCCATTTTGAATGCAATTCCAGCTTTCTAGATAAAATAGAGCTCTGCATAAAAATACAATTTACTTTGTGCATTCAAATACCTACTTTAAATCTTCCTAACGTCCCAGCAGTCTGTTAAAAGAATAGTATCACTGAAACCAAATATTACAGCTACTCGCATTATTCTGCAAGATTTGCTGATGTTATATTTTCTGTACTATCTCCTATAGAAAGAAAAATGTACCTGCAATTCCTCTATATCTTCCAGTTTCCTTTTTTCTGCTTGTTCAAATTTTTCTTTCCAGGCCCTTTATATATAAAGAGAAAATAACACAACATATTACGAGAAAAATGACAGCATTTAAAAGTCTTACCATTTCTATTTTAAATTAAGATATTCATGACTGCCTGACCTTTGCATTTCTGCCATGTTCCTCTCCTGCTGGTGCAGTTCTACCCTCAAAGATGTTATTTCCTGCAAATAACGCCTGTATTTTTCACGATCAGTGTTCAGAGCACTTTTCTGAGCTGCCCTCATCCTTTCAATTTCAGCTTTCAATTCTACATGAGACAAACAGACACACACAGTGCACATAAGAAATGAAGACAAAATAGAGTGTAGAAACTTCAGTACAATACTAAAAAATTCATCCTGTTTTCAATTAAAAAACAAAGCACATTTCCTTATTCCAGGTTCTCAAGTGAGATATCACTTAAACTTTGGAAAAAAATGTTCACAAAGCACAGTAATATTAAAAGGAAGATAATCCCAGGTTGTATTAGCCTAGTGGACAAGCGGTCAGTCAACACAACAGATTATTAGCAGTAAGAACTCTTATGAAGCAGTAAGTTAAACACATGTGCAAGTGAAAAACCCTCAAAGACTGCAGATGTCAATCTCACCTCTGATTAGCTTCACATTTACATCTTCATTTACTTTGGCAACGTTGATAATTGAACAAGCCTGCTTTGCATAGCGAAGGGTGCTGAGCGTTTCCTCTGTACTGCTGGCAGCTGGACTCACTGTGGCAATCATTGTCGTTTGGGAATTCCCACCAAGACTTTCCTTCAGCAACCTCCATTTGACAGAAGAATACAAGTCAACCCCTGTCCCTCACACCGAGAGAAAAATTCACAGCTCAGGCAGAACAGATTAAATAAAAAATAGCCAGGGTCTTGCCACTTATTTGAGAGGGACCGTTAGCTACTTAAAATAGAAACCAAGGTCCTGTTCATTCTTTATCTGATGCAACAGGCTAATTTCTTCCTTCCATAGGTCATTTGAAGGATAGAGGAAAGTGATGCCTCATGAACAGATAAAGAAAACCGCAACCTCAGAAAGCTTCTACTTCTATATAAAAAAAATTCTGAAGTGTACATACCAAGTAAGGACAGATTCCCGGTAAGGTATGAAAGTTTTCTTTCCATTTTGAAATTGTTTAGAGAGTGCAGAAATAACCCTTCCAAGGGTTAACAGCGATTTATTGATACTCACACCTTCCTACACAAAGCAGAAATAAAAATATTTATAATACAGTTGCATCCTCTTGTGTGATGTTATTGACTGTACTGTTGATTAATTATGCTTGTTCAATGTATGGTACAGCTGTACCACATTAAATGTTACCACTTATTAAAGAAAACAACAAAAAGATGCAAGAGCAGTCTAGAAGAAGTCTATCATTTGGAAAGAACAAAGACCTCTCCTTTAAAATAAATGGTGTTAAGAGTCATCAAACTTAAAAAGGCAGCTTGAAATAAAGACTCTTACTAGAAACTCTATTTAATTAGATTCCCCCAAAAAGGGGCAAGACCCAACTCTGTGGTATTTGATTCACTATTTGCAAAGTCACACCAACAGTTTTCCCTCACTCGTCCTGCAGGATCATTAGACCTACATGGATGTGAAGTGCTGTTCTAAGCAAGATGTGCCATATTGCAGAGTGCAAACACCTCCTTCAGGCCACCCACCCTCACAGCAAAATGCGATGTAATACTTATAAGGAGTATACACATCCTTTATAGGTACAGTTCCTGCCCAAGAGTCCCATTAGGTGAGCATGCTTTAGGAATCAATCCTTTCCCACAGATTTCCAGTCCTGGTTTACCTTCAGCCTCTCTCCAGTGGTCTGAGCTTTTGCACAGCACTCACTGCCAGCTAGATCAATTAGATTGATGTGACTGGTAAGCCTACGATCACACTGTTCTCCATTCACAAGTTCTACCTGGAAAAAAAAAAGGGAGATGTTGGCATTCAAACTAAAATAGAAAGCCTGAGGACAGGCAGAAACCTGACAAGATGTTCACAGCAAATACATTAAAAATTGATGCTTCCATTTAAATTTTGACACGATATCCTCATGTACATCCCTTGAAGGAGATGAAGTTCAGATTTTAACCACAGAATCAGTTGGCTGTGGCTGAACAACTGCATAAGATTAAACTGCAAACACAACAGATTACCAAACTGTGGGTTTGGGTCTGAAGTTTGACTATTGCAGTTATGCAAAAAACATGGAAATCAGTAAGCTGTTACTGACTTAGACCAATCCAGATCAGCTAAGTAGCCAGTAGAAAAGGCTCAAGACTATTTAAGATAGAGAAAAATCAACAATCTAGTAATGAGAATGGCAAGGGGAAAGAAGGAAAGAAGATCAGGAAACCGGGATGAAAAATTAAACCAGTCAAGAACAAAAAGCCCACAAATGAACAAGTTATTTGTGCATGGAGAAAACTGACAGTCTGTAGACTCCTGAGGAGCTCTACCTATTTCACTTCTGTCTTCAGGCTCAACTCAATAAGTCAGGTTTTGTCTTTTAAGCATCTGTAAATCAGATGAGTTGTAGTCCCTATGTCCTAGGGAGGAGAGGCATCCTGAAGCAAGGAAACATTTGTTCAGTAAATTGTGTTGAAATTGAGCAGAAACTGCATCTCCTACCATCGTCCCAGTCCATCACTTGCAGCAACTCAGCACAGCTACGCACCTCACACAGCCTAACCTTCTCAGAAGCTAAAATGTGTTGGCAGCAGTGTGAAATTCAGTCTGGCCCCAATTAGGATTGCTGTTATATCTCAAAACTCACACTAAGAAACTTGGAACGACTCCTAGATCTGTCAGTCTAGACGTATTTATATTGCTGCTATAAATATACGTAGCACAGAGACATAAGAATCTACTCAAAGCATGTAAAATAAACAGGTTTTGCTGCGTAGAAAGCCACATTAAAATGCCCTGTGCTTTTCTCAAAAATCTTCAAAGTATATTCTCACAACTTTCTAGGCAGCACACAAAACTTTTTACTACCCAATCTGAGCAGATATAAAAAGAGAACAACCCAGCAATACCTTGGTCTGCGTCATGACAAGGGTGAAGACAGAATGAGATCTGGAGCTCTTGTCATTCATTACTGTAGCAGCTGTCGCTCTCTGCTTATTTCCTAGTTCAAGCCAACTCTGTAAGAGACAAAAGTTAGAATGTGAAACCAAAACCTGCTTTGCAGAGTTAATTGAAGATTTTTATATTTGCCAATAAAGTTATTAACAAAAATCGTGACTAGAAGGGAGGAACGAAAACTTGAACTTAAGAGATAACCATGTGAAAAGTAACACTTAACTGTATGAATCTACTCAGTTTCATTATATAGGACTAGTCTTCGTTATCCTTTTACAAAATCAGCTGAAACATCACAGACTACTGGACAGTGTGCATTTTCTTCCCATCCAAGGAAATTATTTTTCAGCAGTGAAGAAAGGAGCAAGTAGAAATATTTGTATTCTTTTAGTAACCAAATAACTCTTACCTGAATATCAGAGTAAGAACGAACAACATTCCTAAGGAGGGGGAAAAAGAAAAGTTTGGGTTCAGACAGTTTTCTTTCTACAGCTTTCCCTGCTGCCTGAGTTCTGAAGCATTTCCCCAGTTACAAACAGAATACAAACACAGTGAAAGCTTCAGCTGTCTTGAGACTTTCACACACTTATTTCACTCAGGCAATACACCACTGGTATGGATTTCTCTAAAACCACCTGACACTGAGATCTTGCTTGATCTACTGGTGAGTACACAAGCTCTCACAGAGCCTCAAGAGAACTATTGCACTCTTTCAGGATTACACCACGCATCTTTCAAAACATGAACTGTTAAGACTTACACTGTCAGGCCTTCCACATATGGTCCTAACACTGGATGTTCTCTTACACGAAGCTGGTGAGAATAATTTCAAAACAAAAATGATTAGGAATACATTAGAGTTAGATCCGGCACTCAGGAGTATCTTAAAAGAAAAAAAATGCTGCAACATAAATCTATTATGTTTCCAAGTTCAGCAGCTTACCTTAAAATCACTGACAAAACTCACTCCTGCTTTAGACAAGACAGTATAGTCTTAACTTCCATATAACAAAGTTATAAAAATAAAAAGGAAGTCCACATAAGTCTCAAGCTTAGGTTAAAGGACTTATTTCAACAGCAAGTTCAACATACTCTATCATCTTTATTATAAACTAATATTCAGTGGCCAGTATAGTGTTCAATGTCAGAGAAATACTTTTTTTGATAAATCAGACATAATAAATTCCTTCCTACATACCCTACATTAGACAAATTAATTTATGGTTTTTCTTATTCTAACATACAAACACTAAATACTAGTTAAACTAGGTTAACTAGTGATAGAGTAATATTTGTTTTTTACTTTAATCCCATTATTCACAACTAAGTTACTTAGATAGCAAATCAAAGATCATTTGCCAATTGTGCATTTCTGTTGACAGAACAGATGCCACTGCTTGGAGGTTATGCGTATACTTGTTTCTGTGAGCAACTTACTTGTTTTTTCTGCCCATTTTCAGCTTTAAAGACAAGCAAATCATGGATTTTCTCGTTGTATATTTCAAAGAAGCTCATTTCAAGATGATACAAAATCTAATAAAATTAATAATAAAATAGGTATTAATACGGTCCACAAAACATTTTCATTATTCTTTGTTTCAAAAATTAACTTAGATTGCCAGATCCTGATATTCAATATTATAAGCATTTGTACTGAAAGGACTTTCCAAAAGAAATTATATCATAAAACAGTTTGGTTTGGAAAGGACCTTTAAAGGTCATCTCCTCTAACCCCCTTGCTAATATCAAGAACACAATTTATTGGAATTCCATCCACAGCCTTTTCCAGACGGAAGCTATCAAGCCTTAAAAGGTATATACATCCACCTCGGAAGTTTCAGCATTGGGTTTCAACAACAGCAAAATAAACCCAAACAAACAAATAAAAAAACCCACACCAATACTTTCATGAAAACACACGCATCTCTTTCCTCTGAAGGCATGAAGGTCTTTTTTTAAGTAAAATGGAATTTTCTTTAAGCGACAAGGAAGATTGCAGCAAAACCTCTAAAACAGTGAAGTCAGAAATACAAGATTCAAGACAACTTGCTGCAACAGAATCACTTACAGTGCATAAGCAGAGGAATAACAAAAGCTCTGCATTTTTTAGAAGTTATACTCTCTAGCCTAACTCAGCAATAAAAATTGCTTGTTACTTCTTAATTCCTCAGTGTCTATCAAATCCACTGCAGGATTAGAATATTATGCATTCACTGGCATTAGGATTCAAAGTCCAGAATTCAAACAAAGCAATAAAGAAGTTTGGAATAGTTAATGGAAGTTTGCCTGCATAAACTTAACTGAATGTTAAGGTCTACTGAACTGCAAGTCATTCCTAACAGACATGACCAGACATATAGATAAAACAAATGCAAAGAAAGTTAGGGTTGTTATTTTTTATTTCAGCAAGAATACTGAGCTAGAATAGTAATACTAATGAAGTGTATTTTGCTTTGATACATGATGTTTAACAATAAATTCATGTTTTTCGAGTTCTATTCTACTGCCTCCACTGTAGGTATGAAGCCCACTGGGATTTATTTTTCCTTACATAAATCTTATATTTTAAGACATGCAATATAGAGGAAAGAATCCTAGTCTAGTGATACATCAAAAATATCATGTCCATATTTTCACATTACTGCCACTAAGGAATTAAAACAATGTTTGACTACTTAGGGAACCCTGTCAGTCAGAGCTACTAGCAGAAACAAGATTTGAATCAGCAAAAGAATATGAACATTAATAAACGGATCAGCACTAAGTTATCAGTTTCCTCATATTCCAGTGTAAGGTCAATAGCATAAGCATACCTGTTCCTTGTCCATCTGTGCTATTTGATTGAAAAGATCTTCACAAAGTCTTGGAATTATTCCTCGGTCTTCATCAAATCCCATCATCCTGTGGTTACCAAAAACCTGCTTAGTTTAGCTTTGTAACTCTCAACAGATACTTTAGCTGTGCATCTCTACAGCTGACATGCCATATGCTTTTGTGTTATAGAAGTAATGAGCAACAGAAATAAATCTGATCTGAGTTGATGCTTATTTAAGCAGGGAGTTGGACAAGATGATGCCCAGAGGTATTTTCTATTTAATCCACTGAGAAATGGGTTGAAAACCTAAGAAAAATGAAAACCCTACAGCAGCTGAAGAGTGAGTCGTGCTATGAACAGTAAGCCTATAGACGTTTATTATCTTAACACGCATGCACCTTGTACCCTCTGCACACTTCCAGTGTAGTTACATAAGACCCTCTCCGCCTCTGGTGCAGCTTTTTCTTGTTGAGTTGTGCCACTGCAGACCACCAGTGTGCTGGGCTCACTCAGCCACAGCCTAGGGACACACACAGGTGCACAGCAGTCATCAGCACAAATCTGCTGTGTAAACTTGACCAGAGGACACAGGTGTTACTGATACTAATTTCAGCCTTACTTAAAACACAAATGGTTGAAGGTCAGTAAGTAATCAAGGGAAAGGAGAAGAAAAAAAACTAAACAAAAACCCAACAAACCTACCAACAGAATATTGCAATCCTGAGTGTATCTTTTCTTTTAGGCCAAGGTTAAAAAACATTGTACATAACAACTGAGTTCATGCTTAAAAAGGAAAACCCTACTTCTAAGCTCTGTTTCTATTGTAAATTGAACAGAAATACTTCCGGTCCTCAACTACCTATATTAAATGCCTATATGGCCTCATGGAAGTTACAAAACTCAGAACTACTTTCTCTTGAAAGAATTCTTTTTTTTCACTATAAGTAGTAAGAAGTCAGTATTGGATACATAAAAATGTTCTAAGGCTAACTTTGGCTTAATTACTACAGATATTTGTTTGAATATTTTTGTTTTAAAATGCACAAAAACATTTTGACAAAATTCTTTAACACCATAATCAATTCCATACAATCTTTTTTCAGGATTTTACATTGCATAACAATTAGCTCCTACAAAATTTTGACAATTATCAGAAACTTACGTGTATGATTTTCCAGAACCAGTCTGCCCATAAGCAAAAAGACAAGCGTTGTATCCCTCAAAAGCTCTCTCAAGGAGTGGTACTGCCAAAGCTTGATAAATAACTGCCTGGCTTGCAAAATTAGGATGACACTTATCAAAAGACCAGAAGGAGAAGTCATAACTGAAGCTGTAAACTTGGTTTGTGGATGGATTTTGTACAGTTGTCTCTGAACCACTCATGGAGATTACAGGGAGTGAGTTTTCAGTTTTCTCTCTGCATGGAAAGGGAGGGAAATTAAAAAAAAAATAAAGAGTATAAACTACATGCTTGAAGTTAATTATTTCAATCAAAACAAAAAGAAAAAATAAAAAGGAAAAGATTGGTGATCATTGTGAAAAATATGTTTGATGAACATATAAAGTATTAAAGATCAAAACACTGTTAATGAACATGTAAAAAATAGACCCAAATACCTATACAGTTTCTTAATAAAATCTTCATCTTGGTGTTTCATGAAGTATCATCTAATTTCAAAGTACATATTATATCCTTATTGGGTCAACGATTAAACAATTCAACAAGTACAGAGCAGAAATCGACATACACTGTGAGCAGCAGAAATAAGTCCAGGATACAAACCTGTTACTGAAGGGCCGCACCCGCACAGCCACAACCACTTTGCTGTTTTTCACTTTGAAAACATCTCCCTCAGTCCTACTGCTCTCAGCTAAAGCTTCTGTGTTTGCTTCTGCTTCTGAACTTCTACTCCCAGGAAAAGAGCTGGAGACACTAGGGATCTTTTTGGCCAAAATTTGAAGATGAGATGTTCGTTCATTTGAGGCTAATTTGAGGGACGGTTGATCTTGAGAAGTGCTGTTCTTTGGTGTAAGTTTAAATCCTTCTGTTAAACCTCCGGCTGGTGTCCTTGGTCTTTCCAAACTGTTATGTTTTATCAAGTGCTGCACCCTTTGCTTTCCAGTAGGCTTATTTATATTGCCTTTTTCATTCTGTTCTCCTGATAGCCTATTAATACATTCTGAGGTAACTAATTGTTCCGATTTAGTAATTTCATATTGAAATTTTGTATCAGCAGTGCCTGTCTTGTCTTTTAAACACGTGGAGATACCGTTTTTACAGACACCATCAATGAAGCCCAAGGAACCCTTGCTGTTCAGGTTACACTGCAATTTGGTACTGGACTGACTCTCAGCCAACTTCAAGTCTGGTTTAACACCAGTATCATTAATATTCTGTGGAAGTGTAATCTTGTAATTTCTCTGTGCACCAGCTGGCAAGTTTTCTTTTCTAGGCACATTATTCTGATTGATATTACTCTTCCCAGTGGAGCCAGTCCTCACACGCCTCCGCAGAGTAAGTCTTTTCTCTGTTTGTAGCTCTTCCGTGCCCTGTGTTGCATTTGTATGCAAGGATTCACTACTGGACACTAATTTTTTGCTTACTCCAGTTCTCCTCTGAAGCGTTAACCTGCCTTCAGATGTAAAAGTAGTTGAACTGTCACCCACTTTTTCACAAGCTGAAATCACATAGGTCCTATTTACTTCTTCAGTCTTATTCTGGGAACATGGAAGTAGACTATTCTTTTCTCCTCCCAACACCTGTGACTTCAGTTGCTGTCCAGGTGCTTTCCTGCTGGCCAAGGTATCATTCGAGGAAGCCTTCTGCAAAGTGGTAGTGCATCGTGTCCCAGCAGGGCTTCTGGCAGGAACTGTGTAAATAGGCATGTTGTCTTCCAGCCTGTTAACACTTGGTTTTTAACAGGCACAGCACCTCTCCTAAAGGATTATTTCTAGTTGCTGCTTCATAAGGAATCTGGGGAGACAAAGCAAAATTTTTTTTACGATGCTCACGTTCCGTGGGAGTTATGTTTTGGTGCATGGGGAGCTCTTTACATATACTGCAGCACCTGCTCCTAAACTTAAATAACAATTAGTATCCTGTTTCACCTCCAGGACTTAAAAAAATAGTCATTATTTTATATTTGAATGACTGCTTCCAACAACAACAGGCTATTTGACTTTATTTACTGAGTTCTATGATTTGTTTCAGAAAGTAAGCCAAACATCACAAAAAAGCATCTCTTGGTAAAAAGAACGATCTATTTAGCTACAAAGATGACCATGGATATTTATTTCCTCCAAGTGATCTACCATGACCCCCAAAGTAAGGAAATTCCAGATTGTGCCTCCATTCACTCACAGTTATTTACACTCTTAGTGTTTCATAGCTAACAGACTCAAATAGAACAAAAAAACTAACTTTGAGTAAGAAATCTGTGAACATGGAAAGCAGATTTTTTTTTTTCAGGATTTTGATATGTAACATCAAACCCACTATCAGAACAGGACAGTTAATAAAGATGACTATTTTTGGACTTTATTTTAGTTCACTCTAGTATATAGGCCCATAGCAAAACAAAAGACATCTAGCCTAGGAAACAGAAGAAAACCGTAAAATACGTTCCTTATCCTTTTCACACATAAATATTTTGAAAGCTCTATACATGCAATCTGCATAGGAAAGTATGTTTTCACTGCTGTATCGGCATCATAGATGTTGGGTTGTTGCAGGTTTGGTATCACTACCCACTGCAGACTTGCCAGCTGCAATTAATTCACTGTTACAAGAAGTCACCTGACTTACATCCTTAAAAACTGCACCTATCATTAACAACAGCCGTACATGGTCAGGGAAAAAATGGGAAGCAAGATGAGAGCAAGGGGTGTAGAAGAAACCGTTTAACCACTGCACCAAGAGAAGTTTACTTTAAATGCTACACTTTTAAGTCGTAGCTTTCAGAATACTCTCAGACTTCATGCAATTACATCCACTTTCAGATGTCACGACTGCACACTTTTCATAGCTCACAAGTTGTGAGGAAAACATCAAAATTTCAAACCAGAGCATATTTATTGCTCAATCCAGTTTGAGACAGGAAATTATGTCACACGAGTTGTAAAATATCAATTTTGTGGCTCCCTCTGGCAGTCAGTAAATAGAGAAACACGGCCGTAAGCATGAACGGTTTCAGTGTTCTCTAAGAAGTCCACCCTTCCCGTGCAGCCTTCACACAAGTCCTGTAAGAAAGTTCTCCCCTCCTCTTGCCACACCGGTGCTTTGTGAACATGCACAAGGTTTTTCTGCAGAGAAGTGGAACTCCCCATTGAGAGCTCTTTCAGCCTAAAATAAGGAACGACGTTCAGTTCGAGAGAGCCGAACTCCGAACGAGAAGTACGCTCGCCCCTCATTTTTAAAGGATTACAACCACCGACCAGAGGTGAAACCCGTGTGCTCAAAGCTGGGCGAAGGCGCAGCAGAGCCAGCAGCTCCGTTATCCCTCAGCAAAGCTCCAGTCCGTCCGTCCGTCCCTCCCCGCTGAGCCCCGGTAGAGCCCGCGCGGCCGCGGGGCTGT
>VXAY01006544.1:359703-383721 GCA_013399855.1 Oxyruncus cristatus | reverse complement strand
GAGCGTTGGGAGCGCTGACCGCGAGGTACCGGAGTGCGGGGACAACACCCATCGCCACCCGCTCCGTACGGCCCACCCAAACCGCGGGGCTGCGGTCACACCTCCCTGCCACGGATATGCAAGGGATGCGTGGAAATGGGAGAAAATGGGTGGGAAAGGAACTAAAATAACTCATAACGGCCGGGACGCGTACACAATGCTGGCACTCCAAGCAACACCAACGGAAGAAATGAAAACAAGGTGCTGGGCAAACAATGGATCAGCCCATGAAAGACCCACTGAAATTAAAACATGTTATACTAAACTGTCTCAACGCAGCAACAATGAAAAATCGTGCTATAGCAGAACTGGGTTGCTGGTACACCAATGTCACTTTTACCCAACCTGCACTCGCATTTTGCTCCTGGGGCAAACACGGTGTAGAACTACTGCTTGATCTTATGATTGACAGAGAGAAATAGAATTTGTGTAGGGCAGGATGGCCACGGGTAGAAGTGTGTGTACTTTGAAACGTGCGCATGCCTGAGCTAAGTTTGCCTGCAACAGCATTACACAAAAACATTCTATAGGCAGGAGTGGGTTATTTCAAATGAGAGAAAAAATCAACACATTCCATCTCTAAAGGAGACATTGTTTTGATACGATGCCAAATTAAAAGTAACACTAAAAGCATGACGACAGTTTTACACATCGTGGTGAATTATGTTGAAGGGAAAAAATGTTGTAAACTGTGTCAAAGGAATTCAACGCTCATAATGTGTCTTTGGACAGACCCCAACGCTTGTTTGAGCTTGTGTCTACAATTCAAGATTGGCATTGAACAGCCATATTCAACAACACCCACCACTCTGTCTCCTCACATTTACAACAGGGTTCCACACTCGTGTAATCTGTCCTGCAGCATGTAAGACCTACTGTTTTAATTTCTAGTTGGGGAAATTAAAAACAGCAGCAAGCTACTAAGCTGTTTTGGCACCAAAGGCAATTTATCCCACTGCTGTCTCTGGCCAAAGAACAGCCATACAGTGCACAAGAGTTAACATCTAACTACCTGCAATATCTCCATCTGCCCAAAAGGGACGATGCATCACAGCACCACAAAAGGTCTGATGAAACTAATTTCTCAAGCCTTAGTCTGAAAGGGGGAAAAAAAAAAAAAAGAGGGAACTTTTGGTCATGATCTATCTCTGATGGGAAATCATACAACACTATCTGCTGATGTCAGAGCATGGCAAGTTCTGCTCAAATAACATAACCATTTATACATTAACTGTGTTTCATTAAAGAACACAAATTCCTTATTTATGTGGTTTATCTTGCGTCTCTACAATGAAGCTCCACCAATAACCAAGTACTGCTGCTATTGAAAAGTGCTTGAGCAGAACATTCCACTGGTCCACAGGCACTAAAGGAGAAACTAAACTATCAATATTCTTTACAAACAAAACTTGCATATGTTCCTAAGAAAACCCCAGGGAGCATACTGAGAATTTGGAGACATGTTCCCAGGGGAAGATTTAATGTAAGCTGTAACAGGAAGAGATTTTCAGAGACTAATCTGTTGACAATTTTTAATGGTTTAAAGGGTGTCCTTTGCAAAGATCCTGTGTCAGTATAATGACATAAGAATTACCAGAAGAGTGCGTCTCACAAGGAGTCTGAAACTATTATGCAGAAATACTGAAGTAAAATAAAAGGTATCTTCTCAGTTCATGTCACAAGCAAGACCAAAGACAACCGGTTATAAACGGTTACAGAGTGTTTACTAGGCACTACTGTAATTCAAACACACAGCCTGTACTTCAAAATAAAGATGAGATAAAAAAAGAGTCTCCTTACAAAGCTGACAAACTTCTTCAAAAAAAGGCAATACACAAAGCATCATTTCATGTTTATTTTTAATCATACTTTCCCTGTAATTACATAACTATAAATATATCTTTATTACCTCTGAGAATTACTTTTGTTGTGTTTTCTAATAATGTCCATAATGTTATCTCCTGTTACAAGGCTATTCTGTAATTGTTTAAGTCTCTGTTGTTCCCTTCTCTTTTGGTCATGCAGATATGGGGAATTCAGCAGCTGTGGGGGAAGAATGGTGCCTGTAGGTTTTACTCTTTTCACAACATCCCAAAAGAGCTTCTTGCTGTTGTTATTGATAAAAGTAATTGCAGTTCCACTGTGACCCAACCTTCCTGCTCTTCCAACCTGAAAAAGGAGAAATTAATTGTAAATTTTTTCAAAAAAAACTTTATTATAGAGATGTCACATACAATCAAGCACAATATGTACCAGCACAGCCATTAAAATACCCTTTACTTTCCATATTCTAGTAACTTAAAATTATTTGCCAATTAAGTTCATGACTGGTTTCCTGACTATTTCATGCATATCCCACACTGCAGATGAACTGCAGCAGTTCTTCACACAGAGAGTAAAAATGGTAAACTTTGCTTTCTCTAGACACGAAATTCTACAAGAGAGTACAAAACAGGAAGAATAATACTGCAAAAATAAATCGACAGAAAAACACTCTTCTAGGTTTTAGTAACTTATATAGGAGACACAAGAGCAGTGCTCTAGATTTTAGTAATTTACATAAGAAACTTACACAAGAGATATCCATCACCTTTTTTTCCTTTCCTATAAAAATCAATATTCTGAAGAGGAAAAGAATCTGTTTACATTTAAATTTGAATTTCCACAGGTGGATGTCATATTTTGATACACTTTTTAAATAGGGTTTTAGCCATTTATTTATTTACCTGATGTACATACTCATCCATACTCGAAGGCATATCAAAATTCACTACCAGTTTGACATTGACAAGGTCAAGCCCTCGTCCAAGGACTCCAGTACTTACTATAACTTCATACTTCTCTTGAAGTAATCCCTGGCAAGGGAGGAACAAACAGAAATTAGTTCTTTTTAGCTCATTTGTATTTTGAGCCTCTCCAACATAGAGCTAGCGTGTAAGAACAGTGTGAGAACACACCGAGTGGTGCGTCTATTGTAGCAGAGAGAATGGCTCCCCTGTATTCTCCATTTAAACATGAATATAATTTACAGAGATAATTCAAGAGAGATTAAAGCCACAATTTTAATTCTAAAAAATAATCAATTGAAGATAATGCATATTTAAATTTCCATTTCAAAGCAAATAACTGAGGAAATAGTCTCCATATTCACCTACATTGAAAATGACATTATGTTCAGTTTTGCTTGGTCCCATCCATCTCCCTCAGCAATACCCCAGGAATTACTGCAGAAAAGTAGTCCACTATGACTTTAGTCATTCAGGTGAAGCCACCTTAAAAAAAATGGCCTTTAAAAAAAAAAAAAATCTATCAAAACTCCCGTAACTTCAGGAGGCACAAACCTGTAATATGTCTGTTCTCTCCACTTGAGACTTCTCAGAATGCATAGCAGTGCACTGCAATCCTGTAATCTTATGAACAGCATCACTCAACAGATCTGCTCCTAGTTTACAGTCCACAAACACCAACACTGGAGGCTTGAAGAGCTTCTCATCCTGTAAAATTAAACAGTTTATATAAAAAGGTATTACTATTGACAACCATTGGCTGCCCATCATCAACATGGGTTCAATTTCTTCTACTCATTATCTCGAACAGTAACAAGCCTTTCAGATGAACAAATGTTTCTAGACTTCAGATAAGAACAAGATAACAGCTGTGAAGCTTTACAAAGCTGTACATTATAAACATATAATGACTTGTAGACTCAGAACCCAGTTTTATATCAACACATGAATTTTTTACAAGTCGGAAGTTTTCATGTAATTCCAAATTTCTTTAAGTTCTGAGATTTGATTAAAGATTCTAACTTACTTCTTGGATAACCTCAGTCAAACATCCACAATCCCCCCCATTTCCTCAAAGAAAATACATGGGAGTGATGAGAGTGGAGTAATCCCTGAAACTGCCATTAAAACTCTACACTGCAGAACCGCTGAAGTAAGTGCAGTTACATACATGCTTCACCTCACTCCACCTCTTCACTACATACAGATTAGAACTAAAGATGAGAACCTGACAGAGATGTGTAAAGACATGAGTATTTCTATAAATTGTTCTTATGAGAATAATACTGGACTTACATTTAGTATTTCAAACAGCTTTTTCTTTTTAGATGGTTCTTCCACCCACAAGATAATTTGGCGAACATTGGAACACGGCAGATTCTTTTCTCCAATTGTTATTCTTACAAAATTGTGCAGAAGCTGATTTGCCAAGTGTTCAATGCCCACTGGAATCGTGGCTGACACCAGTATGGTTTGATGATCGTGAGAGATGTCTTCCAAAATATCCAACACTTGCTGCTGGAAACCCATTTTTAACATGGTATCCACCTAAGTGAAAAATATTAATTTGATACAAATTATTCCATGAAGAGCAGGACCTTGAACTTGAAATGACAGAAGAACCATAATGTGTATCATGAGGAGTATTTACAGTCAGAAGGCAGGTGAGAAGATGAAAAACAAATGGTTCACACTGGTCTAACAGTATTACCCTGTCAGGTATCTAAGTCTTGTATAGCCAACAGAAGAGGAGTTGTTCAAACACATTTCAAATTGTATTAATAAAATTTTCTCTTAGGAAATGCATCTTTACAACAAACACTCTGTATGTTTAATCAGTTAGACCAGCCACTCACACTGGCTCTTCAAGGAAATACAGCTCTGATAAATAAAAACTTACTTCATCCACCACTACAATTTTTATGCCATGCAGTTGAACAGAACTCTGCTTTAAAATCTCAAGAAGTCTTCCAGGCGTTGCTATTATAACCTATTAAAAAAAAAAAAACACAAAAAAAATTACCCAGGAGTTTGAAATTCCATGAAAGAACAGATGACTTTCCTAGAAAAACTACCAAGTTACAGCATAGAGATAACAAGGGCTATAAATAGTGAAATTACTTGCATTCAAATAAGTCATAAAACTTTTAAAGATAACTTAAACTATAGAGGCTCAAAAGGAAATGGACCTTTTAGAACTCCAATGGACGAGTCTAAATTACAAGCAATATAATCTGCATGAAAAACAAATGATTTTTTGCTGTAAATTACAACTCCTTGCCTAATAAAATGGTATATTTCAGTCTTTGAAAGCAGCAATATCACCCGTGAAACTTTTTAAAACAAACAAACAAATAAAAGTATGTTTAGTCAGAAGACAAAATGTTTTTCAAAAATTGTATTACTGTAACATTTTCAAGAGCTAACAAACATTTCAGTAGTTTAGACTTAGAAAAAACACATCCTTGTGTGCTCATACATGTCAACAGTAACCATTTTTCTTTTCTGTGAATGTCACGAAAACATAACTCCCCACTCCAAGTCCTTACCTTAACACTTTGCTTGAGCCGGTGAAGCTGTGGAGGCAGTGGCAAACCTCCAACCAGGAGAACTGTTCTCATGTTTGGTAAACCAGCCATCAGTTCCTTAGCTTGTCTCTCTATCTGAATTGCCAGCTCCCTTGTTGGTGCCAAAATAAGGGCAGATGGGGTTTCTGTCTGGAAAGAGGGGGAGAAATCGAATCAACGTGGGAATACTCTATTATTTAGATAAAAAACTTCCACAATTAGATATCCCAACATAATTTTTTACATTAAAACCAAAAATTTTAAACAACAAAATAAAATTACTTCTTGACATATACATTAACTCGTTCAGTGCCCTGAAATGAAGAATCATGGGAAAGATCATGTACAGAAGTATTATTCACTGACACTCCAATTTTAGGCATATCATTATAAACACACAGCTGTCTTGCAGACTTTAATCAGACAGAGGAAGTACTGGAATGTAATACACCTATTCCTACATGTTCTTACATAATGCTTTTATTCTTAAAACTAATGCTAGAGTACTTTACAGATTGAAAAGAGTTACTTAAATAACCTCTCTTCATTTGAAAGAATTTATGCACTCGTTTGTGAGCGTATATACATGTAATCTGTAAAGGTTATGTAACCAGTGCGAAACATCAACTAGAATCGGGTCCAGAATGTTCAAATATATTCTTATAAATAAAACCACCAAACAAAAAGCAATACTGAGCCACACACAAGGTACTATTGACAAATACTATTTGCCATTATTTCTTGTCATACATTCATGTCCTTATGAAGCAAAAACTTTCTTAATTGCTTTTTCCAACAGAATCAAAGGGGTGACTGTGTAACCAGAGATTTCAGAAATTATATTACCTCAAATTCCTGTAGTTATTTGATGGTCAACCAAACGTATTTCAATAGAAATTACTCTGTGAAACTATGCAAATGCCAACAAATCTCTTTCAGCCTTCTGACATATCAAGATAGATGAACAATTTCTTCCAGAGGGATGGAATTATTTTCCATTTCTATTTTAAGTCATTTAGGACATATACTACAGAATTTAATTACCTTTCTTAAAAAGGAGGAACTGTACACTTACAAATATTAATAGCTGCTTTATCTCCTGACCAAAGTGGAAAAACATTCAAAATCAGTAAAATTAATCAGCAAACCTCCCCCCCTCTAAGAATCAACGCTCCATCAATCAACAGTAAAAGAAATCACTGAATGTTAGTTAAAACCACCACGGTCACGTTCTCCTTTACATTGGGAATCCAAGAGACAAAGCTGCAAACCACACTCTCAAAACACACAAAGTTCCATTACCTCATGCAAAACCTTCATAATAACAGGGAGTAGGAAGGCTGCTGTTTTTCCAGAGCCCGTGTCTGCACTAGCCACAATATCCCTCCCCATTAGTCCAACAGGGATCATTTGCATCTGGATGGGAGTTGGGACTTCATAGCCAGAGTTCTTCAAATTACGGTTTAAAGTTTCAGGAAAACCACAGTGTTCAAACTCTACAATAGGTCTTGGAACTTGCTGGCCCTGGACAGCAATACCCAGCTGCAGCTTCAGGTTCTCAACCTGCTCATCTCGCAAACCTAAAATAAAGGAATGATCTTTGTAGAAATAAGGTGCACTAGGCAGGTGAGCTTCTGCCTCAGAGTGTGTGAGTTGATCAGATGTCAGCTGTTCCTCCTTTGCTTGAGTTTGTAGAAGGTGTTTGGCTTTACATTCCAAACTACAAACATCTTCATCCGTTTTATCGCAGATATACTCTCCATAGCGACCACACACCACACACACAGGTTCTCCGGGTTCTGCCCAACGCTGGGATTTGCTGAAGGATTTTATGGGTTCTTCCAAAGGGCCATTTTCATCAGTATTTTGGTTGTCCTTTCCCAACGTTGTATTAGCAGCACCAAGGTCTCCAGCTACAGCTTCTGTGTGTTCTTGTACAACTTCATTTAAACTGCCCGTCGAAGCAGAAGTTTCTGTTCTAACTGACTTACAGTCTTGGAACTCGGTAGTGTCCTCTAGCAAAGGTCCTCCAGAAGACAGTTTATTTTTCTTAGCTGTACAGTTTTTGTCCTCATCAGCAGTCCTCTTGACTTTAACAGATCTTGGTAAAAACATGCTTCAGTACACTAGAAAGAAAATGGTTACAGTTCTTAGAAACTAGCGTTATTGAAAAAGGTACATTTTACTCTTACCACAAAGAAAAGTCTAGCAAGTATTTCCAAACCCAGGAACCAACTCTCAATCCCTGAAAACATCTAGAAACTGCCTTATTTAAAAATTATCTTGTTCTTACAATGTTCATGCAATGTCAAGTACTATTTCAAAATAACAGTGGAAGCATGGAACAACACAGAGATCCATCTACAGGTAGTTTTCACTATCAGACCTTTGCAGCTGAGTAAAAACTTCAGTTTTCACTGCAGGGAAATTTATCCATTTTGAGAGTCAGTCACATTTAAATCCCTGGAAAGTTTAGTTGTTTCTTGGACAAAACAAGCAAGCCTTCTTCTAAGCTATATATAAAAATAAAAAATAATAATAAACTTTGAAAAATATGTCAAACTCAGTATAGGACCCACTGAAGACCACTCCTTTGTTGCCCTTTTCAAAGTCCACTCAAACTTAAAAGGTTGCAAACTTGAGATGTTTAGAGTCCAGCTCTGTTTGTTCGAGGTGTCCAAAAAAGAGCAAAGACCTACATGATTAATTTGCCAAATCTCTCCTGTAATACAAGGAAGACAAATTAAGTGTCCATAACTAACCATAACTTCTGTATTCTGAAACATTCAGTACTTGACTCTGAAAGCATCAGATATTCTCACCAACCGTTTGCTATTGCATGATCAGTACATAAAGTACCCGGCAATTTTATTCTGTATAAATGGTACTGTGTATACCAGTCTCTGCGACCTTCTTCCTACATTAGTTTTCTAAAACCCCACAAAGCTGTCTCTGTGTTTACAGCCAGCTGTTTTTCTGGGTAACTCGGAGCCGCCCACAGACTGAGGCCGCGGGGCCGGCCCGCACCTTGCGGGCAGACCCCGGGGGCCGGGCGGACGCTGCTCCCCCTCGCTATCGGACCAGAAGCCAAATCTCACCACTTAAATTTTTCGAGCCTAATGAGAATTTCCGACAACAAACCTCTTCGCAAGCTCAGCAGCCTCCCAGGCAAGGGGAGCGCTCACGCAGAGTGCCGGGCTGACGGACGGGCTGCTCGGGAAGGACCCGCGGGGACCCCGGGCAGCCTCTCCCCGCCTGCCACAGCCCCGCTCTCCGGCAACGACCACGCACCCCCCGGGAGAACACGACGGCGCGGAGCCTTTTCTGCCCCCGCCGCCCTGCCCGCGACCCCGCCCCGGCGCTGCGGGCGGAGCCCGGCCCCGGCCCCCTCGCCTCACGCACCGCTGCAGCCGCCCCCCCGGGCCGCGCCGCCTCCCGCACAAAATGGCGGCGGCCGCNTCCCGGGTTCCGGGCTCCCCGTTCCCGGGAGCCTCCGTGCTCGGACGGGGCGGGGCCAACCCGTCCAGGAGCTGCCAAGCTCGGCTTGGATTGGGGCCTGAAGGCGCGGGTTTTGTCCACCAAAATGGGATTCGTCACCCAGCGTAAAACAATCCCAATAATTACAAACTCGAGAGAGACATGGATTATTTATTTCCGAGTTGCGCAAGCCTGAGTGCTAGGTGTTATTCCGCAAATCGAGCACACCAACTATCAGAACTGTTTACTATTTATACATTTTAGCAAAGGAAGGAATTAGTGCTCATTTGCTACAAGTTACATTCTTCTCATATTAATTAGTATTCTATTGGTTAGTGATTCCCTCGCTTCTCATGCTAATTAGTCTCTTGGGACGGTGGGTTTCTTGGGTCAGTAGTCTCCGACTCAGTGGTCACAATCTGCCCCTGCCAGAATTAACCATTTAACCAGTCGGAGCAGATTCAGCACAGTTGCTGAGTTGTCTTTATTCGTTTCTTCCTTATCTTGGGAGTACTGCCAAACGTCCTTGTGGCCTCTAAATTCTGCACTCTTTGTGTCCACTATCAGTAGGCATCCTTCTTCCCAAGCTTTGCTAGCCTCCCCCTAGGTCTTTGATCATTGGAGCATGTCAAGGCCTAAACCTTAACATGACAATTCGACCAAGAAGTGATTTATTTTACTAACACCTGGACGTCACTTAGAGCTTTCTTGTTAGCCGCTATCTGTTTCAGCAACTAAATCTCCCTTCTTGTTGATTAGCCTTGAAAGTACACAAAGATCAAAGAGCAAAGAACATCCTTAGGAAAAGTTTACGTATTCCACAATTTGCAACAGGGTGCTGCCCCTCTGGCTCTGCAGGGGGACACATCCAGCACTCCCACTGTTACAGCCTGAGTTGCCAGATGCTACAGACACACACATTTGCACACGAGGAAAACATTCCTGCAGCACATGATGGAGCCACAACGTATGGGAAATACCCAGTGCATTCCCCAACCTGCTTGGAAGGGCGCAGTGAGACTGCTGTTCACATACTGCAAGTTGAGTAAGTTATTACTTTCAACAATAAATAAGCATATTTACACTACTTCATAAGGCATGAGAACACAAGAGTTTATGATGTTTCACTGCAGGGCACAAAACACTTCCAGACCGATGGAAAACCTGCCCTTTGCAAGACAGCCCAGGTGTGACCACCTGCCCCAGGCAAACCCAAGTTCATGGAAGAGAGTAGGAGGGCTTGGATGTGTGTCCGCTCAGAAAGGCTGATGATTTATCTGCTCGGCTACTGTGAACAGGGTAGTCACTGCCACTCCCTCGCTTTTCAAGGACTCATGTCACCACAAGGAGGTCAGTCAACCTGTCCTAGGTACTCCCTTCCGACACCAGGACCTGTCATATGTGGTGTTGCTGTGTGTGTAAGGGCCCTGGTTTTGAGCACATGCAGGAAGACCAGAGTATTCCCAAAGTAAAAGTATACCCTAGGGCCATAAATGATTTGGTGCATGGCAAAGATATCCTGCTGGGAGTTCTCTGGGTTGATGTGCTCCCAGGCACTCCAGATACCCTAAACGAGATTTTACCTTACCTCCCTCCCTCTCCTCCAACATTGATCCCATTAGCCTGAAAGCATCCCCATTGACGCAGAGTTCCATTTCTGCCTCATTACTTTTGTTGGTGACTACAACCATCACCATTTCTGACTAAAGAGAAAATCCATAAATCCTAACAGCCTCTTTGGAAGCACTGTTTAATAGCAGACCAGAGGGAAAGTCAGAGAGCCAGCAGGAGAGAGGTTAAAACACAGACACAAAGCTGGAGGCTTTCAAGCAGCCATCTGTAGCATTCTCTAACATTCAAGTCCAGTCACTTGTGAAATATGGTATATCTTAATGTATCCTGGAAATCTCTTATTGGATTGCCACCACAGTAGCAATACAAAGGTAGTGCAAATAAAGGGGGTTTAGTCTCTCTGGGATTATTAATTAACTGGTAGAATTGGAAGAGACTATTCAACTTCTGAAAAGATTAAGTGAGCATTTCTAGACCGAAAAACTATCAGGCACCTTTCACCTACACTCCATATATTCCTGTTAAAATCCCCACCTTTCTCTGATTCAGCCTCTGTCATTCCCTTTTGTTTGCACTGACTTTCTTTTCTTCATTTTCCCTCCCTAACGTAAGTGAATTTCCTTTTCTTGCATTTTTACAAGGTCATTTCCTGGAATTCAAAACATCATTTGCTAAACAAAGACCAGTATTTCAACAATATTCAATGTGATATGAGATGCTTCATACTCTGTAAGAGTTCATACACCAAAATGCAAATATCCAATCTCACTACATTTTTTTTTTTCCTGGAATAAAGCATAAACGTTCTATTTCAGTCACCAGTTTTTTTTGAATGATGAAATATGTAAGAGTAAGAGATAGCCTTGGAGAATTTAATTCCCATCCTCTCAGCTCTTGATGCTGCTAATCAGATCTAAGGTGAATGACATTTTAATAAGATTTCTGAATTCCAATTTTTTGTACCTTCAGAGTTCACAAAATGCGCCAGACAAGATGCTCTCAGATATGCTACAAGGGCTTTGTCTTGGTATTCTTCCTTCTAAAAACTAGTTAGTTCAAGCATTGGCTAAATAAAGGTGGGTTTACATCCTGTTAGAAAACCATGAATAATTACGGACAGTAAGTTTTGTACACTCTGGACAATTTATCTGGGAGTGTCATAACGGAAAATCTTAAGGTCTCCAGGGCAGCAAGGTAGCATTTGTATTTTGTATGATCACATTGTTATTTAATTTAGTTGGTAAAACACCAAGAATGTACAATATTCTCATCTTCGCTACGCTGCAAGTGTTCTAGTACAATAGCTGCCCAGGAAAGTATCACGTACTGTTATTAGAAACCCCTGCACAAATACAGTCCTTATATAATTAACATGTCTCTTCAGAGTAAATTCTAAAGTAAATATTAGGAGCTACAGAAATGTAGCTCAACAACACACACAACCCCACATGTACAAAAGGACTAACATACAGTGACACAGATTAACTACATAAATATATAGCCACTGATTATTTCAACATTATGCAAATTTTTGTTAGAATATCAAAGATAACAATTATTAATTAAAAGTCAAAAAAATAATGAAAACAATAACTCAAGCACAAATTATTAATAGTAAGTATCCCACTTTTTGGTCTATTTTAAATGATATCAAGAAGATTTTTCTATATTCACTCATGGTTTCAATATTAAGTATAGAGAAAGCAAACGTGGCAACTTGGATTCCTGCTGTCAGTTTAAAATCAAGGGCTTTGCCTTGTAACATCTCACAGCCGTTCTTTAGAAGCATGAACCAACCCTTCCTATCACTTGCAAATAATAAGTAATTCAGTAAAATAAGATTGGATTACAGCAGAAGACTGAAATCCCTCTATTCCCAGGCACACTAAATCCATAAGAAACAGGCATTCTGCATACTAATTCTGAGAGGGTATCCCAAGCATTTCCAAGAGCTGCCTGACCGTACCACATACCTCAGCCCTCCACAGCAACACTGCCCAGAGTGATCCCATCAATTCAAACCTGTACCAGAATACAACCTCCAGGCACCTCTCCACCAATCCGGCAGGAAAGGTCTTCTCGAGTTCCACACAGGGATTTGATTGACATGTAACTACATCCCAACGGGTAACTGTCCAAAACATATTAATACTGGGCATTTTAATTTTCTTTTCTAGCCAAAATGTCCTCGTGTGATGTCTGCTTTTTCCACTGGGAGTGAGCTCCCGGTGTACACAAAACTACTGAGAATGGACTCAAATTACAGTCCAACCAGCACCTCGTACATCACTCCCTCAAGTGGCAAGCGCCAGCAGTGACAGATCTGACAATTTAAACGTGTCTAAAATCACATCAAGAGGAAAAGCTTTGGGTTTTCTTTATGCTATTAATTATTTTAAATATCTCAACATATATCCTGTGTAACATTATTCTACACCAAGGAATTACAGAGCTTTAGTGTTTTATAACGTTATAAAGGATGAAGAGCATTAAGTTTATGAAGATGCTAATTAAAGAGTAAAAAAAATTATTCTCTGGGTTTGTTTAGGGTTTTTTAAGTGTGCCACAATACATGTAACTGGAGTTGACAAAACATCCACTGCTTGGGTGAAAGCGAGGGGGAATATCTTTCCATTCAGAAGGCAAGGAAGTCAAAGCATGTTTACTTGGGGGTTGGTGCCTGTGTCTA
Source organism: Oxyruncus cristatus (assembly GCA_013399855.1). Classification (NCBI taxonomy): domain Eukaryota; kingdom Metazoa; phylum Chordata; class Aves; order Passeriformes; family Cotingidae; genus Oxyruncus; species Oxyruncus cristatus. The sequence goes on along the minus strand of VXAY01006544.1, from coordinate 370,591 downwards.
CTCCACCTGATGCTATGAAACTAAATATTTTTCCGTTTCTTTAATGTTTGGGGATTTTGAAGCCACTCAGCATATTTTTAGGTAGGTAGTCAACTGCAGCTCTAACCCAAAGCATATTTAATGAATAGTTCTTTGACTGAAGGAACTAGTGAGTCAATGACACCACCGGTTTCTGAATTACAGCTTTAAAGGAACCACACAGGAAAAATCCAGATAATCTAAAAACAAATAATGGTGGCTAACCATTAACTAGTCAATTCTGCTAATATTCATACAAAATGGCCTGACTTAGTACAGCTATTGCACACAGTATACTTATTCTGAGGCCTCGTTTTTCTACTTTTGCTTAATTTAAACAGGCCACTCCTAAGGTTTTAGAAAGTAAATAATCAGTAAAAGAAGACTTGGACTAATATTTTCAGGCTTTCTGAGCATTCTCTCTGTTTGAAGAGCCACATTCTAAGGAAACATTGGTCTCTGCAGAAATCTGTGGTAAAATTGGAATTTAAAAAAATAATCTAATTAAATCTGAATTTTTAAAGCATATGACTGAGTTGGTTTAAAAAAGAACTCAAAAAAACACCCCAACAACCAAACAACAGCAGTCCTGCCCTGAAGCTCCAGCATTAAATGCCACTAGTCCATAGGGAAATAACTGTACAGGGCAATTCATGAAAAGATTATGAACATAATTAATGTACGTGATTATATGCTCAAATACTGCATATAATATTTACTTTGAAAACTGATGGACTCACTAATTCAGTATCATCATACCCTTAGCAGAGCTATAAAAACTACAGTGAATACAATTACCAACTTGTTTGTGCAAGATACAGACCAGCTTTTTGCAGTTAAAAGGAATGATTTTAGGGTATGAGAACCATATTCAAACTTACAAACTCTCCTGGGTCTCTGAGACTTAGAGTACAAGAATTTGATAAAAGATCGCAAAGACAATTGATAAATTCCAGACACTTCAGTAAGCAGCAAACTGTAATCCAGAGAATTCAGGTGGAAATTAAAAAGATTAAATAATCTTGAAATATAACATAGTTAGAACTAAGAATTAAAAATTAAAAATTCTCTCCTTTCATGTTAATCTCATTTTCTTTCCGAGAGGATACAAAACATTGTATTTGGAAAGCTGCTTACCAGTTTGCCTTTTAAATTTGTGTTCCAGTTAATAAGGCTGTTTGGAGGCAAGAGAGATTGGCATCTATTGTAAAAGATAACACTCACACAACATGCACTTACTGAAATTAAACCCTTCCCCACCCCACTTTGGGGTCGCAGACACAGGAATCATTAGGTTCCAGTTTGCCAGATGACCCGTGTCCGTGTATTACCACCTGCCCATCAATAAACTCTCCTTCCAATCATATCACTTTTTAAGAGATTAGGGCCTTTCTAATTAATCAGCAAGTATGATAAATACAACAGGTACCTTGCATTCATATTGCAGGGAGACAGGTGAAAGAAGAGTTATAATCCACTAGTGTGACAGATTGAAGGAAAAATTTGTATCATAAGCCTTTTGAGTAAATGGGTAATAAATTTCCCTTTCCACCAGTAAAGCTCCTATCAGCATTGCTAGTTTTGACAGCAGAAACCACTGTAAGAAAGGCCTGGAAAACACGGAAGAGAGCTGCTATAAACTAGACTTTTTATCAGTTGTCTTGTTAAAATCTATTCCAGTATTAACCATTGGGTTTAACCTTCATGCCTCCCCACAATTGATTTGGTCCCCCTTCTGTCTCTGCATGAAATCTTAAAATTGCCCTAATTGAATCCCTCACACAAAAATTATTAAAGGAAGGGTGTGGAAAGGGTGTAACTTCACCTGCAAAAAGTCAACTCGCTGCTGCCAGAGTAGAAACCAAGTTCAGGGTGTCCCTGCTACAAGTGACTGCCAGCTGTGACTGTTGCCTTTGGAAGGCACGGGCAGCCTTTACCACACACAGGATGTCCCCAGCTCCTGTACTTTCTACCACTGCTGGGCTCAGTGGCTACACAGCTCCAGGATTCCTTGAGGCCAGCCTTTACCACTGCTCTCAGTGACTGCTTCTGTTGGGCTCCAGCCTACCGATTTTTTAAGTTCTCAAAGGTCACTCTTTGAGAATTCATTGCAGTTTTAATGGTGTAATTAAAAAATACACCTTGTGGATATTTTTTCCTACAGGCTCATAGTGCAGGTCTCCGATATTAATTTCACAGACCTGGGTCGTAGTTGGCACTGACTTCACTGGCACAAAACTTTGTCACCTGCTAAAAGAGGCATTGTACATGACTGCTAAGCAAAACAGAGGACACAAGTTTGTTTGTTTGGGGACTTAGTTTACCAAAAAAAGTTATACCTTCAATTAGAATTCTTTCAAAAGGATTGTAATGCAATATAAATACATGGTCACCATGTAGGCCATTTATTCATGATGGTTTTTTTAACAGAAAAATATACCAGATGGCTTTCATTTCCACTTCTTTTAATTGCATACTTGAGGCTCACAGACCGCTAAAGTTAAACCAACAGATTTGTCCTCCTGAAATTTAGTTACTTTTCTAAACTTTTTTCGCTGTGAGAACATCCAGACAATGCATTAGCTCAGCTCGACAAAGCACAATAGCTATTAAAAAACAAAAGCCTCAAAAATGCAACATATCTCTCACTACCACCATTGAATGACTGCTCCCCATGCTGTTTATTAGGAAGATTCAGAGATGCCAGTAACCTTACAGCTGGTGACTGTAAGAACAGAGGGTAACAAGACAGAAATAATGAATGGCTCCTTGTTAAGTCATGTTGTTTGTGCTGCTCCAAGAGAGATCTGCCAAGAACTTTCCATGCAAACCTTATTTTTCTGGGATCTGTCACTTGGCTGCAAAAAAATCCATCATGATGATACCCACTTCAAAAGAATTTAGATTACAAGTTTTAAAATACATTTTCAAGTTTTGGTATAAATTCAATTTACATTAAATAAACAGTTTATCACTATGTGTATAGTTTAGTTGCTTTATTGCAAGCAAACCTCTGGTTAGCAAGTTTGCACCCAGATCATTATATGTTTTACAACTCTTGGGTATTAAATAAGTCTGAAGTATTGCAGTGTGAAAGGAAACTTTGTGCTGTATGGTCAAGCTTCCAGGGATGTGTATTTTCTTTTTAAGAAGACTGTATGAAATGCATATGAAGCACTCGTGGGATTCTATCTGCCAAACAATTCAGTGGAATAAATCTGTCTAATTCTTAATACAACTCCGCTGACCTGAGTGTAAGGCCAGGTTGTGAAAAAGACTGGCTGTTCAACACACCGTTCTCACAAAATATAAGCCTCGAATTTCCATGTGAAATTATGTCAGTTCGGTTTTGTTTTGTTTTTAAACAAATGATTCAGAGCTTTGAGCCAGGCAAAGGTCCAGTTTCAGTTTACCCGTTTCTTTTTTGGTTCATGACCCATTAGGACAAGGTAATTTTGTAGACTTCCTGGCCAAAGCAATAGTCTTTCCTGTGGCAATTAGCAAGATACATAGAAATTAGATTTCAAGCACAAAAAAGATTGCAGCCCAAGCTGAGGAAGCTCTCTGTCAGGTAATAGCCTGGTGTCACAAAACAAGAAGGCTACGATAATTTCCCAAGTGGACGAAAGTGGTGGCTTAGGCTTACACCTATAAGGAATAAACCTCCCAGCAATTCAAAACTATAGGAGATAATAAAAACACATAAATATTATCAATATCAATAAATTACAAACTGTTCTGAATATATACGGTGAAATTATTTCAAAAGAAACACTAGAAGGAACAGGCCAGAAAACAACATGAGACGGAGTAGCTTAAAAAGGTTTCTGCTCATTTTCTTGACTATCTTGGGTTTTCCTTCCTAGAGTACCTTATTCCCCAGAATATCTACACTTACCTCACAGTTCAAGACAAATTAAAACTAAGTAATTCTATGAAACCACAGTTCCCCTGGGATTATTTGCAGTTCAGCTAACACGCTGGGTGTATAAGGACATTACCATTCTTAAGGAGTTTCTATGAACTGGAGTAAGTCATCATACTCAGATTCTCATTCTGCTCAGCTCCAGGGTGAACTAAAGCTGCAGGGGAACAGTTCCTCGACATTACCAAGGTAAATACTTGAAAAATAGAGCACTGCCGCACTACACAATTTGAAGAAAGAAAAACACGGGTAGCCAGACAAGAGACAAGAACAAAGAGCTCCTACCAGATCAGTGAAACTTGGAGCAAAAAGGTAAAGTAGCCAAAAGGCTTCTGCATTGCTGACACTGCCTGCTCTGCAAGAAGCCACAAAGGGAACCAGTGGTTACAAGAGGGTGTTGGCTCTGGGAAGCACGACATGTCTTTCTTTAATCATTAAAAGAGCCAGCAGATGCACAGCCACAGAGCATCTCCATTCAGATGGCTCTTAATCTTCTGCTGATACACAGGAAACCTGCTCTCTAGCAGCACTGAGGATATTTCTGTGGCACTGGGCTCTCTTAAATAATGAAATCAGAGTAATTTCTATTCTTCGTGCCAACAAGGGGAACCATGGCTGCTCCCTGCCCAGGTGGGACAGCAGAGATAACACTGTACTTTAACAGAGCCATGTTTATTATAGAGCACGAATACCATATGAGGACAGAATAGCCAGAGAGACCAATCAACCTTTTGTAGTTAATTTCTCTTTTGAAACTTTCTAGAAGAAAGAAATCACCCAGGTTTTTTCTGCATGACACCTTTAATCCAGAAACCCAATTATACATATACCCCTACATTTAATCATGTCTGTAGCACCAGTAATTTCAAAAGGGAACAACACATAGGATTAATCTAAACTTAAAAAAAAAAATCCTTCTTGGAGCCAAATACATATATATACACACACAAACACACACATTTAGTTTAAGGCAACTATTAAAATAATTGTTGCTCTTTCCATGTTTCTAATATATATTGAAATTGTTCTATACACAGCTTAAACATCTCATACATTTTTCTATCTTGAACATAAACAAATTAAGTTATGCCAAAGATAACTAAAGATAATTAAAAGTAACAGAGATAATTAAATGTAACAGAGTTCTATATGCTCAGGTTGTGATGACCTTACCATAATCAAAATCTCCAACACCATCAAGGGTCACTGTGTATATAAATGGTTACAATAAAAATCTTAAACATGCACTTTCCCCGTCTAATTTTTAAACAGTTACCAGCTACATACACCTGTTCCCTAAAGAAATATAAAATTCCTTAAAAACTTACAATTTCTCAGTAATTTAAGGGAAATGGAAATGGCTTTAAAAAACAAAGTGCCGTTTTGGAGCATGATGTTTCAAAGAAGACATATATAAAAAAACCCCACCTTCATTGGGTAGTCTGCTGTTCTATTCCCTTGCTTACCCCTCCTCATTCATATTCACTACCACCCCTTCCAAAAAAAAAGAATTTCACTGCAATGAAATGATACCAGAAATGTACTGTTCAAACACAGAATTCACTGCTGGTCTCATTCAGACACAGATGAGCTTCAGCGAAAACTGGAAGCGGGGCCAAAACATGGGAAACTGAAGTCTATTCATGCTCTCTGCTAATAAATCATGTATATGCTCAAAACAAATGAGCTTTTATGAATGTTCAGATCTTTCTTCACATGTAGAAGCTGCATGAAAAAAGCCAGTCAGAGTACAAAAAAGTGCACAATCTTCTACTGACCCTCATTCAGACTTGGTGAAAAAGTCCTAGTAATGGACATTTAAACTTCTTATACGTGAATGCACAATTTGAAAACTAAAGTCATGTCCATTTTCCTCTGAACTTGGGTGCAAATAAAGCATTATCTGACAACTACTAAAATGGTAATAAATATGGTGTTTTAGTTTTGTACAAAGTTTATAATAAAACATATCAGTTATAAAAGGGTATTTGTTTTCTTCACAGACAACCTGGCAACAGCGGAGCTTCAAGAAGGAGAAAGCCTTGGAATTAGGGAGTATTGCACAGCACACGTGGGAAGAAAGCTCATCTTAAATCCCCTAGAACTAGAGCAGTTCCAGGAAATGGGAAGAACACAAAACTAGCCAATGTGGAAACTAAATTAAAAAAATTAAATTTCAAAATCTGAGAAAAGAAGGCACCAAAGTAACCGGAGAAAAAGGCAAAACAAACCAACCAGCCCTGACTGTTAAGGGGGAGGAGAGGTTTTGCTTCTCACAGAGAACAGATCTGTTGCCTGATTGGTGACCCAGTGGAATTGGGGGGGAAACTGTAGATTTTTTTCGCCCCCTTGGCAGAGCTACATTAGGTCAAAGCCAAGTTGAGGAAATGAAACCAGTAGCATCCAAGTATTAAGAGAAGTGACAGTTAGGTACCACACTTGATTTTCATTGGGAAGCTTTTTGGTTGTGCAGATTTCAGTAGCAGTAAATGAGTTAAAGTAGGTGTTGCTCCACCTTTTTCCTTTTTTAATTTTAACTGTATCGAAAATCACCGACAATTCAAGTAAAATGTCATATAAACCTTTATTTTCCCTTTGACTCATGACTCTACTAGAATCTATAAAGTTGGTAAACTCCTTTATTCCCTTTTAAATGCCTCAGCACTTTCTGATTACAAATTATTAGAAGAATTTGAAAGACAGTAATTATGTAACTGTTCTTATACTTTTCTATCATCCTGAAACAGGAAGAACACACTCCCTTTCAAAATCATGCTCTGAGAAAAGTCCTAGCTTGCAGAAACTACATACATGCATGTCAGTAATAATGCCAAAGAAGTTTAATAATTCAAACACTCACTTGATTATCATAGAATGGCCTGGGTTGGATGAGACCTTAAAGATCATCTAGTTCTAAGAAAAAGAGCTTTAAAGAGCTGCCAGCTCTGGTCAGCTCCTTTGTCTCTAAGGACAGTTTCCCAGGGGATCTCATTCACCAACTCCTTAAATAACTGGAAGTTCATTCTTTGGAAGTTCATTCTTTAGAAGCTCAGGGTCCTGACTTAGCTCCTCACCAGGCTCTTGCTCCTTGAGATCACAAACTCCACCAGGGAGTGGTCACTACCCACGCTGCCACCAATCTTAACTGCTCTGATGAGTTCCTGTGCACTGGTGAGCACCAGGTCCAGTAATCCTTCTCTTCTGGCTGGTTCACCTAATACCTGGACCAGGAAATTGTCCCCCTACACACTCCAGGAGTCTCCTGGATTGCTTATACCCAGCTGGATTGTGATTGAAAAATATAATTTCTTAACTATTACAGTTTTACCATTGCTTATAAAGAAGTATATTTAATAAAAGGTCTTACGTTTAAGAGGCTGGAATATCAGTAATTCCATTTCACAAGTCATCTTTAGGCTGGAATAACCTCACAGAATGACTTATAGATAGCCTGTTCAACCTCACACACGCAATATAAACCTGCTGAAGTCAACAAGCTTGTTCCTTAAGGATCACATTGGGACATGACTGGTTCTTGGGCCGTATGTTGACAGTCTGGCAGCACCACATCAAGTTGTGCATGCTGCCTCTTTGCCAGAGGTTACAGGCCACAAGGTGCATCCCTCCCCTCAGCCAAAACCATTTCTATCATGACTGATACCATCTAAGCTAAGGCAAACAGATGGGATCATCTTAATTAGGCAAATTTGATAACAGCAGTTAAAGACAATATGCCCACGGCGTTACTTCAAGTCTGTTTCCAACACTGAGACTGAAGCATTACCCAGCAGAATAGTTGCTGTGAGCTGCTGTGTTTGTGGGTTTGCCCTAATAGCACCAGCTAATCTGAAATGGGAATGTTCTTACTACCCTTCATAGGCAGCCTGATCAACTGGCTGTTCATTAGAATCAAGTCTGTCTACAGACAGTGCCACTGCAAAAACAGTAATGCTATTGCTAATTTAAAACATTTTACTCTACCTTTATCATCAAGTATTGTGAAGGAATACTTGGAACTATGCATGAAATGTTATTCCATTTTGAACACTCTATTATCTGGCACTAGCTTGAATTTAGTCTACAGGCTTCTACTCTACGCATAGTCTCTTCGGAAGCTACGTGAATCCTAAACCAAGTGAAAAAAATTGTATGAAATTGTTAGTCAGGACTCATCCCACTATCTCCCAAGGTTATAACTATTAGCAACAACTGCCATCCACATCATTATTCACAGCTTAATGGTCATATTTGTTCCTGTTGCGTGATGCTGACTGGTACACCCACTGCATAGATGGCCAGACACATGACAGTGAAGAATCAGGCCTATGATGTAATCACTAGTCAAATGGGTTTCTAATTTGGGGTAGAGGGAGGGGAAAGGAGTGAAAAATAAGGTGAAAAAATAAAAATCTGTAAGCTGATTGTTTTAATTCTCAATATTTTGTCTTTCCACTTGGAATTAACTTTAAAGTATTAAATGCTCTGCAGCAGAATGATTGTGTACAGAAGAGATTATCACTATTTAAAATATTTTAAGATGGATAAACAGGAGCAGAGAGGCATGACTCCTCACTCAGTTTTCCTGTTTTTTTACCCTGAGCAATTAGAGCAAATTTTAATAATTTTCCATGCTGGCTGTTGATATCTTTGATAATGCAATAAGCAAGATGACACTTTGGCATGTCTGCAAAAGTAGAAGAACTGGCACAAGAACTCCAGCAAGTAGTGGTGATGCCTTCATTTTCACTTACATGTATTAGATTTTATATTCATGCGTTCACTTCTAAGAGCACTAAGCAAATGAAAAACCACTTTGATTGCAGTTACCACAAGACAGTGTCTTTGGATTTTGTTCTGTGACTCTGAACAGGTTTCATCGGCACAAATGCTGCACCCACAACAATGTCTGCATTTCAGATTAGACTGTAGCAATGTTTATATACATACCTATCCATACTTGTACCTATTGTGATTTCTCAGAGGTATTCTCAGAAACAATATTTGAGGTTTTAAAGCTTATAAATTTCGGGTGTTTGTTGTTAAACATGAAAGAATTAATGAACTTTTCTACTGGCAGTATAAAAAATAGTCAAAATAACATTGTTTCTAATATATTTCCAAAGTATGTATAAAAAATAATTCAGGAAAATGTGCAAATGTAGCTTTTACTTTAGTTGTTGAAAGCTAAGCAAATATTTTCTGAATAGAGAACATCTTCCCAAGTCACACCTGTATGTTAATTTGGTATTGTTATTACTTTTCTGCTGCAGAGGATCTGGGAATTTCAGTCTTACGCCTGCTAAAGCAAGGATTTCTCAACTTTCCTCCTCCCCCTCTGCTGAATACTGCCCACAGCAGCTCCTAGTTTCGTAGCTCACTATGTACCACTTATGAGTGGTATGCATGACAGTTTGGGAATCCTATCCCAGAGAGCATATGGGGAGATCCTCAGCAATAATTTCTTCAAATGTTGACCTCCACAACCCTTTCATTTACTCATTACTAATAAATACAGATACATGTCAGTAAATCTTGCTTCACATTCATGATGTTTGTCTCATTGTGCACATGAAGTGCTAAAAGCACACATGGCCACACAGCAATGGAAAAATCTCTGTCCAGATCAATTCACAGTCTAATTGAAACACAAAGAAATATCACTCTGGCCAGCTGAAACCTTAAAATGTCATGCTAAGACTGTGTCTAAATATTCTATTCCAGACTCAAGGAAGCTACAGAAAACCTCAACATCAACCCACCTCAGGCTGCTGCCCTCCACTATAAGAGGTTGGAAAAACACTCACTGAATTACCATAAGGGAAGGGGGGCAAGTTACCTAATAATTACTGTAAGTCAGGAGTGGTCCTTTAGCAACTCAAGAAAGATCAACCAGATTAAAGCAAAAAAAAAAGTACAAAAAGAAATTATTAATTTCTGGCCAGCCCAGCTTCTTGAACTGGCTCACTCACCTCAGAGCTGCTACAGCACCCAGGCTGGCGGGGAAGGAGGGCACACTTCGACATCGCACCAGCCTAAACATACAATATATACATATTGTATATACAATCTATACCATAACTATATACACAATAACCTACAATAACTATTTGTTGCCAAAAGTCGGATATTTACCACCCGCTGGCGCTGCGGGTCACCCGATGACACAGTGCCCGTGCGGAGGGAGGCAGTGCCTCCCGCCAGCCTTCTCTCACCAACACGGCCGCACCCTCAGCCCGCACTTCAAGGCCAACCCGTCCAGTTCTGTTTGAGTCAGTAATCACCCAGTTACTGCTCCTACCGTGACTAATGCTTCTCTCCACGCTGCCCCTGTTAAAGTGATTCTGTACTTCCAGCAACAGCCCAGCTACTTGTGAGCATGACAGCAGATGGTCTCCAGGGCAAATCGTTTACTCCTGCCTGCTATTACAGTGATTACGTGACCAGGCCCTGAACCATTTTAAGGCTTTGTCATTTTTCTACTCGCGCGTTCACAAAGTTATTTATAGACGCGATTTAAAATAGGAGGGACGAATGCCCAGGGGCAGGATGCTCAGCCCGCCTCCCCGGCAGCGCTCTGTGCTGCGGCCACTGCCACCCGGCCCGCCGGGGGTCCCCCGCAGCCGGGCCTCAGCCCCCTCACAGCCGGGACACGCCGGAGCTGATCCCGATCTAGCCCGACGCCACCGCCGAGGGCCCGTCCGGCCCCGCCGTGGAGAGCGGCGACGCCGGAACGGCCCAGGGACACCGCCCTTTCCCACCGCCGGCGCCCCCTGACCGCGGGAAACACTCCGCCCTCTCCCGCTGCCGCCGGGGTAAGGCCGGGCTGGGCCGAGCCTGAGCCCGAGTCTGAGCCTGCCCGCGCTCCCGCGGCCGCCCCGCCCGAGGCCAGACCCACCTCACGCGCCCCCGCCTGCCGCGGCGCCGGAGCCCCCGTGGGCTGGGGGC
>VXAY01006544.1:273212-359341 GCA_013399855.1 Oxyruncus cristatus | reverse complement strand
GGGCCGGGGGGCTGGCGGCCGCGCGGGGCTCCCAGCCCTGGCCGCGGGGTGTCCCCGGGGAACGCGGGGCCGGAGCCGCCGGGGGCATTTTTTCGGAGGCGGGGGGGCGGCGGCGTGAGTGAATTGAGACAAAGAGCGAGGAGGAGGAGGAGGAGGAAGAAGAGGACACTCGGGCTCGGCTACATTCCTGTGCAGAGGAAGGCGGGAGGCGGCGTTAGCCCTTTACGGACAGCTGGGTCCGGCGCTGCCCTCAGCTGCTGCCGGCGTATTTACAGCCCGCTCTCCCGGGCGCGGGAGGAGGAACAACCATGTAAGTTCCGAATTGCCGGGGGTCCTGTGAGAAGATGGGGGATGCCGCAGACGCCAAGGAGATGAGGAAGACTTTCATTGTTCCTGCCATCAAACCCTTTGACCATTATGATTTTTCCCGAGCGAAAATCGCCTGTAATCTGGCCTGGCTGGTGGCCAAAGCCTTCGGGACAGGTAGGTGGCGTCTCCTTCTTCCCTTTCTTTGATGCTGGTTCCTGCTTGGTTGCTTCGCTACTGAGGACGTGCGAGCCCTTCCCTGAGGAGCTGGGAAGGAGGGGGTAGGAGATGTGTGAGAAATGGTTTCGGTTTGTTCCCATATCATTAAGATCCCTTACACTTTGCCGGGTTTTTGGTTTTTTTGGTGGTTTTTTTTTTTGGTTTTTTGTTTTCTTTTTTTCTTTAATTACCCTTAGTCTTCTTGGAGTAGTCCCACTATTTCCATTAGCGAATATTTTTTATGTATTGCCGCTAATACAATTTTATTTGAGGATTCGAACTCTGTAAATGATGTCTTATTTATTACCCGTGTCACACTTCTAGAATGCGAAAAATCACGAGCTGTCCACGTTTGTCTGTCGTCTTGAATTTTTTCCCTAATATTATTTAGGAGCTGAATTGGAGGCTAGCAATGGAAATGGATGCGTGCTGTTAGTTTTGACATGTGTGACAGTAGCCTGTAGCCATTTGAGTGGTTAAGCAAAAAGAACGGTTTCAGGAAGAAGAGCATTTAATGCCAGGTTTTGGCCTGCACAATACAGAAGGCTCTCCTTGTCTGTGAGTGTAAACGGAATTGATTGTAATGCCTCCAAAAGGCATCAGTGCTCTGTCTTTGAAAACCTGGGCCTTGAGGAATACCAGACCTATTATTCTGTGCCTGAAATATTGTTGGGCCCTGGGGAATACCAAACTTGCAGAGATCTTCTAAGGAAAGCATTTTGAAAATTTACCAAGCTGCTTTTTTTGCTGCCTTTTGTATAGCTGTAGTATATTAATCACGTAATTTTCTGTGGATTAAAAAATTGGTTTTTTTGAAAGGTGAGTTAGATATTAACTGTCAATATTTTTACCCCTATTTTTTTGTAGAACAACAGGAAAAGGTTTCTCCTTCTGGAATGTTGCACCTTTTATGTTTAGGGCCAGGGCTTTGTTATGTATTTGGACAGGGTTAAAGGCATACCTTTGTGATGCCTCTGGGAACTGGTGATATTAAATGTGATGTGATGTTTCCAAAAAGCCACTTTTAAAGTACACAAATCTAGTAAAGTAAGTGCAGTAGCTACTGAAACAAAGTGCATGTTCATCATTTTAGAAAGAAAAAAAGATCAAAATACAGTTTCCATTTAAAGATTTGTCAATAAACTCTACTTACTTTTCTTTGGGAAATCTGGGCAAGTATATAATGTTTTTATGTATGGATTTATTAGCTATGCAGACAGGAGGTAAAATAGTAGTAGAAATCCTTGGAAGTACCTAATTCAACGTTTTCAGAGACCATTATATTTTCAGGTAGCTTGGTTCTATAGGCTCTATTCGTGGGATTCTGAGTGTACAGTGCTTGTGCAATTATATAACCCAGCATTCTAACCTGAAAACCTTTTTCTACTGGAGTTTGGCAGATTCTCAACCTCTGATTGAAATGTCTTAGTTTATATGGGTTGAGTTTCTGTTGGACATATAAAGCCACTTGCGGTCAAAAGTGTGATCCAAAACAAATGCCTTTACTCTTCATTATTGGGGTTGTTCAGAGATACACAAATGAAACATGATTAGAGGAAATAATTGCTCCATCTGCTTTCTAAATACTGCAGTAATGTAACAGTAGGAAGAGAGGTAAACATACACAATTGTAGTGTTTGTGCTCTCAGATCTTCCACTGGGGTTAATATAACTAGAAACCTCAAAGAAGAGTTTGTGGCTAAAGTAGGGAAAAACAGCATACAGGATTTGCATGTCTGCAGTACAAACGCTTCCTTTATACTTGGAGTGAAATACAAGAACTGACCTTCACCTTTTCCAAGAAGGAAGGAAGTTTGGGTTTGCTAAATTATTTTAGGTCTTGGGAGTAGATCACAACCTCAGTCATGTCTTTTACCTATTGCTATATAGATTTGTACAAAGGAAATACAAAGGAAGATTAATGTGCTTATAGACGCCACATTTTATTTCTTTTTTTTTATCCCTAAAATGTTGGAGTTCCTTAAGTGGGCAAGGGAAATGAAGGGTTTTTTTCCTGTACCCTTTCTGAAACATAGTGCCATTTGCTTTGAGTAGTGAAACGCATAAGTTGTTGCAATCATGTATCCATTGAAGAAATCTAAATCTTTATGTATTAAATGGACACATCTTTGAAGGCATGTCTTTCCCGTGCATATTTTAAAAACACATTTTGATACAATCAAAATTGTGGCTACAGCTTGGCTACATGATGTGAAAAAAGACTTTGAAATAGGTATTGTTTATTAGCATTTATGAGTGACTTTTGGTGTTTGATACCTCTGAGCAAAACCCAAGAGACAAATTGTTTATTGCTGTTGTTCTTGGTGAAGCTACAAGTATAGAGCTTGGCCCACAACACAAGCAGGTTGAAATAAGCTGTCTTATTAGTGAGGTGTCTTATGAGAGTAAGTATAACAGTCTTCTTGGATGAAGAATTTTTAAAGTAACACTAATTGAAGACAGAATTCATATTTAAGTCTTGAGGGAGTGGAATATTTTGTGTCTTCGTGTTTTGCTGCAGACAATGTATCAGTGTTAGGACATGTCAGTTTAAATGTTTTGTAATAACCAAATTATTTAAGAGACAGGACTTGCAGTAACTGAAGGTGGGGGTAATTCACAAAATGTGTGAAGTATGACAGGGGAATGTTTGACCTTAGAAATTAAATCTGTAAACACTTAATTTTAGCCTTGACTTCCAGTGCTGCGAGTTAACCATTTCAGTATAGAAAAACTGCTTTCCAAAGAACGGTTGAACTGTATAGACATCATATCCTTCAACTTAGAAGAATAACAGGACCTATTTTGTAGGAGTAGGTTGAAAAAGGTCTCGATGTTGTGATATTCTGGGCCCTTTTCCTAAAACAGAAGTGAATTTCATTTTTTTGGAATGTGAAGTTTTTGCTTTCTTACTCTACTATAGTCATAGAAAGTGTGCCTGGAAAATTTGTTGTCCATCCGCCATCCTAAAGACAGGCTGAGCTAAATATACATCATTCCTGACAGATGTTTGTTTAGCCTGTTTTTTGAAAATCTCTAATTATAGAGATTCCACAGTATGTCTGCTAGTCAATTTGAACCTTATTTATCTCTAGATGTTTGAACAGAATCTTGATGTCTCTTGCTACACTGTGAACCCAATAACGCTTCCTGGTGTGTGTGAGAATGGGGGGCACCTTACTATTTATAATAAAAGCAGTGTCTTCTCTCTGTTTTGTTGTTTAGACAGAACAGACTTTTTTCTTTTTTGTAAGTCAAACCTTTTTGCTCCCTGGGTTTTGGGGTATGTTTTTTGGAGAGTTGGGTTTGTTTGTTTATTTTTTTCTGTGATTGGTTTGTGTGAGTTCTGTACTTAAATCTAGACCTAACAGTCCAGCTAAACCATTGCCAGTTCAAGGTAAATTTGAAAAATTACTTCATCTTTCCAATGTATAATCCTCTCGTTTATTCACTGAAATATGATGTTTGTCATTTTTGCATCAGCCTAGAATTGTTGACTCATCCAGTCCGTGATTCACTGTAGCTCTGTATCTTTCCCTGCAGAACTGCTGCCTACTCAGTTGTTCCCATCTTGTAATTGTACTGTTGTAGGTTCCTGCTTTGCAGCTCTACTTACATAACTAGACCCTATTTTCAAACCACTTCTTCCACTGATCAGAATTATCTTGAATTATAATTCTGTCCTCCAAAGTGCTTCCAATGCTTTTGTAGCTTGGAATCACTTCTCTAGAACCTTGTCTAGTGTGAAGAAAGAGATGAATTCTTGAATGTGTTCTTCCCATTTGGTAGGGAATTTCTGAGTACTCTTGAAAAATAGTTTTTCAGAGAGCTTTTCATCCAATTTTTAGTTACTAAGTAAAGAATATCTCTATGTATGACTCTAAGAAAATTATGGGAAGAGTTTTAAAGTCAAGATAAGTCTTTTCCTCTTCTCTGTCCATACAACATATTATCCTGCTGCAGTAGAAATTTCACTGGTTAGCATGAGATTTTTTTTTTAAAACAAATTAAACTAAAAACTAAATAAAAGCTGCACAAGTCTGAGTGCTTGTCCTAAACATTGTTGTGTTTTCTGCAATCAAAATAGAATAGTCTGTCTACCTTTTAGCATTAAATTTATCTTTTATGCGTGTTTGAAGCAACAGATTACAAATTGCATCATCTGCAACTAAATGTTATCCAAGAAACTTAAAAATAGCTCTCTCCTGATGATTAATATTTTCAGAATTTGTATGTGGCTACTTACTGCCATTTGCACATGTTGCCAGTAGAACCATGAAGGGAGGAAACGAACACTGTGTATCTGACAGAAACAAGTTGTAGCTAAATACTCTCATCTGTTATGTTGGCTGTTGCAGGCCAGAACACATCTTAATCTTTTTCTAGCAGACCTAATTTCTTTACTTTTATTCAGTGTAGCAGCAAGGAAAACCCTGTCGCTGGGTTTGGAGTACAAAAGAAAATGTTTGAGGCTCTTGAGAGAAATTATTAGATTGCATCACACCTCTGAAATAGTTGCTGACAAATTGAAACTTCAGTCAGTCCTACTAAAATCTGTTGATTAGACTAATAATCTACTGGGATGTTCTACTTAGAAGGCGATTGTATCGCTCCTTTCTCTAGAACACACTTGAAACATAGTTTGGCTGTAGATCACTTAAAGTGAATACCTCAAACTGTATGAGCTTCTGGGCCTGCTGGGCTCAGTGGAATCACCTGAAGTTGTACACTGCACATGTACAAACGTGCGGGAGGTGACTGTAAGTGAACAGTTGCAGAATTCTTAGTACACAGTGTACCTCCTCTGGAGTGGACAGTTTAGAATCTGTTCTTTCAATGACTTCACGCCATTGAGCCTGTTTTGAGCCTATTTGCCTTTACAATTTCAAGTGCTTGTCTGCAGAACGTAATAGATCTGACCAAGAGCCTGTAGCCAAGGGCTCATCCATGTCAGGTGGTGAAATAGATTTCTTCTACCTATACCTGGTTTCTCTTTATATTTTTTGACCATCCCTGCAGTTACTACTGCAGATATATTTTAGCTTCCTCCCCTTCCTGCCATGATTTGGGGTAATCTGTTTGATTACTTTAGTGACTCCATGTTTGGAGGTGGCTTGATTTCAAATTTGAAGAGTATTGATCAGGAATGTATCACTTTTCCAATTTAGCAATTTAGCAATTCCTGCTAAACCCAGGGCTCTGAATGAGTGTTTTTGCTGGTCATTCTGGAAGATGGTGGGGGTGAAAAAACATTGAAGACTTCATAAGAAAAGTTGAGTTCTTCCTCCTCCCCCCCAACCCCCGCTTTTTCTTTTTTTGTCCCCTTAGACAATACATTGTTACTGGATCAGGTGTCAGTAATAAGCCTTTCTGCAACAGAGTTGAAATGTAGTGTTTCAAATCTAATTGCCGAATAGAAGAGTTGTATAGTTCTAGCTGCTTCCTATGTGTTTTATTCAGTCAGAAGCAGTCTTAAACTAAGAGAACCTCTGAACCAGACACCAAAGCAGATGTGCCCATTCAAGTCTGTCTAGTTATGGCTGGCAAAAAGTTTTCCTTGGCTTAACAATCTAGTAATGGTTCAAGAAATAAGCATTTTTTTTTCAGATTTCTGAAACAGTCTATTGCCATATTTAAATAACCATAAGAGGCTATTTAAATCATAACTTGTCTGTAACAGTCATCAGGGTGCTAGCTGGGTGAGATAGGTAAAGATAATTGTTTAATTATAATCCTTTCTCATAACTCGCCTCTCCCAAAAATAAGTTCTGAAGGCATTTATGTTAATAAAATTGATCCTCTGATTACTAGTGTTAATTCTAAGTCATTCTTTTGTTTATTTAAACCTGAATCAATAAAGAGGTTTTAGTAAGGTAGATGCTAATCTTCCCCTTTTAATAAGAAATGCCAGTACCAGACACATTCTGTAGGTTTTGTGAGGAATGCTTCCTGTTGGTGCTACCGAAGACAGAATGTTGGATGGGACAGGCAATTAGTGTGACCCAGTAGAGCATTTCTTGCGTGATTCTCAGTGTTCAAAAACAGCTGAAGTCTGATTAGGCTATGAGGGTAAAGCCTGTGCATATTTCTTCCTTAGATGTTTTGGGTTTGTTGTTTTTGTTTTGTTCTTTGGTTTTTGGTTTTCTGGGTTTGTTTTTGGTTTTTAATGGGGAATCCCTTGTAAGTGCAGAACAGCTGTTGAAGCAGTGGATAGTGGTCTATTTTTGTATCATCTAGAGGCAGGAGGTTGAGTCTGTTTACTCATAGTACTTCTGTGATGGTAAGTCCAAGATCTCTCAAGTTCAGCTTAGCAAGGTGGACAAAGTTAAGAATGGTAATACTGAAATTGAGTCTGCCATAAATTTATAGAGGTTGACCTTTCAGATACTTGCCCTAGGCAGAAGTACTCCTACTGCCTGCTAGCCAAGAACTATGTAAGTGGCAGACTGATTCAACAGACCAAAAAGTAAAGGCTTCCAAAAAGTAATTCCCACTTGTCTGAGCAGAGAGTTTTGTTTACACAACAGCTCTTAAAGGTAAATTCAGGAGTGGTATCCATGAATAATTTTTAGATGATTCCTGCCCTTTAAAATGATCTGTCTAAATGGAAAGTTAAGTTGCATTTCTATCTCATAATGGGAAGTGTTCTGGTTTTGTCTGGAATAGAGTTAATTTTCTTCCTGGTAGCTGGCACAGTGCTGTGTTTTGGGTTCAGTGGGAGAATACTGTTGATAACACACCAACGTTCCAGTTGTTGCTCAGCAGTGCTTACTCTCAGTCAAGGACTTCTCAGTGTCTCGCTCTGCCAGCGAGAAGGTGCACAAGAAGCTGGCAGGGAGTGTGGCCAAGAGAGCTGCCCTGAACTGGCCAAAGGGATGTTCCAAACCATGGATCGTCCTGCTCATTATAAACTGGGGGAGTTGGCCAGCTTGGGGGTAGGCAGCAGCCTACCTTTTCTCCTTTTGTTATTATTTTTTATTATTATTATTATATTTTACTTTATTTCAGTTATTGAATTGTTCTTGGCTCACAGGATTTACTTTTTTCCAATACTCCTCCCTATCCTCCCATACCACCAGGGAGAGGAGGGGAAAGAGCAATTTGCTGGGCTTGTTAGTTGCAGCTGGGGTTAAACCACAAGAGGGAACAATAATAATCCCTTGTTTGCTTTAAAGCTTGGAATAAGCCCTTTAACTCTTTTATTTATTTATTTTTATTTTTTCTTCTCTAACGAAGAGATCTGCAGGACTTATGATTCCATTATAATTTATGAAAAATTATCTGAAGATGTGTTTAACACTTTTTGGAAGTTAGCCTGATTAAATTTCTGCTACTGTTTTAGGCTAATGTGATATTTCCTTGTTATTTTCCCTGTGTGTTGAACTTGTCCATTAGCTTCAAATTATTCTCTTCACATTTCAGTATTTACAAAATTCAAAATACTAAAATTGCTTCCAAAATTGCAATCTGTGTCCTGTTGACAATTTTCAGAAAAAAAATAAGGTGCTCATCTAGTTTAGTCTCCTTGTGCAAGAAAAAACAGCCTCAAAGTTAGAAGAGGTCTCTCAGGGCCTTGTCCACAGTTTTGAAAGTCCCTGTGGATGGTAGTTTCACAGCTGGGTTCCCAGGCAACCTGTGCCTGGGCTCTGGTGGTCTCTCTTTGAAGAACTTTTTTCCTTATGTCAGCTCATGACCACTGCCTTTTAGCACTTCACTGCCCAGGCCAAGTCCGTGTTTCCAAAACCAGCCTGTTGGGTGCTAGAAGAATGCAGGGGGATCCTCCACCAGCCTCACTCACAATACACCCAGTTCCCCAGGTCTCATCTGTATTTCATGTGTTCAATTCCCTGAACTTGGCGTCCCCAATATGCCTCTCTAATAAAATTACCACAGATTTCAAGGTCAGATGGTGCTTTATGGCACTATGTGCAACGAGGTATTTATTTTAAAACTGGTGATTTACCTCCAAGTTTAATCTCCAAAGACTCCTCTTGTCAACTGGGCAAAGGTAAGGGAATGGTAAAGGGCACATTGGGGATTAGTGTTAAGATTTTTCTCTCCCTAACAGTCTCCAGTCGTGCCAGAATTGTTAATAAAGGCTTTTGACCCTGCTGATTGTTCTGCTAATCTGCTGAGAACTGGATGTAGCCTTGAAATTCCCTTCCACGGGACTTCACAGGCAGCACATGCCAATTCTGGAAGGACTCCTACTTTGAGATAGGAGAGTTTTCTCTGTCTGTTAATTATCTGCTGGCCTTTTTTTTTCCTTTCTTTTTTTTTTTTCCCAAGCAAAAAGCTAACGTGGGAACACAGTTTGACTCTACTGTCAAGAGTTATTCTGATACCGAACAGTTCAATACACGTTATGAAGTGGGGCAAAGTGCCCCTGTTACTGTCTGTGTGTGGAGGGAACTCTGACAGGAGCTTTTGTAGAGTCTTCTGATCTTGTTGCAGCAGGGATTCCTTGTTTGAATACTTTCACGTGTTTCTATACGCTGAGAATATATTTGTAGCCACAGTTTCTCTTCCTGGCCTCTTGTTTCTGTATTCTGTTTTTCCAATAAATTTCTTTTCTGGTTTTATTTTTATGAACACCTATAAGCTTCTCTTTTTTTGTAAACACCAATGAGGTAAAAGAAATGGTATACATCTCATTTTATCTTTTTCTGTATTTTTCAGAAGCAGAAATAATGTTTATCCATAGTACTATTTGCCTTTGCTAGTGCTGATGTTAATTTCTTTTTTTAGTGTATTGAGTCATTAATTACTAAATCCCAGTAGTGGATATAATTTTTTCGTGATAAATGCATTTATTGCATCTTAATCTTGTCACTTTAGGATCTGTTTTGGTGATACAGAAGATGAGAATTGGGGGTGATGGGTTTAGTATTTCCTACCTTGAAACCTTTCTTCAGGCTCAAATTTTCAGACTTGAACTTTGTTATTGTCTTCAGTGAATCTGAACCCCAGAGTATGTGATTTCTGTTTGTGTGTAGCTGACTACTCCTGCCTCAAGAGGTGGTTTTTTCATATGGGAAAGAAGAAGAAATTACAAATGACTTTCTCTGTTCCTCCCTGTTTCCCCCTGCCCCTGTCAGACTTCATCGGCTTCAAAAAGGAGGTGTACTGGTTTTGTGTTGGGTTGTTTGTTTGGGTTGTGGTTTTTCATTGTGTGTTTTTAGTTTTTTTTCCAAAAGCAAAATCTGCTGATTTCTAATCCTCTCTAGCTTGAGGAAATAGCATAAAGATGTTCTAAAAATTGGCATTTGGAACTGTAGAGGATAAAGTCACCATAATCAGGACTGTGCTTCTGATACTGAGGTGGAGTGTGAGGGACTTCAGAAATAATAAGCTTAATGTTTAAATAGACAACTTGTGGACAAACAGGGAAAAGAAAGAAGTTGAGGTAGAACTGAGATAGATGACAACAATACCTGGGGAGCCACTACCTGGCAGCTCAGAGTTCCCAAAGTACAAGTGCTTTTTGTAGGACTGGATGACTCCATGTCCCATAGAATCAGTGTGTGAGGCTGGGAAGAGAAGTTTGCTGAAACTGGTAGATATTTTTGTTAGCAGTTTTGTTATTATCTTATTAAAAAGTAATGTTGTTAGGCATTAGATTTGTGTTCTAAAGGGCAAAGTAGTTGTGCTGACAGTATATTTTGATCTATATTCTAAAGCAGAACTGTTAGTTTTCTTGCCAAATTTAGGCTCATGGTTTAAGCAATTATAAACTATACCTCTCTTTCACTTGAATCGGCAAAAGAAGCAGGAATAGCTTACCCTTTTCACACCATCCTTATGGCATTTAAAGTGCATGTTAAAATTTCTTTCACTTTTTGCACTCTCTAAGTTGTGTCTTCTTTCACAACTAGAAGGCAGCTGGCACTTTCCAAAAGCATAATGGAAGCCCATGAACTGCAAGAGAATATGTATGAGGAAGGAGATAATCTGTCATTATCTTGTGATGGCATGTTCTGTTTTTTCTCTCTCTCTTGTGCTCCACCCTTACTGGGCTGTTTACTCCAGCCTCTGCTTCAAACCTTGGCTGTGTAGCCATTTATCCAGTGGAAGGCAAAGGGGATGGGAACTTGGAGTTGCATCACTGCTTTCCTACGCAATTATTTTTTTCTTCTAGCAATTAAACAGGCTTTTTCCATTTGGGCTCAGGGAAAGAATCACATGGTCTTGATCCCGTAAGTGTTGTTGGCTTAACTAATTTCACAACAATGGAGAATGAAATTCTTATGGGAGGAAAATGGAGCATCTTGCAGTGTGTATGCCTAAAAATGTGAAAGTTATTTTCCACTTCACTTGTGACTTAATTTCATTTGATCTAGTACCATATTTAATTAAGTTATAATTATAACTTTTGTGGTAGACAATTATAAATGTAGTCTGCCTGTATTGTGTTATGTACAGTATTTGAAAACACTGTTAGATTGTCTTGGAATGCTAATTTTGGGGTTAAAATCTCATCAGAAACTTGACAGAATCTTGCATAGCTTTCTGTGGGTGGTAAGCCAGCTCACTAGAAAAGGAGGAAAGCCACAATTTTAAGAGAAGTCAGTAACACAACTAGGCTAATAAGAATTCAGTACTTTGTCAGAAGGAAACTGATAATATTTTTTCATCTTTTTCCATTCTTTTAATTTCAGTAAAACATTCATGTATCTATGCTTAGCTAGTGGATTGTCATGCTGAGATGCATGGCCTTTGAAATAGATAGTATAGTAATCACATTTGTCTTGCATATATATCTCCAACCTAGAAGGCTGATTTTTGTCCTGAATTATTCTGTTCTGAAATACAATGTTTCAGCTCCATTTTGTTATTGCAATAGAGACCAGGGTTTGTGTTTAAAATGGGTGTTGCTCTGCCTTTATATGTCTGACCTATATAATGTTATGCCAAAGGAAATGAGAATGTCTGGGCAGATATTTGTCAAAGCCAAGAAATTTTCAAGTAATGATGCTGTAAACCACAGGTTGGCCTTTGGTTGTGTCCTTGGCAGTGGGAAGCTCTTTGAATTTTTCTTAAGTTGCTATTTATAGTTCAAATGTTACCTTTGTATGAAATTTTTCCTAGTATTTTGTATCATAACACCTGATAAAGACTCTGGCCTTTCCTTGATTATGACTGTGCTTTCGTTAACGTAATTTTGAGTTCATACATAGTAAAAAAACCCCAAACCCTAATGCTGTATCTGTCCCTTTCTGATACTGACTAGTTGGGTTTTTTTCTTTGCAGAAAATGTTCCAGAAGAACTTCGAGAACCATTTTACACAGACCAGTATGACCAGGAGCACATTAAACCACCTGTTGTTAACTTGCTGCTGTCTGCTGAGCTCTACTGTCGTGCTGGGAGCCTTATTCTCAAGAGTGATGCTGCAAAACCACTTCTAGGTCATGATGCTGTTATACAAGCCCTGGCACAAAAAGGCCTTTATGTCACTGACCAAGAAAAGTTGGTGACTGAACGAGATCTTCACAAAAAACCAATTCAGATGGTGAGTGTTCAAAGCTTATGTGTTACATTTCTCCTCGTCTGTGCACTCCCAACACCCACATATCTGTCTTTTAACATGCATCATTATGCTGAAGCATTTGTCTTAGAGTTAAATGTGATCATTACTGGGAAGTTTATAATTGTTTTGGTTTGGTTTTTTTTTTTAATCTCCTCAGCTGTCAGTATTTCTTAGCTGTCAGAAATACAGGTGTTACTTCTTTTGTATTAATGCTGGAATACACCTATCATTCTACTTAGTTCAAGTGTTCCATTTTTAAATATAGCAGTGACAATATGATCACTCTAAGGCAATGTAAAACTCACAACAATGGTATTTTTTCATGGAGACTTTTAATAATATGTCTTTGCTTTATAGAACTGGTAATTAAAACATTAGTTCAACTGATGAATGATTCTGTTACTAACCTTCTGAGTCATTCCTTCCTTGTTTGGACCTGAATTATAAAAAATTATCTGTAGAAAGGATGGCTACATATGTTTGTTTAGCAAATGACAGTAGGATAGAATAAGGTGCTACTGTATTTAAAGTGAAATATTTAAAATTTTCACCTTTTTATTTTTTAATATTTAATATAGGGAATACATTACATAAACTTTAAGCATTTATGGTCAGTGACCCGTAGCTGCTGCTACAAGGAAGCTGAAAATTAATAGAGCTGTGGTTTTATCTTCAGCTTATTAGCAACTTGTGTTTACTAACGTGTAAGAAGACAAACAAGTATTTGGCAGAATGTAACTAGAGAGTCTCTCTTGTTTGATCAGTTGGTATCAAGTGATAAGTTGCAGAGGCTTTACAGGTGTGATATGACAGCTACTAATTAGTAATTAATAATTTACTCCATACAGTATTGCCAAGAAGTATTAGGCCTCTTAGTTTGCACAAATGTTTTTTTAGAAGTGGAAGTAGTCAGTTACTGTGATGTAAAGGCTGAATTCGTTATCTCCGCTTTAATTTTTCTTTCTATTTGAAAATTCTTTCCCACTCTTAGAATGCTTAAGGTCTGAAGAACATTAGTAATAAGATTAGTCAAGACAGTCCTTCCTTATCATTAAACTGTGATCAGTGAATGCAGATAACTTGAAATTTTGCCAGTCTCTTTTTTTTGATCTTGCTACCCCTTTGAAAAAGGTGAGCTCAGCAAAGAACAAGTAGTGTTTTTGTAAAAGAAGCTGTGGATGGCAAATAAGCCATACTGAAGTATGGCATTAACAACTGGACTTGATGATCTCAGAGGTCTTCTCCAATCTAAACAATTCTAAGTGATTCTACTGTTCACAGAAGTCAAAGCATTTAAAAAACAAACTCCCTGGCTGTTTATGTTGTATATAACTTAGTTCTGTTCTTGTCTCTGAAGGAAGATAAGGTTACTGACTTGCATTTATGCTGTTCCCGTTTAATTATTTTCATTTAATCCCTCTGTAGAGTAGTTGTTAAAACCATCTCTTCTCAGAGTTGTCAGTTGGAAAAAAAGTGTCAGTATTATCTAGTGGGGTCTGCTGATCTTTGATTTAGTAATTCATGTGGCGTAAAATGCATTTCAAGTAGCTATTTTTTATTTCCTCTGTGCGTGTGCGGCTGTTTGTGCCTGCCTTTCCTGTGTGTTGTTGAGGTATAGTCCAGCAAGTAGTTGTTCAAACAAAGTTGATATCCCCAGATTCCTGCTCTGCCCAGGGCACTGGTCCCCACTCCAGTACCAGCAATGGGTGAGTGTCCTGTTGCTGCTGAGTTAGTCCACAGGCAGCTGGGCTGTGGCAATGAGAGGGAACACAACTGCCTTGGGCAGAACTGCAGCCATTACCAAAATAACTGCTACCAAAGAAATGGCTGTGAAACTGTAGTCTCAGTGCTAATATTCTAAGCCCAAGAATTTTACTTTGTCAAACCATGCTCATATTCCTATGCAAGTCCTAGCAGCAACACTGTATTTTAATTAGAAAGCCTCGACTTTTTTCCTTATTTTACAATTAATAAAGTTGGCAGAGAACTTCAAATCTGGCTGTTGCAGTATTGACAGAGTCTTTTCCCTTGTTGCCTCCCAATAGCTTTTCCTAGTGTTCCATATGTCACAGTTTCTACAAGTCTTACAAAGTTAAATGTATATCCTGTTTTAGAGCATGGAATAATTTTTCCTTGCCAATTACGTAGAACAGAAAGTTTTCATATGTAATTAACTCGTATATTCCTCTTGTAGACCAGATTGTGTTAAACCCGTATTCAATGTAATTTTGAGTAATTCAACAGAAAATAGTATAGTCTTTGCTAGCCTGTCTTCCCCATGAACAGGGGAGAGATACTGATGTTTGTTAGGGGATATTTCTTGTTACCTGTGTTTCGCTAGCTGAAAAGAGGTAAGTTATATTATAAAATGAAACTATGGAAAAGAGATTTGGGTATGGAATGTTTTAATCTTACATGTGCATTATAATATGTTTAGTTGTGGTCAACTGACATGGAATTCCTTGTACTGGATGTTTGTGCAGTGATGTATGCCTTATTTTCTATTTGCATACCAAATGTTGGTCTTCTCTCTTTCTTAGGTTGAACTTTTTTCTAGGAAGCACCTTACATAGTAAAGTCTTCCTTGAAAAAGTCTAGGAAATGGCTTTGCTGCTTTGCACTGGGGCCAGGATAGACGACGGTTTCCGTGTTAGTCATGACTGACTTGGCTGCATTAGTAACTAATTTGAGAGGCTGCAAATTGTTGTGTTTGTGTGTGTTTTTGTGTGTGTATACATACGTGTGTATTTATGTATATTACATGTATGTCTGCTTAAAAACCAGTTTCCTCTGGTGGAATGTGGTTAGGAAAGAGGCATTTATGAAATGAATGCAGAGGAACAGAAGCAAAGGCATCTGTTAAAGCCTCCCCTGTGTAGGGAAGTCCTTCTGGAGTCTGATTAGTTTAGTCCTTCTCTAGGTCTTGTTTGGTCACATCTCCTGTTTGCTCTCTGTTAAACCCAAAAGTGGTACCTCTATTTTTGTTCTCCATGTATTGCAAGGTATTAAAATTAATTCTATTTTAGTTTTTGTTAACTCTTTGTGTTTGAAAGGATCATCCTGTTGTCTTTATTTTTGGTAGGGAAGCAAAGGAATCAAATACCATGTTATTACTCTTCTGGTTGAAATTTATATGGTCTTGGCTCTGCTGTGCCAGACTTCAAACAGTGCAGAAATAGTCTAGAGCTTGGAATTGAAGGTGTTCAACCAAGAACGAGAATATTTTTCTCCTGGAAATTATACTTCCGTGCAAAAGGAACTATTGGATTTTTAAGAAGTTTATGGAAGCTAAGTTGCAAAAATATTTGCAAAGATTCTTAGTTTAGTTGGCAAGTCCCAATTTAATTAAAAAAAAAATCTGTCTTAAACAGGCACTCTCATATGGAATTGTGAGATTTTGACAAGCTATAGAAATCAGAAATAGCTTAAGAATTCAGCATGGTTCTGATAATAATGCAATAATTTTTTGATCTTCCAACTATAACAGACATAGATCACCATTCAAGTCAAGGATAACTTTTGTTGATTATCTTTTTTAAATGTCATATTTATTTCATAACTGAAACTGACTTAAACCTTAAAATGGCAGGTTAAAGAAGGCAATTTGGATTTTTTTATATTTTATCTCATGTAAGTATTGTATCTATTTATTTTAAACATACATGTCTGTTCTTACAGAATGAGTCAGAGGCTTTTAGACAAGTTTGCGCATTATGACAGGAATTTTATATCAACTGAATAATGTATTTTCGAAGCCAAATCATTTTATGAGAATTCTGTTATTTAATCAGGCTGGTCATTTGGTATTCATATGGTCTCTTTCAATTTGCCTCAAGTGGAGGGAAGAATAAACAGATTCAGAGAGGAATTAAGAAATTCTTTCCTTCCCTCAAGTCCCTGCAATGCACTTCTGCCATGTGGGGAAAGGAATAAAGAATCAGCATCTTGATTCTCTGCTTCATGACGCTCTGCAGGGAAACTGAAGTTGTATAATTACCCCAGCAGTGGGACTTCTGTTCTGCCCTGTCTGTCCCTAATGTGGCAGGGCCAAAGCTAACTGAATTTCTAGCTGGAGGAGTAATAATGTCAAATCTTGAATACCTGTTTAAAAACAGTGTTGTGTTAGGGGGTGTACAGATACAGTAAAGTTACAGACTTTAGCCAGATTTGCACCAAAAAAAAATCTGTTTTCCTACGCTTATTGTTGTATATTGATGGAATATTTTCAGCTGACTACAAAAAAAGTTACTAACTTACAAGGCATTTTAAAGTATTTAGTTCTTAAATAAAATTTAGTAACTAGAAGAAGGTTAATGAGTACCCTTTGTATAAATACTGTATCCAGGAAAATATGCCATACAAATATTTTTTGTATTACATTTTCATTATAGGAAAGTATAAAAACCACGCTAAGCATAATGTAATCAAAAAGTGTAACTTTTATTAAAAATTGAACTCTCAAATTGGAAAAATACTGTTGCCGAAAAAAACGAGTCCACCAGCTGAGTAGCTACTTTAAACTTACACTCATGTATTATTTTTTTGAACTACTGTCAGTGATCAAGTAACACTTAAATGCTCCATACAATTCTACAATTTGCAGCCAAGATGGGAAGGGAATGAGAGGTTTCTGCAAAACCCCAGCAATAAGTCCATAATAGCTGGCAGGATTAAAAATTGCTACCTCCCTAATTCTGAGACATAATTTATGGTATGGGGTTTTAATATAAAAAGTAGCATGCTGTCATCCAAACTGTTTATCCATTTAGCTGCAAATTACCTCCTCCCTTGAAGACGTCTGCTGCGAAGAAGTCTGGCAATAATTCCTCTGTGGCAGTTTGTGAATCTGGGCTGTATCTGAGGTGTAATTAGGTGTGCCTGTATTAGCTATTTAGTAGTGAGCAGGAGCACGTGTTTGAGGCAAATCTCTGTAATTCTCCCTGTTTCTGCACTTGTGGTTTGCAATGTGGAGGCGTTGCAGGGAGCACAAACTCGGTTTCTTTCAGCAGCTAAACTGGAGGATGGGCTCCAGGATCACACCTACGGTAGTCCACTTGCCAAGGGGGACTCATTTCACAGGCCTAGTGTAGAACTGACTGAAGTGAATCCCCTGAGAAAGGAATAGAGGTGAGTCCAGGGACCTTTGCACCAGTTTTGCTTTTCTGTTGTGCAGTTCTAATTGCTGCCTTAATCATAGCCAGTGAAACTTCTGTGGAAGGCAAGGGGGGTTGGTAGTGCTAGTTGTGTGTGTACCTGTAGCCAGGATCTGGATCTCTTTCTGGATGAGATAATAGACAATAAGTGCTTAACTCATCCTGCAGTCCAGACTTTTGGCCTCTGACAGGCTGCGTTCACTGGAGATGACAGTGCCTTTCATCAGCAGTGTGTTTCTCCTTGAGGAGGGACTGCAGCAGCTCACCAGGTTCCTTGCAGCTACATGCTGCAGCCTCTGCTCTTTCATGCTGTAGGATTCCTTTAACTCTGTAAAGCAACACAACGTGCACTAACCACTTTATAGAACAAAGCAGTAAGATGTGGCGCTTTTTTTCTGGTTTTTAGGCATGATGCAACAAGTTTCCATTCCGTGCTATTGTAAATTACTTGTTAGATGAGGACACATAAAAAGAATTTGCAGTTACTTGACTCGAGCCCATAGATACCATAATTTGCTAGTTAAAACACCAGATTCTAAGAGTAACTGCCTTGTGATATTCGAGCATCTTTGATAGTAGTGTGTTTCACACAGGATTAAAATAATAAGCAAATAGAGTGGTGGAACAGAACCTGAGTTTAGTCTAGTGAGTCTGATGTGCCGTGTAGAACCAGTCTGCTGTGGTTTTGGGCTGGGATAATGTAATCTTTAGATGTTCTATATTTTTTGCTCAATTTCTAGTCTCATCTCTTCACATGCATTCCTGGTAAGGTTCTCATTTGCTTGAAAACAGTGATCCAGTATTTTTACTGGTCTCACTGCGTCAACTATACCATCACAATTTAGTCAGCATGGCACAGACATCTGTTTGACATTGTAATGTGGATACCAGGCTCCCTCAAGCATGAGGTGCCAGTTCGCACTTGGCTTACTGTGACTGTCCATAAAGTTCATCCTGCTCTTACCATTTTAACTTATAATTTAGTGTCCTATTAGCTCTTTTTCATGCAGTTTATGTTGACTCATAGCCTGGGGATTTTGTTTTGCTTGCTGCTCATTTTTAATTATGTTTGTCTTGTATATAGAAAATGGTTTTTTTCTGTGTCATGTAAATAGAAACAGTGACTTGGGTTGTGTTCTACAGTATGTTTGTCCAGAATTGTGTTCTACAGTATGTTTGTCCAGGGTTTGTTTTACTTCTGTATATTCATATCAGAAATTTGTGGAAGACATAGATAACCGCAAAGTCCTCTGCAACATCCTTTGGCTTTTCATGGAATGCTGTCTGCACAGCTTGTGCATCAGGTGTGGCAACTACTGCAGAAGGTAGCAGAGCTACTGACACCAAAGTTGTGTCTATAAAGAACGCAGAGAAGGGATGCTTTGCTGGTCCTTTCAGCAACTCTAATGCTAAAAAAATCAAGAACCTTCTATGATTTCTCTAGCTTTAATTCTTTGAGGTTTTGGGTTTGTTTTTCTTTTTTTTTTTTGATCCTGCATCCGTAATTTCAGTACAAAAATCTATGCAGGGTTTTGGTCTTGTTCATAGTTCCAGCATTGTAGCTGCCATGTCAAATTTGTATCACTAAGAACGCTTGCATAAAAAGAACAATCAGATCTGGTTATTTTCTAACAGCTCTTGTGGGATTGATTTCAGTTGTGCAGAGCTATTGAATAAACTGTGCTTGTATTGTGCTGGAAGTGTCTTCTCAGAACCACCATAAAATACAAAACTGGCCTTTACTTTTGCCTTTGCCAGTTGCACATAGTTGAATGTTCAGAAATAGCGGCACGTTTTCTCATGTTTTTTCTAATGTAAAACTGTGGTAGCTACATTTAATCTTTCACTTAAATGAGGAGAGAATATTGCCATGCATCTGCCAATCGAGATACCTGATCTACTAAAAAAACCTGCAGCTTTTGGAATGATGACAGGAAATGAAGTGAACCTCAGGAGAAGGCAGTTCCTCCCAAAGACAGGTCTCATACCTCTCATGAGAAAATAAAGCAATGCATTATTGTTGACTGTTGTCTGTCTTTTCACTTCCTTCCTAATTAGGGAACACTGAGTGCTGTCAGGACTGAACAAAATAGTTGGTGTTCTTCTGCCTTGAGCAAACTAAAATTTTGAACCAAGAGCTTCTGATTGCGTTCTTAGTGTCCTTCTTGTGCTGCTGTTAACCTGGAGGGAGGAGGGAGGTGAAGAAAAAAGGAGTGATGGTGGTGATTTAATTAAAGAAACTCAAACCAACCACCTGAAAACCAAAAAAACCCCACTCCTGAAGCACAAAATGAAAACCAGTTAAAAGGAGGAATAAATTATGAGGAAAATGTCTTGACTTAGTATTTGGCACTCTTTATGAACATTATGTAGAAAATGCTTTCTAAATAAGTCAGGAAGTATTTTCATTAACCTTGAAAGAAAGACTATTTTGTTAAACACATTTTAAGAACACTTTCTTCCTGTTTCAACAGCACTGTTAAGTAGTGTGGTTCAGCTTTTGGCTGCTGGTTTGCTGCTGTGAACTTTCTTTGTATCTCTTCAAACATGTGAAAAGGCTATTTAAGTAAATGTTTAGAAATGGTCTTTCTTCTGCTGGGTTAAGTATATTTTGGAGTACAGTAACTGAGCTATTAGGAAAAGATGTATCTATTAATTGTTTTACAGACTACCTAGAAGGTATTTCTTCATCACTTTGTTTGAATTATGCTAAGGAAGAGAAATCTTTCTTAATACCCTTGTGCTGGATAGTGGAAAGCTAAAAATCTTACATGGTTGTAGCAGGCAGTTCCTTGAAGAGCACTGCTTTCTTCCTATTATGGAAAATAGTGAGCAGATTTTAGCAGGAGGTGTGGGTCTGTCATGTAAACATAAGGAGAGCTTCACTACCAGCTCTGTGTAGCACCACACACAGCAACAAGGGGACAAAACCACACTGACTGTTGAAGGAATACAGTTTGTACTCCCCAAAATGCAGCAGCTGCTCCAATAGAGTACAAAAGAACACTGAGAATATACATTTGTTAATCTGCACATATAATCCTGGCAGTCTGCCCACCTTTATCAACAGAGAACACACTATGTCAGCACAGTAGATGTATCATAACAAAATCTTTGTTCTTACAAACTCTCTGGAATTTTAACAACATTGGGATTTTTTTTCCCCCCTGAAGTTGAATGAACAAAATATCGTAAAGTCGCTGTAGTATGTCTGGTCTTTTTGTTTGACATTTAGGCAATGCAGTAAATAATAGATTTATAGTAAATTCCTATAAACCATTTATAGGAACTGGTAGGTTTTTTTCTGAACTATTACGTTTATATGAGCTAGTAAGAAATTTTGTTACCTTGCAGAAATATATCTCCAGATTACCCAAAGCAAAATCCAATAGAATTTGTCCTGTGTAAGGAAAACAATACTTGTATTAAAACATTATCTGGTAACTTCTTAAATAGTTTAAGTTACGAATTTACTATAATAGTACTCTTATCAAATTGACTGTCTACTATAAATGTAGGATATTTTCAGTTTTCCCACATCTTTCAGAAGGTCATTGGGAAGGATATCTCCCAGTATATTTCTTTGCCTTCCCAAACCACAAATCAAAGACCAGTGGAAAAATTAGTCAGGTGTATGTCAAAACGAGGTCCTACAGTTTAATAATTTTTAGAATAATGTGCTATCTTTAGCACAATTTATATAATCATGTAGCAATAGCCAGGGATCCAAATCAGGCAATTGTCAAGACTGATCACATTGTTCAAAAACTGAAATGGCAAGAGCTTTTATAAGCCTTAAGTTGGATGTCTGGAATACAATTTAGAAGACCTAGCAGTCAGTATTTATGAACTGATACACACTTCACACTGTGTATACCTGAAATTCTTTTAACTGTTTGGTTTGATAAAGAAGTAGCAGGTTAAAAATATTATGGCCTATAAAAGAAGAAAAATGACAAGAAAAGCAGAGAGCATATGTAGATCTTGGGTAAGCATATAATTGTGGATTAGATCAATTTTGCATGATGTAATTATTACATGTATATAGTATGCAATAAGAAATCTCATAGGAGCATGTTTCTTAAATGTGAAATTGAGCTATCTGTTACATTATTAAAGGATACTAATATATTGAAGTCAATTGCACAATGGTGTTTGGGCAACAAACCACTGCAGTAGGTGCCAATTAAGTGCTGTCAGAAGACAGGTGGCATTTTCTTGCTGTTTGTCAACAGCATTTGTTCAGAGATTCAGTTAGAGCTTGTGTTATCTTACTCTTTTTACTGATGCTGACCTGCAATTTATAAATTAATTTCTGGGGTTTGGGGATGATGTTTGGGGTTTTTTTTTTTGCCATATCAGCAATCAGAAGAACCCTACCATCAGAAAGCCTCGTTTTTCTTAAATTTTATTTCTAAAATCTATTATGCAGCTTTGGCTCCTTATTTTCTAATGTGTCTACTGAGAACGTGAACAGTTTATTCCCTTCCTTTTTGGAGCAGCTCTTTTTGTGTGAGAAGGTAACATCTCTCGTGCGCTTTGTTTCCCAAACCTTATCCTCGTTCCAAATGCCATTTGGTGACTGTCTTTCATGACAGGTTGTGCTGAGACCTGGGCCCAAGATTGCAGCTGCCCTTGTCAAGGACCTGTAGGACACGTGATGCTGGTGCGTTCTTTGCCAACCAGAGGCTGCAGGTGACACACACATGTGTGTCACCCCCTTTTTTGGCATTCACTGCCTGCTGCCGTTCAGGTGCTGGTGCTCTCTAACCTCAGCTCGTGTCTGCTGATCAGCAGTGTACTTAGGTGTTCTCTACTCTGATGCAAAAAGTTAATCCAGACTTTTTTATGGCTCTCTTCTCCGTCATATTAAGAATGTTTTGGGACTGATTGTACCATATATTGCTGCAACATGCTTTGGTGGAAAACACCTTGTGCTTGATTTCCCTTCTTATGGGCATTCTGTGAGGGAAGAAAGATTTGTGAAATCTTCCTGGTGTATTACACAGAAAGAGTTGTGTAAATCCCACTGGTGTGTTTCTGTGACATTGTTTGGTGTAGGCTGCCAGCTTTTTGCGGAGCTCAATTCACTTCGAAGTTTGGACTTAAAAAAAGGGGCTAAAGTGAAATACAGGACTATGCCAGGTTACATCCTAGTGCATCAAAGGGAAACAATGGAATGGAATGTTGATGGAAAGAAAATTCAGTTCGCAAATATGGGCAGATTTTACAGCTTTTTTTTTTTTCTTACCCCTCTTCTTACCTTTCCCACTCCCCAAAAGCAAAACCAAACCTATCCAGTGATACTTAGAAGTTCACTGTAAAGACGTTTTTGTATATGTGAGGTTAAAAAAAATAATAATGTTGTGACTGCCCACAGAAATATTGTAAATTAATGTATTTCAGTGTATCATTTCATCAGGGAAGTCTCATAACTTCTATGTTGCTGAATTCTTTGTGGTAACCTATATCAAATAGGTAAAGGATGAAATTATTCTAGCTCTTGCTTTTAGCTTTTCTTCAGCAACAGGAAGAAATACAGAGAAAACTCAACTTATGCGGTTGGGACATAAAACGTCATGGTAATAATGGAGTTGATGAATAAATATGTGTACATGCTAGCAAAAAACTGCTAGAGAGAAGCAAATCCTGATGCTAAAAGACCCTTTCAGTTAATTTACTTACTGAACTTGCTCTCAGGTTTGGTATGGTATTCAGCCAACAAAGCTGTCGCTCAAATTACTCCAGTTTGTTATAAGGTGTTGTGGTGTCCCCTGATACTCTCCAGTGCTTTTCCTTATTGTTAGAGAAAATACAATTCATAATTCTAATTAAGTCAGCACATGCATATGTATGAAAATTCTTATTTTTCCAGGTCAAAGCTTTGGGGAAAGAAACCCCAATCCTCCCAAAGTACTATGTCCTTTCAATAACAACAAAAATATTCATATGCCTCCAAGCATTAGAGGATAATTTATCTCGTTTTCCCAGAACATAGGGCAAACTGTGAACTTACGTAACAGGCTACATGTACCTTGGGATTATTGGCTTGTACGGATTGTGGGGGAGGGAGAAGGATAATACAAGCCTTGCTTGTTCTAACAAGATCTAATGTCTTAATGACTTAGCACAATTATACTCTTATCATACGTATGGCTGTAGTCTCAATTGTTTTAGGTTCCTTTTCTTAAACAATTTTAAACCTTTCCTTTACTAGAGAAGGTCATAGCTTTCTGATTACTGTAACTTGCCTTTTTTTTTTTTTTTTTCCCATTTGATATGGGCCCTTCTATTTCCATGTAACTTATTTGACTCTCTTCTTATCCTCTGAAATTTAGAGGGAGAACTGATTACCCCTCTGATTCATCTTCTTCCTTAGCTACCTTTCCCACAAGTATTGCATTCTCATTAAACCTGATCAGTGATGAGTTTTCCTTCCAGGCCTTTGGTAAAAATTCTAAGAGATGGTGAACTAATAATTCATCTGTGTGGTGTTTCTTGAATTCATTGCTGATTCTATGCTCAGAGTTGCATTTTCAGCTTAGTTGACTGGACTCTAAATCAGTTTAATGTATCCAGCATTAAAAAGTCTCTTTAATCAGAGTGTATTAGTATCGAGTTAGATGCCCTGCACTCATAATAAGTCTTGTGCTTTTCAGTTATATTTATAAATTAATTAAAAAAGCAGCTTATGTGCTGTTAGTTCATGTTTTAATTGGCACATTTTCATTTTATATACAAATCGAGCTGCTTGTTGACTCTGAAATTATTTTGCATGAGATTAGAAGAAGGATATGGGGCATTAAAATTATTTGTAGTGTCTGTTGGCACTCAAAAAAAATAATCCATTGTTTCATTTCTTTTAATCTTTTGGAATGTTCCCAGTGTTCTTAGAGTTACAGAAAGAATAGCTCAATGTGTACAGATCACTCCTCCTTAAATCCTTCTGTAGTTTTAAAAGTATAATAGTATTTCTTCTTTCCTTATTTACTCTCGACTGAGATAAAGATGTAGGTTAAACATGAAACTGGCAGACTTGTAGGTAATACAAAGGCTATTAAAAAATCATATATTTTCCAGAAGACAGAATTAGAACTCTCCTTAAAAAAAGTGAAAGAGACTACTAATATCAGCTTGCAGGTCAATATGCTAAATCATAATAGAATTGAGATGTTTCTTATCCTTAAACACAATGACTGTTCTCAGACATTGAAGAAATGAGCTAAAAGGCAGCTTTTTAAGGCTGAAACCTTGGACAGCAGCACAAAAGACTGCCAGCACTTAGTGTCCTTTCAAAAGGTACTGTGTTCACTGGGGTGATAATGGCATGTCTCTCCTGCCACTTACATCACTTTTTCCCTGTATGAAGTTCTTGGTTTATATTTACTTTTAGATACTATTCATCTTAGCTACCATCTCAATGATTATATGAAAGCAGTCTTGCATGATTTTAATTTAATTTTCAAATATGTTATATCTTGACTGTATTGTCACTTCTGTTGTCTTATCCAAATTGTAGTCTTATAGGTGGTGGGTTGTGGGTTTTTTCTTGGTAGTTATTTTATCTGGAAAAATACTATTCTTCTAATATAACCAATATAAGGCTAAATTTCCCTTTAAGTTTTCCTGGAGGCTGTTTAATTTTTCATTCTTTGCGTTGCTTCTGTACCTTTCCCAAAACTTCTTGGAAAAGAATTTAAAATATGATCTGAATTTGCAAGTTTAATCCTAGCCAAACGATGTTTTGGTTTTTTCTTTTGTGCCACTTAGGGCTGGCCTATATCTATCTTCTGGTTATTTATTTTGCAAATTCTTTCTTGTACAAGTTCTTGCAAGCATACTGGAGATAGCTGCTGATCTAGAGGAGGGTGAGCCAAACTCACTCCTTTGGCAAAGGGAAGGCTGAAGTGCAGACCAAATAGCTGGACTCTGATAAGCTTCCTTCCTGAGCCAGCACATACTGAGAATAGTTCAAGGAGGCCTTCAGAATGTGGGTCTGAGGAAGAATGTGAGAGATTAGAGGATTTAGGATGGGAACTGGATCTTTCAGAAGCTTTAGTGATGTCAGAATGGGAAAAGAATTGAAGTTACTCAAGAGGCTGGGCTCACAGTTCCTCAATCCACAAAGCTTCAGTGACAGAGCAGCTTAACTTCTTCCCACTTTGCTCCTTTTTGTTACCAAAAGACAACCAGTGACAAGTGTTTGGAGGTACTTCCTGGAAGTGCTTCAGTTGTACTGTCGAAAGGGCACCATCAATCCGTGACAACCCCAAGAAAGCAGACCTCCAGATCTGTGTGTAGGCATTGCATGCGAAAGCCTATTGCCAGGAATATCTATTTCCAGAATGGTGATAATATTTTTTTTGCCTCCCACAGCATAACTCCCACCTCTCCTCCTCTGCTTCTTGCAACGACATCAGTGTTCTGGTGCTTTACAGATTAAAATAATGCACTGCTAATCTGTTGGCAACTAGACGTGCCATTATCTCTTTATTGCCATAATTTATGAGGGCAAAATAATGGATTGTGACTAAAACAGGAAAATACGACACTGAAGAAAATTATGGATTGTAATAATTGAAGTTTTAAAATGTATTTCTTAACTTTTGGTTTTGCTACTGTGAAAAAGCGTGTTACAGTAGACATATATTTACAGAAACTGTTTTTGCAGTCTTTTACATATTTTAGATGCCTTTTTAGAGGATGCAGTTAGTTGCATTTGCATAAGCAGTTTGAACCTGATTATATATTGAAAGCTTAATGAAGTTTTGAGGTGAAATTTGAAAGCTTAGTAGGTCACTTGTTTTTCCCTGAATTAGATTGTCATAAATGTCATATACAGTAGATAGTGCTTAAGGGCAGGCTGCTTACTATTTAGTGAAATGTTTATTAGATTAATCAAATGCAAAATAAAATCTGGAGGCTGAGTGACAAGACTAAAAAATCAGGCCTATATATGTATAGATTAATTATTTATTTGTGGGAAAGAACTGTTTGTATTTATTTCACCAAACAGCATATTTTATCATAATATAGCAGTATATTTCCAAATATGAGCACCTTCACTACCAGACAGTACATTCATTATCAGTAATTAGGAGGGAGTTTAAATTATTTCATCCAGTGTCTTGTTGAAAAACCAGGGCATAGTGGCAAGTTTTCATGTTGGATCAGGGTAATAGAAGAATAAAAAGGTCCTAAATTTATAAATAGCTGAACAAGACTTGTTAGGCGAATGTCTGATGTTTGTAATGGTTGATTGCTCTATAAAAATAATCTGTTTAAAACCCCCACAATTCGTTATTACAGACACCAATATCTACAGAAACTGAACTGGGGATATTATTTGTATATTTTACTATTTATTTTTTTAAAAAGTTAAAAAAATTAGTGGCAATGCCAAATACTGGAAGGGCAGGAAACACGAGTGACATTTTCATTTGCAGTCCTGGAACTCTGGCAAAAGCGTGAAGTCTCTAAAAAAGCTTTAGTCTCTAAATGTGAAAACGTGTCTTGTTCACATCTCAAAGGAATAAAGCTGTTTGAATGACTGATTCATTCTGATTATTTAAGTCCTGTTGCAACATTATTTGCTATGTGCATTCAAAGCTGCTCTGACATCTTATTCCTGTAGGTATGTATGTGTGTGTGTAAATGCATATAAATAAACACGCGTAAGAGTTTGTTGAGCCATAAGTAGGGAAATAAGACATTAAGAATGTAAAAAGTTAAGATGAAGGCAGCCTTCAAAATAACTTCTATAGTCTATCATTGATTTACCTAGAATTGCCAAAAGAATTTGTAGTTTCTCTGAAAGAATCCTGGTATAGTCAGTTAGAGATTGGTTCAGAAATCATTGTCAAGGCCATGTTAATGAATGATAGGAGTATTTTAAATAGTACCCAAGTAAAACCTTTGAAGAATTGCTATTTACTATGCCTTTTCTTTATTTTGAACCATTTCATGGTTATAGTTGAAGCTTTCTGGTAGATCAGGGTGATCCAGTTGGCTGCCAGCCAGCCTGCAGCCTTTCTGCAGTGGATGTGGGAAACAGGTATCTGAACAGCCAGCTCTGTTCCAAGAGCTTCCTGCCATGGCTGGGATGTCCTGGCACACAGCCCGATTTGCTGCTCTCCGGCCTGGCTGAAGGATGGAGCTGGAAGCGCATTTCCTATTGTGACTGCACATCCCGGGATGGTGCAAGGAAGCTGCAGGCTATAATGCACAGAGGGGAAAGGACCGAGGGACGTTCATGTTCCTCCTGTCCGTAGTAGCTGCTCTGGTTGAACCTCTCTGTGCTTGTTCACTGGATGTGCAAAACTGATTTTGTTTTGTCTATTTTTTTTTCAGTATCAGTAACTTGCATTAAAGAGCGACTTTCTCCTCTGTAGAAGGCACAATCAAAATAAAGTGGTTTGGATTTGATAAGTCATTTTGAACTACCTGAACTGTATATAGCAAGTGTTATACCATATGCTTTTTGATGATTAGTATTTATTTTGCATCCAAGGGCAAAGGGGATGAATGGGAAGAGGTGCAGACTCAACAGAAAGCATGTGTACTAATGTGAATGTTTCTATCAGTTTATGCAAATCTTTTTTATATTTGTCATTTTTCTTTGCAGCAATAGGAACATATTCATGTCTTATGACATGAAACTTACTTTATTTAAAGTGATGATTACAGGTGCATGTGTCCTCCATTAATAATTGTAAGATTGTAAAATAGTTCTTCAATCGTCTGAGATACCTCTCTTCTGTGCCTGTATCTTTCATCTGTTGTGGAATAATAAAACGCTGCAATAAGTCAATATATCCACTTCAGATGCATTACATACACTAGGTACATATTACTTTGGAAGTTAAAATAGCTGGAAGTTAAAATCCTCTGTTCAGGGAGAAACCATGTGTACATTCTCTTCTAGGCTTGGCATTTGTCTGGCCCATGTTTGGTTTTGGACCTCTGTAGTGACTCTTGCCTCAAATAGCAACTGTTGTGTGTTTGAAGATGAATAATTAACATTACTAAGAAAACCCTAAATTGTCTAAATAATGTTTTAAAGTATATTTTAATATGTTGACAAGTTTTCATTTTTAATATAAATTAAATTCTGCCCAGTCTTTCATATGTGTACTGTAAGAATTTTCTTTGGCAAAATTGCTTACTGATTTGGATCATCCTGTGCTTGGATGATCAGGCAGACACTGAAATCTGAAATGCCTGTTACCTGTGACCACTAAATGTGCTGAGAACTGTATACCAGCTTTCCAGAAAGTGTCCATACCCTCTGGTACTATTACAGTATTGATTTCTTTTCATTTTCAAATACTACAGATTGACTTGCCTATGCAGACAGCCAGCTTTTTAGGTTTGATAAAATTTTCCTTTGGGTATTTTAGGTAACATGAGTTACAGATACTACCTTCAATTCTGAAATAACATACTGAAAGCCAGTGATTTTAAATTGATTGCTAAAACGGCCAGTAATGTGTCTCACATGTAGTTCAACCAAGTTTCTCAATAATCATCCTTTCCCATTTACGGATTATGGGATTTCAGAGCTTGAAAAGAAAGAACAGATGTCAGTTAATTTCTAATTTTAATGAGAAGGAGGTTTGGAAAAAAAAACAAACAAACCACATGCATAAAACAAGGAGCAAAATAAGGCTTTTTCTTAATTCAGAAATTAAGAAAAATTTGGGAAGCAACTATTTCGACTTTTCTTTGCTTTATTTAGTCTGATCAGAAAAACCATCAATTAAGTTCTTGCAGCAGTACCTCTCCAGGGATTTTGGCCTGGCTTGATGTAGTTCCTCTGCAGTCCTTAATGCTTACACTACTTTCTTTTCCAGCTCTTCCAAACAAAACTGTTTTCAGTTCCTCCAAATGTTCAACAGCCAAACTGCCCAGCAAAGACTTTTGTTCTGTGGTTTTAGGCTTTTGGCTGACAGAACAGTGTCACCAATTAATCAAACTGCCCGAGTCTTGCACAGGGCCTGCACTGATCCTTCCATAGCACTGTACATGGCACAGCTGATGGGACTTCCACGTTTACTGCTGGTGGGCTCTGGATCGGTCATTTAAGGACAGCTAGAAAATACTTTGCTGTTCCTTCCCTCCCTTCATCCCTTTATCTCCCTTCCTCTTCACAATTAACGAAGTGATTTAATAGTTAATGTTCATGTGTAGGGGTGGGTCACTGCTTTTGCCAAAGGAAAGATTTTATCCTTACGTGAAGGGCTCGTGTGGTTTCTGGACAGCATGCACTGACATAACTTGTGCTTGGAAGCAGAGGTTTCAAATAATACTATTCCTGTTAATTGCTATTCTTGGAAGCACAGAAAATACTTAAAATATAGTAATTGCCATCTTAAGTGATTATTTTGAATTGGAGTTGCTAGTTTTCCTGTTTCTGTATTGTGATTTTCTGTTCAGCTGCTTTGTGTTTTGTTTCATTTATCACCATGCCCTCTTACTTAGCTTGTCTTAGTTGTGGAGAAAAAAAGGAGTGATGTTTTGCCAAAGAAAATAGTTGTTTACTACAATGGGAGTAGGCTACTGCTGCAGCTGACTTTACTGTTTCAAGAGCTACTAATTAAGCAACATCTCCTGGAATAATAACATTATAAACCAAAAATGCATGAGGACTGAGGACACCATCATGTGTTTTATTGTTTCGGTCTTTAAACAGACTTATGAACTGGCCGTTATTTCATTACCAAAGAGAGGTGGAGGATAAGACTTTCAGATTCATTTTCCTGCTCTGAAAAGTATCAGTTTACAAATACTTGTGAAAGATGAGAATGGTCATTGCTGTGCCTCGGTTGTCCGTTAACTGAGAAGTAGTCTCTAGTTCACAGTGATCTCCTGTTCTATCTTAATTCTTTGGATAAAATAGTCTTTTCTATGGATAGGAAAGAAGCTAATTAACCATTTCATTTTTCAAAAGAAAGTTTTCTTGAAGAAAATATTCTTCCTGAAGATGGTGTCATATTAATCATGCCTTTACCAAAGTAACTTCTAAGAAAGGCTTTAGTTACTATTTCATCGGTCTCCCCATTTTTGTGAAAAGCTGATAGAAAGACAATCCATTGCCTTAGTAGTATGCTGCTTGAATTTAAGATTATTTTTTAAGTGGGGTGATTGTTGACAGGAGCAGTCCATACTGTAGGTATCCTGTCCTCAGCAAACCCTTTCCTGTCTGACAATCTGCTCCCGCTGGTCTGCAGCAGTTCCTGACGCAGGCAGAGCCTGTGTACGACCCTGTGCTCAGCAGAAGCTTATGGTGGTGGAGACTGCTGCCAGATGTCCTGCAAAAAATCTACAGCAGAAGATGAAGTGGACATGCTCGGGTGCAAGTAATCTGTTAAAAAGGATTATTGGTACAGCAGGATCTTTGTGAAGGCACACAGATTGCTCTTTTTAAAGTATAAAGTATATTCCTGAGTGCAGAGTTGACTTGGAAGATGAAAAAACAGGTCATAAAGTTTACAGTAAAGTCACTATTTTATGCCTGTGAGTGCATATGTAAGAGTCTTTCTCTGAAGAACCCACACTTTACTTCAGAGGTTTAAGATCTATCTTAAAGCTTGATGTTTAGTTCAGATTAACCAACCAAGTGGAAGGGCTTTTGAATATGTTTGTCAAAACAACCATAATACACCTTTCCCACTTGTGCTGTAACATCACTGTGGCCTGTCGTAATCATTTAATAAGTAGATGAAAAATGTTGGTCAGCTGTCTGATTTAGTAATGCTATTAGTCAGCAGGTTGTCACTTACAAGGTTTTACTACATTAACAGCCATAGAGAAACAGATTTCTTGTGATCACTATAATTTTCTGTGTCTGTTTTAATTATTTAACACTGCTGATAGAGTTCATTTAAGTAGGAGACTGGGAAATTTCTTTTGACCTTGGATATTATTTTAGAAGAAAATGTTTGAGGTCAATTTCCCTCCAATGTCTTACTGCGCTGTGTTATGGTCTATAAATGTGATATTCCTATAAACCTTTGAGAAAAAGGTAGAATAACTCCTATTCTTAATGTAATTGCCATTACAGTAAGGAGTGTGATGACCTTATTTCTCTACCCCTCTACAGTTAATAAAGAAACAGCAAGGAAATAATCAGGAGCCTGTTCACATGCAAATGGAGGAAGATTTCATATTATGTTTTCATATAAAAATTGAAACAAGTTTTCCCCTTTTTGAAGATAGTATGTTGAAATGACCATACATGCTCTGATTTCTTGAGCCAGTGTTTTGCTAGATGAACACAAAAAGCTAACCCAAAGAAAGTTTCTCATGTTTCTTTCCTAAAAATAGATTTTTGTGTATCAGCAGTTAACCAAAAACCACAGAAACTTTTCATAGGTTCTTGAGCAGCAGCTTAATAAAATTATGGTGATACTTGACATGTAACGAGATGAAGTTGTCCCTAGGTCTTAGATGCTTACATTTCAGAGGCATTAGCTTCAACGCTAAATTTATTTGTTTTACCTAAGATGCTGAATGATACACGTTTCCTCCACATATGGTAAAAATGTAAATTTGGACCAGGAAGGATGATCACTGTCAAAAACAAAGATGAGTCTTGCAACAAAACACACCAAATCTCTTGTTTATAATTAAAAGTTAATCTTCAAATGCCTTCCCTGAGAATTTAAGTCTGTATTTCCAGTGTGGTATTTTGGCAAGTGTCTCACATGAGTTCCAGCTGGGAGGCACATTTCCTGAGGAAACTGAGTAGAATGTAGGCGTTAAAAACACAGCCTGGAAGGCCAGTCCCAGAACTGTGTGGAATTTAGTTGGAGGTTTCCATTGATAACCAGGCCTTACTCTGACCTTCTTTTGGTTTGAGAAATTAGGGAAAGAACCACAGCTAACTTTCTCTCTCCTCTTGTAGGAAAGCATATTATGTCAGTTACCTGGGCTACAAAAGCTGCCATTCCAAAATGCCCATCAGTATGTAACTGTCAGTTGTGTTAACTAGAAGTCTGTGTTGTAAAGTTTCAGGACTGATCTGCTCTGCAGACATACAAGCAAGTGGCTCTGGGGGGCTTTGCCAGTGGGCCTTGCAGCATGCTGAGGCACAGTGCCAGGTGAAGTCCTGCCCTGGAGAAGACATGCCTCTGTTTCCTTCTCCACTCTCATCTCCAGGAATTAGTATCCCAGCCCTACGTATATATTCTATTTTGGGACCTCTGCCTCTTTTTGCCCTTCTAACTTCCTCTCTTACACACTTTAGCGCATCACCCGAACCTGAACTCTTCACCTGTAATTCTGTAGAAATCTGTCTCGTCTTGTCACTGCTCCTCCTTCTCCATGAGGAAGTGGTAGTTCTGCAGCACTCCAGTGTTCCTTCAGCAGATGTTCTGAGATGAACGTGCTTTGATACTCTCTGGTGATAACTGCCTCTGCAGGTGTTTTAGCTAAGCGGCCAGAGAAGTTAAACCGGTGCTTTTAATGTCATTACTAGGCAGGTATGAATGAGTCAGGAAGAAGGAACTACTTTTTATTTATATATGGGTAAGATGAAGACTTGTTTTTCTTTTTCCCATTCCTGTGTTCTTCAAAGAGTGGTGAAGCTTGTTGTGACAAAGGAAATTCAGATGGTATTTTATATAATTACTGAGGGATTAAAGTAATTTCAATTTAATTTTAAAGCAAGGAGACAGTGCATATAAGTAATATTTGTTAGAGATTTTTGCTTTTATCTGATCAGGATTTGACAGTATGATCTGGAAAAATCCTGAATTATCTGCAAAAACTAAATCCTCTGGGAAATCTAAGGCTCTTGCTATTTGCTTGTCTAAATGTGTTTAACTGTCTTGTTATCAGTTATCCTGCATTAATGTCTTGGTTTAGTTTAATCTATCCAACTGCAAGTGTTTTGTTTTTTGAAACATGGAGTACTTAGCATAAAGACTCTGAAGGGCCTTTGTGATTTTTACCATTAGGCTCTTGATTCTTTCTTCCAGTAAATAAGATACAGGCAAC
This sequence comes from Oxyruncus cristatus, assembly GCA_013399855.1. Classification (NCBI taxonomy): domain Eukaryota; kingdom Metazoa; phylum Chordata; class Aves; order Passeriformes; family Cotingidae; genus Oxyruncus; species Oxyruncus cristatus. The sequence goes on along the minus strand of VXAY01006544.1, from coordinate 326,136 downwards.
TTGTGGTTGTTAAGTATATTAAAAAAAAAAAAAATTGAACTAGGTTGTGGGAAACTATAAAATACAACAAAATTAAAATAGTGTGATGAACATCATTTGCTGGTTCCTGATTCCAGTGCGTGTTGTGCAGGTATTTTGTTTCACTGTGACTTGGAGTAGGTCAAGGTCTCACTCGGTTATGTGATCCAGAAAGAATCTGGGAATCTCTGTTAGGTATTTAGTTAGGATTGAGTTAGTTCATCATATTAAGTTCCCTAACAAGCATAATGAAGAAACCTTAGGTAGAACTTAAAAGTGCTATCAATATGCTTGACTCAGCAAGTATCTGTACTTAACAAATCCTTTTTATGGAATTGAATTACATTTCCTGTGTCAGCTGCATATAGTCAATCAAATAATGAATTTTTAACATATATATTCATGTAAGAGATTGCTAAATTTAAAAAATTACCCAAATATAGAAAACTGTAAAAATACTGAAAGTAAAAACCCTTCCCTCTACCTTGCAGAACCTGTCTCGGTGTGCTTAGCATGACTCAGTAATGCCTGTTTTTGCTGAATAAGCATCTTATCAGAGTCAAGCCCTTGTTCTTCATGACAGTGCAGCGAGGAGGTAATTCCACAAGATCATTCACTTACAGGACAAGACTAACTAGACAACTGGGGTTATTTTAGGATTGTGCTTAGGCATAAGTACTGTGTAAGGCTAGAGAAGAACTCCATCCAAAAAGATCAAACAGAGCAGAACTGACTACTTCAGACTGCTCCGTTTTGTTGATTGAAATATTTTAGAATTTGTTTCCCTGGTAGTATCAGAATTTTCTTCAATTTGCTGTATAAATGATGGTGAAATTTGTAATAGTTATCACCTATTGGCGCTGCTCATGAATTCCTTCCTCACCTCCTGCAGTATCAAGCCTTGGTCTCTGCCTACCTGGAGCTGGAATTCTGCAATTTTCCACTCTTAGTTAAGACATGGAATTTAAATGAGATCTCGTTATGCTAGCAGATTCATTTGAGATTTGGATTGTCTGGGGGAGGGTCTCTGAGAAAGGGAGTCTGGGGGCTAAAGCTGCTCAGCCTTCTCAAACTGTGCTGTGCACAGAATCTGCAAAGGAGATGGATTCAGAGACGTGAGTTAGAGTGGTACAAAAGGGGTTTAATCCCTCTGTGTTTAATCCCTTGCTTGCCTCCTGTTACTATGTGTCTTTTATTCTGGATATCAGCAACTCTGGTTTTACCTGTTTTTTCTCCTTAAGTACATCCTAAACTGGTTTTTCCATGTATATTCTTGGTAAGCAGGGTAAGTTTCATCAAACCATTGGAATTACTGTTTTTTGCTGTTGGGTGAGAAATATCTGAACCTCTGTTTTTCAGAAGATAGGAATGGTTAGTTACATACATAACTACTGATGCAATGGTGATATAAAAATTCTCCCAGCCAAACGTGGAGAGCTGATCTCATTTGCTCTTTGCTCAAGTGCCTGATCTAGTCTAGGCAAAATCTTTAGGGAATTTAGCTGGAAATACATGTATTTGTTGTGCAAGTGATAACTACAGTGTAAAGATGCTTTTTTTTTTTTTAAATATGACCAAATTCCTTCACAAAATTCTTGCAAAAAAAATTCTTGAAGCACGACTAACTTGAGTAAGAACAGGATGACATATGTCTGTTTACAAAAGCTGTATTCTGTCAAAGATCAAACCTCTTGTCCAAAGCATAGTGAGATTGGGGGACGACTTCTATTTTTAGCATGAGGGTAATGATTATATCCTCTTTTTTTTTTTTCCTGCCTCTTTCTTCAAGGGCGGCATTGGGAAATGGGTTTGTCTATGTTTTTCTTAAAGAGGCAGGCCATAAGAGAACTCCTGACCTGAATACCATTTAATGGAATATGAGAAATATCCTTAGTAGTAAGTAACAATATAGGAGCTGTCTGTAATTTGTGATATTTATGCCTAAGTATCTGTGTGTACAGTATCATATGCCCCTTTTGCTTAGTATGCTTTTCATGAAGTTGTTTTCAGTTCTTCAAGGGACATGAAGCAAGCTCTGTAATCCAACATTAGGCAGACAGGGAAGGCATTAGCAGTCACGCTCAGAATAATTTTTCTTCTACAGTTCAGTAAGCTGCTTATTGAAGTATTCAGCAGTAGAAAGAAAAGATGTGGAACCTACATTACAGGGCAGAAACTAACTAGTAATTACATGAGATTGTTAAGATTAGTAAATTAAAACTCTTTTGCTCTGTGCTGGCTGTGGCTGGGCAAGACAAAACCACATTTGTGTCTTAGAAAATAAAATACCTCTAAGAATCCAAGGGTTTGTGTTTTTTTGATATATTGTCGTGTTCCATTTACGACTTTAGTGCTTTGCACCATTGTAGTGAAATGATCAAAGAATGATAAGATATTTTGAAGTGGCTTAAACCAAATCTCTGCATAACGCTTCTGTGAAAAGTGTATTACTTCTTGTGTTGTTCACTGCTGCTGTGTTGATCTTGTTTGTTGGTTGGGTTTTTTAAAGGTATTTCTCTAATGTGCTTTTGTTCTACTCTGTGGGATTTTTTTTTTTTTACTTATTTCTCTAATTTTATTTCAGAACTGTGCATTGTGTGCAGTTTTGGTCACTGCAATATAAGAAAGATATTAAGCCATAAGAGTGTCCAAAGGAGGGCAATGAAGATGGTGAAGGGTCTGGAGGAGAAGCTGTGTGAGGAGCGGCTGAGGTCACTTGGTCTGTTCAGCCTGGAGGAGACTGAGGGGAGACCTCATTGCAGTTACAACTTCCTCGTGAGGGGAAGAGGAGGGGCAGGCACTGATCTCTTCTTGTGGTGACCAGTGACAGGACCTGAGGGAATGGCCTGAAGTTGTGTCAGGGGAGGTTCAGGTTGGATATTGGCAAGAGATTCCTTGCCCAGAGAGTGGTTGGGCACTGGAACAGCCTCCCCAGGGCAGTGGTCACAGCACCAAACCTGACAGAGTTCAAGAAGTGCTTGGACGATGCTCTTGGTCTTGTGCAGGACCAGGAGCTGAACTCGATGATCCTTGTGGATCCCTTCCAACTCCTCATATTCTGTGATTCTGTGATGTTTATTCATGTATGCCTTGCTGCAATTCTGAGTGTGGGAGGTATGTGACAGCATGAAATTCTGCCTGGGTCTCTATGCTGTGTATCAGAATGCTGCCATCTCAGAGGAGATGTCAGCATTTAATGTACTGTCCCGATACCAATCAGCAGCAGCTCCTGGGGACTTCCTTCAGGCATCGTGTTACAGGCTTCTCTGGAGAAAGAGGACACTGCTGAGTGGTGATCCTAGTTTCTGCCCATCTCAGAGTGGTTTCTGTTTCTCCCTCAGATATGAAAAGTTGCTCCCATGTGTAATTCAGTCATAATTGCAGATTTGACTGGTAGAAGTGAACTCTCCCACTTGATTTTTTTTAGCTGTACCTAAAATATGTTGTTCAGTGAGAAAGGCAAATCAATAGAATTTCTTAAAAATTGGGGGTTTTTTTTAGAGAACTTCAGCAGTTACATCGTCAAAACCTGTATTTGGAACAGTAGGACACTATTTTTGTGTGATTTTTTTTTATTTACTCTTTCTCATTGAGCATAGTGGATCAGGAGATGTAAAAGAATGCAGCTTGTCTTACTCTTTACAGAATAAGTGGAAGAGAACTAGTAGAGCTGTATATGGAATTAAATAGTTTTCTCATTATTTCTGTACCTCCTTTTCAAAAGAACACAAACTAAAACCCAATTATTTTAGATACCAGTTATCCTGTGTGTTTGTTTAGTTGCTTGCAATTTTCTGGAGGAATAAATCCATATATGTTACTAGTTTTAAATATTTTTATTAGTAAGAGAACTAAAGCTTGATTTTTGCTAACTGAAAAAAATTGGCATTTTGTTGTTTGTTTCTCAGGATAATACTCATTCCTTTTTTTGTTATTTAATGTTTTTTAAAAATCTTCTGAGTCTTGCCTGCATTCTAAAGAAAATAACTTGGAGTCACTTTTGAGGCCAAAGATGCTTGTATTTGATTGTTTATATAAAATAAAGTTTGTGACATGAATCTAGTCAGTGTGGGTAAAAGTTTATTACACTTAGTTTTGATAGTACAAAGTGTTATCTAAGGTCATTCCCTTCATTGTTCCCTCTGTTTGCCTAAGTAGTTTGCCGTTCATTAATGATTTGCTAGAAACATTAAAAATGAGATTCAACTAATGAAATGTAAATAATTTAATTTTCCTAATGTATTTATAATGTATTGAGCATATCGGCAGTTTTAGCAACACTTCAGTGGCATTCTCTCTCCATTGGCAATCCACTTTATAGGCGTCATCAAGTTTTCCAGAGAAGCTGGTGATCCAGCACGGGAGGTGAAGGCTACTAAATTCCTCTGGGAGAGTTTCCAGGGATGGCTTTTCTTGCAGGCCAGTCTCAAAGCACAGATGTACTGCCCAGTGAACTAGTCATAGATCAGCTGCTGGGGAAGAAGATGCTGCTTCCACACCTGCTTGCAACTTGCTTGGTTGTCAGACCTCATGTGGAAGGCAGTGTCCTCCCGCAGGCAGGGGATGAAAACAATCCCCTCTTGCAGCAGGCAGTGTGAGCAGTTCTGGATCAGCACGGGTGACTCCCAGCACACTTCTTGCAGTAGCACTCCATATGAGGCCACTCTTATGTTTGACTGGAAAACACGGTTTTTTTGCACCACCTCCTCCTAAAAGGCAAATCCTTCATGTTCTTGCTGTTTTAATTATATCTCCATTTCATCTCCTGGGGAGGTTCTGAAAACAGCACAAGGTTTGAACCCCGGAGCCATTCAGACAAAGTAAGAAAAATGTAGCAAGGAAAGATTATTACATCAATGACTCCTGGATGTCAGATGATCCAAATCTTCCCTTCTTTCTTGTGTACTACATATGCTAAACTACACTTCTGCAGTCTGAGCTGAAAACTCCTGCCAGAATTGCATGGATTTGTAATGCTGACCCGGGCTCTGCAATCCCTCACAACATTTTGGGGGACTGTACCAGTAGTTAATGACTTGAACTTTTCTCTGCATTGCTGGGCCAACAAAGGAGTGGCTTGTGCATGCCTGGATAGCATTGCTGCACTGCCAACTGGAGTGCAAGCTCCTCGGGAGGCTGCATGTGGGCAGTACTCTTTTCCTTCTTGAATACTTTGAGTGGCAAGAATTCAGCTCCCCAGCACTTTCCTTCATTCCCCTAAGAGCTCGTGTCAGTATTTGTTCATAAAGGTCTGTAAGTAAATTCATAAGGCACAATAATGGTGGTGGAAGGAGTTTTATTCTGAATGAGTCCATCAGTGGTGTCAGGAGTGAGGAGATGCTGGTTCCCAGCCTGGCTGCACTGCTGCTGCTGGGAGCAAAAACAGAGTCTGGGACAGACAGGGCTCTCAGGTCACATCCAGGGTCCAAGGAGAATGAGCTCGTCCCAGAAGGTTGGCTGTCAGGAAGAGTTTCATGAATGTCTTTAGTAGATAAAGTGAGAGTAGTTTGCCTTTTTTATTTTTTAACTGCATTAAAAAATGAGTATGTGCTGCTGCCTACTTCTGAGGTCATTGTCATCGCTTTCATTGGTGGCACAAACAACTAAGGGCAGCACGAAATCTGGATCTGTTCATTTCCTGCTGGAAATTCCGGACTAAATGATGTGCATGAACTACCTTAGCTGTGATGATTAGGTAGCATATTGTTGTGTGACTCATGTTGCTCGTTGCTGTTACCATGGCTGTCACAGCTACCTTGTGAGATGTTTATATGAATATTTTTTGTAGCATTGAAGTGATGGTGTTAGCAACTGTTGGGGATTTTTGTTTGCGTTGCGAGCTGTGTTTAAAGTCAATGTTTTAAAAAATACTGTCTTTGGAAGTCGTTCTGATCCATGGGAAATCTTGCTTAATACTTAGAAAACTGTTTCTGTTTTTGTTATCATGAAGACAAAGGAAATCTGTTTAGCTGTAGGCCCTGCCTCTGCAAACTGCAATCATTTTGCTATTCAGTCACAAGAATCTAATGTAAATCCTGGTTGTCAGCCTCTTTTTTTATTGCTGTGTTTGGTGGTGGGTTTTTTTGGGGTTGTGTTTCTTTGGTTGGTTGGTTGTGGGGTTTTTTTTGGGGGGGCAGGGGCAGTTGTTTGTTTATTTTTAAGTATTACAAACTGTGAAATAGCCTTTGTCTTTCAATACATAACATCGGGAGAAATGTACCTCATCTTTGAAAGAAACCATGTTTTGTTTATCAGTACATGCTGGTTTTAAACCTAGTTGAGCATATGTAGCTGCATCTGCATAACATAATTAATATACTAGAAGAAAAAAATACATCTTTCTATCATGTTGGGTTTTGCTAAAGATTAGTATAATCATGTCTTCTTCCTGGATTATGACTTTAAATACAGATAAACTTTCACATATTAATGCAGCATTTTTGTGATGATGAAGGTTGTTTAGCAGGCAGTCTTAGCTTTTATTTCCATTACAAATAACATTGATCAGGCAGGGGAGGTTGTTTTTCCCATGGTGACATTTAAAAGATCTCTTCAACTCAGTTAAAAGTGATGTGATGTTTGAATCATTAAATTTGCTTATTCTTTTCGTTTACAGTTCTTTAACTTTTGTGTTAATTTTCTTACAGCAGTTATTTTAATTTGAAATTTAATTCGTGTTCTCAAATCTGTTATGTTTGCTTTCATTTGCCAAAAGCTGACAAACCAGACAGAAAACTGTAGTTTTGGTCTTTCCACGCATGTGGCCGTGTTCACAAGCAATACAAAAGAAAGTGATCTTTTGATTTGCAAGCTAATTAGGTATTGCTGCTTCTCGTTGCAGAGTGCTCACTTGGCCATGATTGATACCCTCATGATGGCGTATACTGTGGAGATGGTCAGCGTTGAGAAAGTGATTGCCTGCACTCAGCAGTATTCAACCTTCCTCCAAGCTACAGATGTACCTTATGATATTGAGGATGCTGTCATGTACTGGATAAACAAGGTATGAGTGCTGGAAAGGCAAGCTGACTTTCTTTGTAGCCTGTGTGATTCGATTAGGGACGAGAGGGCAGGATAAGTGTGTATGGAGGTGTATCGAGGCTGTGTCTGATACAGACTGTTGCTTTACCCTGTTTATGGATAATAAAAAAAAAAGTTTGCAGAAATAAGTTAAGCATGTTGTGTGAACCAAATAAAGGGGAAGGCTAACTGAATACTGTAATATACATTACATATGACATCTTAGCAGTCACTGTCATGTCGAGGTGCTGTGATGGCCGCTCGAGGGTCTCTTTCTGGCTCTTTAGAAGTTGTCATCTCGTTGTGTAACCTAAAGCCAAAGGTATTCTGTTTGTGTTTGAACACATCGTGCTTGCAGTGATCTACCTTCACTGCATAATCAAATCGAGTAACAAGGGTACACTGTTAATCAAATGTGATCGAGCATAATAAGGGGCAAGGTAGTTCATACAATGTCAAGCTAACAAGTAGTGACTCTAGTCACTTAGGGTCGTGATTTGTAGACCTTTTGAAAATTTGTAATTTCTATGATTTGTTTCTTAGACAACTGAACGAACTGTTTTCTCTCTAGGTAAATGAGCATTTGAAAGACATCATGGAACAGGAACAAAAACTAAAAGAGCATCATAGTGCAGAATCTGCAGGAGGTCAAAAGGTATGTGTAGGAGTTAAGATACTTTAAAATAGAATAAGCATTTGTCTGTAAACAAAAACTACTTGCATATAGTATGTAAATATACATTTGCAGACATTGAACTTTTAACTGCTTCTTAAAGAAAGAAAACGTGTAGTATTCATTTTGTTATTAATTTTATCATTTCCATTAAAATACCCATTTAAAAGTAAAAGTAATAGAAGTGCTCTTTTTATTACCAGCTGTTCCTTTTGACAAATAAGTCTTTGATAGCCGGGAAACATCTGTTATGTTAGTGATAAGGAATTTGTTAAGATTAGTGAATACTTTTGAATAAATTAAAACTGCAGTCAGATCTGATATGCAAAAAATAGCACTTTTTATTAATGGTTTTAATGATTTTTTTTCCTTGTGTATTGTCTGAATCTCAGATGAGAGATCTGTGTGTAACATCATGGGGAGCATTGCTCTGGCTATGATCCAAATTACCGGTTGATTACAGGTTTTATTATATATACAATAAAACCAGATTGTTTGATTCTCTTTTCTAACAGGATTTTTTGTTTGTTTGTGGGGCTCAGTTAATATACCCACCCAAATACAGAGGGGTAGCATACGCTTCCAGAGTATGCAAAATTGCTTGCTTCAGAACAAGATCACTTATCCTACTGAGATATAATTATTATTGGGCAATTGGTAATCAGTTTGAACACCCTTTGGTATTATCCCTGAACTTGAATGCAGAACAGCTTTCTGAGCCACTGCAAGGCTGTAATCCTTGTTCCTCTCCTGATCTGTGGTCATGTAAGCTGCTGTCTCCTTTTCAATGCTGCTCTGGAGGAGTTGTGGGTTACCAGGCCAGATTAGATGTTCAGCTTCAAAAAACATGAATGTAGTGAATATCCTCGAATTTGTGGTTGTTTTTTTTTTAAATATAAGGAATGATGATGAAGGCTAATTAGGATGTGACTCAGCAAAAGAAAATGGTGTGTTTTACAATAGTAGTGTGACTGATGCTTATACCCTGATATGGAAAACTTAAGCTGTGTTCAATAGTGATAGTAGATTAGAAATCTGGAAAATACAATGTCCTTGACAAGTTCATCTGTCAAATTTAGATAAACCAAAATAAACAGAAGGTGGGGAGGTAACTTGTCCTCTGTCCTCTAGTGATTTTTCTTTTTCCTGAAAATAATAGTAGCAAGTTTTATGTGGTTTTTAGGTCACTTGGAAAGGTGACAATAATTTTTAAAATTCGAAGTGCATAAGAGTCATAATATGAAAAACAGACTTATATAAAAGCAGATTTTTATCAGAGCAATGCCATAAAATTATCTGTATTTGTATTATCTGTATTATTTTCACTTTTATTATCGTTTGCATTTTATATTAGGAGTAAAATGATAACATTTTTAGTTTATAGTTTATCTTCAATGTCAGCCTTTTTGAAAAACCTGTATGGTTGTAAGTCTGATCCTATAAATGTATTCAGTGGAATGACACATTTACATAAAAATGGTATGTATTGTGAAGCTGTGACACGATAAGAGCCCAGTTCTGTTGGCCAAGGTACAAATGCATCTGCAAAAAAGCAAAATCATGCAACAGTTGCCATATCATGGAAAAAAAATGAGGCCTTTTATTCTGTACACTAAATTTTTGATGCTATTATTCCAGGTACATGTTATGTTCTTCCCCTCACTGGGGGATTCAGCTGCATAAATGACTTCAAGTAAGATATTCCATGCTAGGGGGTTGTGTTAACATTCAGATTATTTAACTCCAAGTTTTCTTTGAGAAACACTGATCTGTTCAACTGGTGACTAATTTACTATAAAATCTCAGCTATTCTTTTTGTCATGATGGCTTTACTAGGCAAACTAATGCAGATGCATTGAATGAGTCAAATGCATCAAATCAAGTTGGTCAGAGTTTCTCATGGGAGTTTCTGTTAAATTATCAGCTGGCTCCTGTCAAGCATCTCCTAATATTCATTCGCTGATACCCAGGTGTTTTACCCTGATTATCTGTCTCCATATTGCATCAGTCCATGCATTTCTCTTTTGAGAGCTCAGAATCAATGATGGCATTGACCTTCCAACCTGTGCTCAGCAAAGCTGGGACATAATGTAGCTAAATTCCTCTACCACGTTTGGGTGTTGCTGAAATACTTGGATAGTATTTCATGCCGTTCCTGGGTTTAGCTGTTAGTATCAGTAGATGTTCTTAGATTAAAAAAGGGGGAGAACGAAATTCTACCTTTGTTTTAACTAAAGTAATATAACATGCTTTTCCACTTTTATGGATAAAATTAAAGTATACTTCTATATATCAATTTAACATTTTTATACTCATATTACAGTTGTAGCTTAATTCTCAGTAGCTGAATTCAATTGTTTTATTTTCTTCCTTTAATTCTTTTTGTTTTAAACTTCTGATTGCTGCTTCTATTCCTATCTTAAAACCTAGCATGAAGGGGAACTGGAATGTTCCATTGTGCAGCTTTTCTGTCTTCCACCATCCTTTTCAGGCTGGGGCTTTGTGATGTGATTTAGGTTCTCTGTGTTACCAGCACAATTAGCAGTTCAGAAGGTGATGGGTTGTTTCTAAAATTTAAGAAACTTTGCGATCTCCCTTCTCCCTTCTGATCTAGACAAACACCTTTGGATATTTGAGTGTTTCAGAACTAAATTTAAATTATGAATCCCCCTTCTGCTGATTAAAGAGATGGCCAAACAAATGTGGGAAGAACAGATCTTTCTAGTCATTAGGGAAAGCTGTCCTTTAGTTTTAATTTCTGATCAAGAAGCAGTAAAAATCAGGTCCCTAAAAGGTGAAGTAAAGCTAACATGTAGAACTTTTTAATAATTTCATCATTTCCTACTGTGATAAATTCATAATCACCCGTGAAAAATAATTTCAGTGTAACCCTCAAGTCTGCCAAATTAATGCCTGTCTTGTTACAAACCTGTAGTGAACCTTTTTGCGTTAAACCATAAATCTCTGTTTCTAAAAGTTTTAAGCATCATATAAACAGATTAGTAGATAATACAACTGATAAGATATACCTATTTTCTATTTCTGGATGGACAAAAACAGTGCTAACACATTATGAGGTTACTTTTGTTTTCTTTCACTTAATTCTGCTACTGCCTGTCTGTAGAAGATGAGAGGAAGGAGTATATATGATTTTAAGTTCCAGGTAGTCTTCTGCATCTTGATCAGCTGGTGATTTGTGGTAACCTCATCCGTTTCTGGTAGAGTCTCTGCATCTTTTTTCACAACTAGGATTTCAAGTTGTGTAGTAAATAGCTTTGGTTTTCAGGCTTCCACTGAATAATATATAGTGACTGTACAGTTGCACTGGTTAAACTACTGATTTTCAATGTAGTTGGAGCTTTCTCAAAAACCTGTTGTTTTTCCATCTGCTCCTGTGATTTAGAGTGAATCAGTCTTAACAGATTTAAAGACAAGTAAATGCAAATCCTATGAGAGAAACAAGTGTAAGAGTATTCATCAAGTACTTGTATTCTTCAAAAGTTGTTTTTACATTAGTTTAACCAGTGCGACTTTTTGTGTGAAGGTAAAACACTAACACCATATTTCCACTTCCAATTTAGTGTTTCATAAATCCACACTGCTAGCAAAAACTAACCTGTTAAGAAGAAAAATTTGCAGCAGAATCACCTTCTTGATTAATGCACAGCTGCATGAACACAAATGATGTTTCTACTGTCTTCCTTGCACCAAGTATTTATTTAATGAAAGGCAGGAGTGCCATGTTTTGGCACCATAGGATGAATTCAATTTCTCATAGCCACATTTAAAACCTTGTTGAGGGGATAAAAAAGTCTCCTCGTAAAGAAGACTTTTTGTCCTTTCAGGTTTTGTTTTGTTTGGGAGGGGATTATTTTGGGGTTGTTTGTTGTTGTTGTTTTAAACATTGGGAGAAGTTATTTTGGATTCTCTGCTTAGTTTGTTTTATAGGGACTGATTTCTATGAAGTTCCAGGGGAAAAAAGTTTATTCTTGCTGATGGAAAGTGACAGTTCAACACCCACTGAGTTCCCATTATGTTGTCCAAGAGATTTCAGCTTTTCTTTATCTCTTTTCCTTTATGTGGCTTTACAAAGCATATATTTATAAATTTTATGGTAATTTTGAATTTAAATTTGACTATCTTAAGTCTTTCACCCCTTTGAATCATAGTCACCTCAACCATAATTTCAACCAAGCGGATAAATAAAAATATATATTGGATTGCTAGTTTTGAGTTCAGTTACTGTTACAGAGAGCTAGTCTTGAGAACTGAAACAAATGTGTGCTTTTTTCCAAAGAGTACTTCTTCAGCCTATCGTTAAATAGACTTTGGTGGCCTTTTTTAGTTCAAGTCTGAAATACACTTCACCTTGATAAATCCAAGAAGAATGTTCCTATCAGAGTTAAGCAGAATAATAGGTAGCCTAGGTCTGTTCTCAGTCAATTTATCTAAAGCCTTGTTTTATGATATGGTTTAGAATTCCTGATTGCAGTTGAAAATTAAGATTATTTGTTTTCAAATTCACATATTTTCCCATACTTTGACTGTATTTCAGTGATATAAAGAGATACTGAACCCTATGGGAAGTGCTTTAGTTGTGTGTGACAGAAATGTCCAGAGCCACACAGGAACATACATCTTGTAGTTAATTTCGTTCTAAATGCCTTTGGGATTCTCCACTGCAACAATCCAGTTAAATGGAGAAGAATATTGAGAATAGCCCTGCTACTAATGGACACCCTTTGGTGCACAACAGTTTTTTTGCATAAAAGCTTTGTATCATTACTGGAGCTGTTTTAAAGGTTTAACGACTACATAAAATAATAAGGTCCCATAGCCGTTTTTTCCATAGTAGTTTTAAAACTGCATTTTTACTGTTCTATAAAATATTTATCTTCATTAAAAAAAAAGAAATCTTTCCTGCACATCGGTAATAAGTTTGATTTTTATTTTTCCCAAAAGGAAATCCATAGAATGATCAAGTATTCTGTGTGTAATTATAGTACTGGTACACAATATTTTTATTCTTAACAGTAGAAGCATTATGCCAAACTAGTGTGTAGAGTTACAGAGAAAAATCAGTTACTTCAGTGTGCTTCAGATTAGTATTGTTTGATCACATATGAATTTAGAGTTGTACATACCAGTTCTGATCATTCTCTGCCAGCAGTCAGAACTCCATCTGCATTTCAGGTCATTGCACATCACGCAGCTGATGCTAATGTGATTTGTCATTGCGAAAATATAACTGCCTGTACCTCTTGTTGTTCTGAAAACTGTCATATGATTGTTTAAAAATACTGTTGAATGTTACTGTTTGGCTTGAAGTAACTAACGAGGGCTTCACTGCAATTGTACTGTACTACAGTGTGTTTATCCCTTTTTTCATTGCTTTAGCTCCCCTGCTTCCCCATGTGTGCTGCTGGAGTTCATTTTGATACTTGTGATCATGACTTCAAGTCTCAAATGAATTCCTCAGTCGGATTGCATATGTAGAGTACAATTAGATGTGTGAAAGCATTTCATAAAACTGCATTGATCTGACAGTCTTATCTGTTCATGTGGGAAAATCATAATGTTGATCTACAAAGAGTGCAGACATGTTTCTCCAGTGTTATTGCTGCTAATTAGCTCAATGTGAAGAGGTTACGGTGCACTAATGCTTACCATTAAATTACAATTCACTGTTATACAAAACTGAGAATGTTAAAGAAAATTGCTTTGTAAAAGTAATTTATGAAATCTGATAAAATGTTCCTTTTTTTTCCTTTGCTTTTTGCTTTTATTCTTTTTTCCTACTGCTTCCTCTGAAGTCTCCTACCAAATGGTTTTGGAAACTGGTTCCTGTAAGTTTGCCCAACTGCTTCACTTTGATCAAATTGCTTATTTTGGGAATGGCTTTGTCCATGTCATGCTGGTCTAATAATTCATTTCATTTATCTGTATGAGATAATTTTGTAAGAGATTGCCCTGCAAAGATATGCATACTGCAGAAGCCTATTTTGCAAGGTAATCTGTGCAAAAGAAATGAGGTATGATGCTGGATAAGGAATTACTTTTCAAGCAGTCAGCGGGTCTGTACAAGGCAGTGCTACCGAATATTAACTCATTTCAAAAGATCAGAGTATTTGCAAGCTACTTTTTCATAAGCTTTCAGTAATCACATGCTATTTGATACCAATTCTCTTTAAAAAGAGACTTGCAGAAATAGCTTTTGATTTTTGATGCTACATGGAATCTGAAATCCTATTATATGCAATCATTACACCATTCGTCTAGAATTCCCTATTTTTTTCAGCTGATTCAAGACTGCCTTAATCTCTCCCCACACAAAGTAACCCAAAGCAGTCTACTTTTAGTGAGACTGTAATTTCACTAAAAGCAATAACAAATAACTCTTCATGTCTGCAGTAATAATCAAGTTTGTTTTCTCTGTGCTGTGTCACCTTGGTGTTATCATTACTTTCCTCTATCATACAGTAATTCACCCCTGAAATGCTTTCAGATTATTTATTCTGCAGCAGGTTTTGCTGGGAACAGAATAGTCAGCTGTTAAGGTATATTCAGGATTGCTTAGGTACGTGCAGAATTGCATACTTCTAGTCTGAATTCCAAAGAACTAATTCTCATCTGTCTTTGCTCTACGGATTACCAAGTAACTGATATAGCAGTCCCTCAGGTATCTGCTGTCATAACTAGTAAAAGACTGTTCTTACATTGCCAGAAGAGTTGAAAATAACAATAAAAGCAACAACAGAAGTTACTTGGTGTCTGGAAGACCAGTTTAGAAGTACTGTCTTCAGCAGACTAACCAGTATTCAAACTCAGAACAGTCTCTGTGGACAATTTCTCTATAGCGCTGTCTATTACAGTGGTGACACACAGATACACTGCTCTTCACAGTAGAGTCCTTTTATTTTGGAATTAAGATAATCTAGCTAAATGGAGGGAATAATGGAAAAAAACAAAAACAAAAACCACAAACCTAAGCTTTAACCACTTTTCTGGTCTCATTTTCACAAAGTAAGGTGGCTCCTTCAAAGCAGTTTCGGAATATGTTTGTGTTCCGTTTTTGTCTAGGGTGTTAGTTTACTAATGATTCTCTTCCTTGGCATAAAAATCATATTCAAATATAGAACATTCAATCTATTGAAAAGCTAACTCCAGTTTGCCTGCCAGTTGTCCATAGGCAACTTGAACCAGCGGTATTTATTACTTTGAGTTTTTGGTTCAGTTGAAACCCAGGTGCTGTTGATAACACAGTAGGAAGGCTGTGGCTCAGGCTGCTCTAACAGTTCAGCCAGTCTTCTGCTTCTTCCCTTTACACAGAACAAATGTTTCACGGAGGTAGATTCCTGAGCATACAGGCAGCCAAGAACTTACTCGGAGAAGTAAATTTATAACGTGTTATCTACTGCCCGGTAAATGCATAAGAGTATTCATTATTAATGATTAACTCTGAATACACACAAGCGCTTATGGCAGAGTAGCTGCTGTGCTGTTGGCTCATCTTTATCTGACCTTGTTTGTAGGCAAGTGTCTTGAATACTTGTTTTAAGTATAAGCTCAAAGATGCTAGATCGGGATGACTTTGGATCTCAGAAGGAAGATGCCTGTATTAGCATTTATGTTTTAGTTAGCACTAGAGCTTCATCATAAATGTAGAGGTTAATCTTTTGCGTTATTGCATCCATATATAGTAGCAAGCATTGCAACCAATGAGAAGAGTTTCTTCAAATGGAAATTTATTAAAAATGCAGCACAATTACCAGTGTCTTTCATTTTTTTCAGTATAGTTTCTCTTTTCCACCAAATTGAAACACAACGCCTGCAATACCCTACTGAACCTAGCAGATCAGGTTATATGAGTTTATTTTTCCTGAAGTAACCTGCCTGGCATACTCTGTAATGAATTAAATCCTCTTTCTAGGTCCACTTTAAAGATATGACACAGTTTCTAGCATCTGTGAACACTGTTCATATGGCCAGTGAAGGCCTCATTAAAGTGGCAGTATACTTCTTCACAGGGTTTACTGTGCAAGACCACTGTATTATCAATTTCAAATATTTTTGAATACTCCATTGAAAGATGCTATTCAAAAGCATATATACGTTACACAAAGCTTGTTGATCACGGTGTTGGTGTTGAGTCCATCTGTATCCTGTAGCTGTTATAATTATTCCTGTTGAATCATAATTAAATGGTAGTATTTCATGGACTTAATTTCAGTCATTTTGAGGAGGATGTAAACAGACACAATCACATGGTATTTGAAATTTGCAGGATTTTCATCATATTGGGGCAGTGGATTGCCACAGTGAAAAAGAATAAACTTTCACTGCAAGCATGATTGGCCTATTTGATCAGAAATACTAGGGAGTATTAAGAACAGGGAGAAAAGAATATTAATAATGCATCACAGTAGCATGATTTTGTTTGGTGTTAGTGAATTTTTCCTGTAGCATGCAAAAATGAGATTTTCAGTTTTGTGCAGCTTATTTAACACACAAATACCACTACAGTAAAAGTATGAAATAAAGAATAACTCTCAGGGTTGGGGTTTTTTTAATATTAATTGGTTAAAGTACAAGTTCTCCAGGTCAAGTACAAGCCCTTTATTTTTCTAGAGCGGATGTGGCTGCTCTCGCCAGATTAGGCTTTGACTTCTTAGGCCTGTTAGGGGACACTGACATTCACTGAAATAATCCCATGTGATCCTTGACATAAATCCAGTGACAGTAAGTATAGCCCTCAGGGTTACTCTGTGGTTCCACAGACTTTTCTGCGTGCAAAGCTCGCTTAAACAATTCCTACCCCACCCATAAAACCTCCATCGCTGCTCACTCATTCACTGCAGAAGCAAAGGAGGAGAGTTGTTGTGGCTGGACTGATGGTTTTGCTGTGCAGTGCCATCAATAATTGCTCCAGCACAGCCAAAAGATGGAGAGCAGGAGATAGGAACTGAGAGCTTTGGACTTGCTGGGAAGAGTAACTTTCACAAAGACTTCTTAGAATCCCTACAGGGAGACTAGCTGTTTAGTGTGTATAGATGAATTTAAATAGCATAAAATTAACTCAGAAACACTCTTGGCATCCTAAGTAGTTCTGTGGTGTGAATGGAAAAGTAATCCTTCACTAATGCTTTAAAAATGTCTTAGTACATTATATTAACAAATTAAAATCTATACCACTTTCTTCCACCTCCATTTGTTTTCCCAGGAAGAAGGGGGGGAAAAAAACCTAAGAATGATAGGTCCATTTTTTAAGTGAGCCCCCCCTCCTATCACAAAAAAAAAAGAAACCCATTAAAAATACATTCACTGCAGATAAATGCTATCTCAGTATTCTGAGCTAACGATCTCTTTATATGCCCACTTGTTTTTCAAAATGTTTCCTTTTACAACTGGGTTACTGCATGGTCGTAACACTTGACCATTAATATTTCTTCATGTCTATGACTGCTTATAGTGACACGTGCTAGTAATAATCTGCATTTGATGAACTCCATTATTTTCTTGTTTCTGAATTTATCATGAAGTCAGTTACGTATGAACAAGATTTGGGCACAATATTTTGGTGTGTTAAGGGTCATGACTTGCCAGTAAACTGAAGTTTCACTAGCTAAGGGTTTGTCTCACTTTACACAGATAATTTTTGATTGTATAATAATAAGGAGTGTTAATTTTAATTAAGGTGTTTAATGCTATTTAGTTCAGTTTGCTATACAGAGATCATTAAAACTTGGTGACTTTGAAGGAAAGGCTCAAAATTAGTGTAGTTCCTTTCCTCTTAGATATGATTTATGCCATTCAAAATGCAGCATAATATGAATAGTTTTAGGAAATTTAATCCTGAGAATGTTCAGCTATTTCTTGAATACTGCTTTTTCACTAACAGGCCTATATTATGAATATGTTTCTTCATATGTTTCTGAGCCTTTGTTTCTCTAAATTTCTTCATTCTACGTTGTAGGCTCGTTACAGGAAGGAGCAAACGTTGCTTAAACAGCTGCCCTGCATTCCACTGGTGGAGAACTTGCTGAAAGATGGTACAGATGGTTGTGCTCTAGCAGCCCTGATCCACTTCTACTGTCCAGACATCATTAAACTGGAGGGTATGTCTGACTTCTCTCTCGGCTTGTAAACATGTCCATAAAAGTTTAAATCTTTGTTTGTGAACTATGTGAGGGCAGGTGCTTAAGTACAATAGACCGAAGGCATCATTTGAGTGTGGCGAGTTTAATATTAACTTTGTACCTTTTTATTTTTACATTTAAATAAAAGGAACCAAGAAGTGCTTCCTCGATGTGCTTGCTTTTATACTGTCACACTAATATAAACACACCAAGATATACTATTACAGATCTGACTGCAGCAACACATTGTTGCCGGTCATGCTATGAAACTTGAAACCACGTGCAAAACTTATTCTTGAAGCTCCAGAAGTGCTTTTTGGGAATCTAAGTAGTTATAGATATAAAACATGGAAGAGGTTAGAGTTACATAGCTGCACTCCATGGCAAATAGTTGCTCTGTATTCTGGGCTTTTAGTTCACCTGAGAGCTCCTGTATCACTTGTAAACAAAAATATACAGTCTAGAAGGTATTGGTGTCATTCTGTTCTATAATAGCAGTTGTCTGTGAGGATGAGCAGCTTCATCTCGTTCCTCAGTAGCCTGGTTGAAGTTGTATCTTCCTCTTGGCAACTAAGAGGCTCGTGTAGCTGTAAAATGTCTTGGCAGTTAACACCCATCATTTTCTGCCTGTGTTCTGGCTATTATACCTTTGATGTCGTGGGAACACTTGTACAGAAACATCCTGAGAAATCCAGGAATATGAACAAGGGTTTAAAGCTTGCTGAGGACTAAAATCTGGAATTCATATACACAAGCACTTTATGGGGAGCTTCCAGCACAGTAGGCATTGAAGATGAAAGACATGAGGACGCGTTCGTTCACCATTCTCCTTCAGCTTGTGAATTTTGGAAAATAGAACTTTTAATTTACATAAATACTGCAACCAAATACATACTGTTGCATGTGATTAGAGAAGAGTTAAAAGTTGGGTGGTGTTGAACAGAGGAACACCCAGTTGCTTCTTACTGTCCTAGCATGGCTGAAAACACAGGCAGTCTGAAGGACCTTGTATACCTTGCATTAACCACGTAGGTACTTGCCAGCCTCTTCCTCCAGCATCTTGCTCCAGACTTTAAACAGGACAAGGCACATGTCATCTTTGGAACTTTAGTTTCAATATTCTTGTTAGGTGTCTTGACATCATCTTCCCTGAAGATATATAAATGTCATTCTCTCAGAAGTAAATTCAAAGGTACTCCAAAGCAACTAGGAATACTTTAAGATTTTGCTTATCCTCCCTGTATTTAGGTAACACAGTTTTGGTGCATATTGAATTTTACTGAGATTTTGTTTTGTACTGGCACTGAAGAAAGGAGGGTTACAAAAATGCATATGCAAAAATGCTTAAAAATGCATTAACAAAAAAGAGAAAATCATTTTAAAGTTCTCTGTAGTCTGAAATAGATCACTTCTCATTAAGACTGCATTTAACTTTCAAATCTAGGTTTCCTTGAAGGAATACATAAGTAGAAAGGACTCCCTATGTCAGTGACTCAAGAAATTGGCTATTGTACAAAATTATGTAATCCCTTTCATGAATTTATCTTGTTCTCTCTTAAAACTGTCAAGCTCTTGAAAATCTGTGTTCTTCTTATCCTTTTTTTTTTTTTCTGAGTTTTCAATCTCATTCTTGCTTTCTACCTAAGTGTGCCTGTAGCCTGTCTTACATGCTTTCGTTGTTCCAGCAGTACCCTTTGGCTTGAATAGCTTCTCCTAATCTGATGCCTACCTTTGATTTTCTTTCTCTTATTTTAGACCAGGCAACTGAACCAAGCCTTTTCAGTCTCCCCTGCTAAAGTAGATTTCCATGCTCATTATTATTATCAACAATAGTCTTCCTCTGTAACTAGTCCAGTTTTGGTTTATCTTTCTTGAATGTGGATGGTCGTAATTGCACCCAGAAATCCAACTTGATGTCTTATTACCTTTGTACAGTGCCTCTTTGTCACTACTGGAAAGAAACTTTCTGAGACATTTTAGCATCGTGTTTGCTTTTTCCGTAGCCGCGTGGTGCCAAAGGCACATAAATATGTTTGCAATGACTGATACATGATAACTCCCTGCTCTGTATCACTCTCAGCCAGTGAATCACATTAGAATTTTATTCGATCCAAATGCATGATCACCTTTTGCATTACTAAATTTAATCTCCTTTCAGTCAGTTTAGTCAAACACTTTTTTCTACTTTTTTCCCAGTCTGTGGGGTTGGATTGATGGACTATGTCTGATTTCCTCAGTATGGGAATCCTTATCCTGCTAGCATCAGAGTAGATTCCATGTCTGAACCTTTGATCCTAAACAATTCAAAACTTATGTGGAGCTCTGTCATGCACTGTTGCTTTAGGAATAAAATCTGATGCGTGCCCTAGAAGTATATTTCTTTTTTTTCTCTTCAGTCCTTCTTTTTACAAGGACTGTCTTATTTTTCTTTTCTAGGAAGTTATTATTGCTACTTAATTTTCCAAGAAGAAGTCATAAAAAGAGAACAGGAGGTTATCTGGGCACAAATAGTATTGAGAGAATAATGTATAACTACGAGTCTGTTCACTGTGACCACTTCTTTGTCTTTAAGTAGCACTTTCAAACAGAGAGTGATAATTCGTATCACAGGCTTCAGCTCCTTGTAAAATCTCATCTCAAGCATCTCAATCCACGAACAGAAATACATAAGACCAATCTAATGCTGATTTTTTGTCAAGATTCAGGGTTAACGGCATTGAAATGTGCTCTTAGGTCCCTGTGCAAAGAAGAAGAACTAATATGTACAGAGAAACATTTGAAAATATGTACATTTCCTGTTGCCATTGCTCCATAGAAAATCTAATTGGAAAAAAAATTCTATTAGTGATTATGGTTTTTCATTACATGGAACTGTTAGGGGTGAGAGCGTAACTTCCATCTTCAAAGAAGGCAAAACAGAAACAAATAAACTTGTCAATAGTGAAAAACAAAATTATTTTTCACAAAAATGTCTAAATATATAAAAATGCAAGGATAAAATGTAGATTAATAACTTCTTTAGTGTCTGAAATAGGAGGATAAAAGTCTCGAGGGGAAGGGGGGGCAGAAATCAAGTCTGAATCCAGAAAATGCTTCAGAATCCAGCAAAGCCAAAAAACACTTTTTTGCCCATCTGTAGCTGTATGTAATCTTTACTTCTCTTCTTCCTTTTTAGATATCTGTTTGAAAGAGACAATGTCTTTGGCTGACAGCCTGTATAATCTACAACTGATTCAAGAATTTTGTCAGGAATACCTCAACCAGTGTTGCCATTTCAGTCTTGAGGATATGCTCTATGCAGCTTCTTCCATAAAGGTAAAAAAAAAAAAAAGATATGGAATAAAAATGCAATCAACATCCTCAGGACTGTTCTGCTAATGGTATGTTTAGTCTCTTTTTTGGTCTGCTGCTGTATGGCATCTCTTGTGATGTAGCATGCAACACACAAACTTCGGCAGCATGTAAACCCACCTTCTTTTGGCCATTGTTTTTCTAGTAATTTCCGAGTTAAAAAAAAAAAAAAAAAGAAGTACTTGTGAAAGGATCTGGAAAAACTTTAATTTTCTGCAAAACTATATCACATTTCATCTTCTTTCTTATTAAATAATTGTTTTTAAAGCATTTGATCTGTGATATTTCTGTTAAAATGTGACAGTGATCTGCATAAGTTGAAATGTATTAAGGCTTTAACAAAAGGGGGAAATATTGAAGAGTTTATTGAATTATTGCTCACTGTTCTTACTCATTTCTGTGTACACGATAATTTCATGGGTTTTAACCTTAAAGCCTTTTCATTTGTGTAAAAGTGTAAACTTATGAGTTAATGTCATTGGAAAATCCAGTGGTTTGATGCCGAAAACACAAGCAGGAACATAATTCTAGCAAGTATATTTGTTTGAATAAACAGTCAAGTGTTTTCAGTCATTCCAGAATTTTGCACTTTTAGAAGGAGAAAAAAAAAAAGCAATATTCTATAATTTTTTTAAGCCTATGTGGAAAACAAGGAGCAACTGAATGATTTCTTGCCTAATTGTAACTTAAATTTTTCATTATTATGTTTCAAGACTTTCTTCTATATAAAACACTCTTCATTTGCTTAAGATTCTTGTTGGCTTGCCTTTAGGGAATGAAATAATATTTTTCTGAAGTCAGCATATCCATTGCAGATGGGATGTAATTGGTTTCTAAATATCTGGGTCATTTCACTGCTTTTATGATCGTTATAGCAGTCTTGCAAGCAGAGTCAGAGAGGCCAGAGCTCGAACACGGCTTTGTTGTCTCCTGTAGGGTTGAACCCAATCCTTTTCAAATAAGTAATGAGCTGCCGGGGTGAGTAAAGGCAGTAGGACTTAAGTCTAGACTGCTTAGCAGTTGCTGGTTTATTTTGTGTATGCAAAGTTGCGTAGTGACTGCTTCCAGTCAGCTTTTGGTGTTCTTAAATTTCGGATGCAGTAATCTACCTACACACTTGGGAAGTCTGCTGCATTGCAGTCTGTCTTGCCTGTAGTTCATAGTCCTACAACCACAGTGATCTCCAGTGGGACTCCTGCACTGCCTTTTGATTGTTCCTGTCTGCTTACACATGCGTGGAATGAACAGAATTAATTATTCCTGTTCTGGTTCGTAGCAGTCAGTAATTCCGTTTTTATAGTAGTGGCTTGAATTATTTCTCAAGCCAGTGTGCACTACGAAGTTTCAGTTTTAACAAAGTAACTGTAGTAAATATTTTGCCAATATCCCGATGCATCAGACTTTACACTTTTAGAGTGCTACAGACTCAGTGATTTTGCTGTTTCTGAACACTGTTTTTAGATGGGGTTTAGAATTCTTTCAAAGATTTAGAGTATTTCTAGAACTGAGAAAGCCCTTTTGTGATCATGTTTTTACAAGTTGCTGTGGTGTAGATGCTTATTTAGATGTAAATGCTACAAAGTGAGGCTGCCAAGTTTTTCTTCTAAAACTTGGCATGGAAACTTTGGCTAGTGCTACAAACTCTGCTTTTCCAGTGTTAAGAGTTAATTTTCTTTAAAAATAAATTCAGAGTTAAAGAGGCTCTCTCTTAGTTTTCCAGTGCATCTGATTAGAGTAAATTCTAATAAATGCATATGTTCTCCAAAGAATTTTATTATGATTTTGAAAAAACTTGTATTGTAAATGGATATTTTAAATATTGCACATTGAATTACACTGGTTTGTAAAAGTCTCTTTTATCTTGGCCTACAAAATTTACATACTATGAAGTTTTAGGATTTACAGAAGTATGTCTTTGTTAGTCAGCAGAAATTCCTGTCTGTTTTCAGGGTGGCTCCTACTGCACAGAGGTGCCACTGTGCTTTTGGCTAACAGTACACAGTACATACTCTTACATTCATAGTAGTGATAGAATAATTAAAAAGAACCAGCTACTGATACGTTACTGGAAAAAGCCTCCCGAAAAATGTCACAGCAGTATTTTTGGAATTACAGTGCTGTGCCCTGTGTGGTCCTAGCAGTTGTAGTAGGTGTCCTGACCTCATGCTAGTTCGTGAGAAGGAAGGGAACAGAGCCTCTTCTAAAGTGATCAGGCACAAAGTGCGTACCTTGCGTTCCTCCCAGGGCATTCTGCACTGTGCTGTCCCAGTAAATCCAGGAATGTTAGAGGCAGGATATGATGCAGGAATTTGGTGCCATACTTGACCAAGGTGACTGGGCCTGCTTTTGGCTTTCCCATCAAAATGCACAGAAACACAGTCACATTAATTTAAAACTTCACTTAACATGCGTCCCAAGTCTTTGATACAGGCTCTCAAGATTTTGCAGCAGATGAAACTGTTGGCTTAGTTCTGTTTTAGCACTGAGGAGAAACACGCTTTGTCTGGATTTCTAGACAACTGTAACGTGTTGTAATCAAAGGAAGCAGAAAATAAGTTTTGTTAGTCCTCACTTGCCTATTTCACGTCCTCTAAGAAAAATACATTTGTGAAGCTCTTCATAAGATGTTTACTAAGGCTACTGATATTAAAGGAAAAAAATATTTGAATGCATTCCATGGATGCTTGAGGCACCAACAAGGGACCGTACTGGTTCCTGGTTGTTTTTGTCTGAGACAGACAAACACAAGTACAGAGAGATTACATAAAAATAATCACAATGTTTTCTGAATCCTCCCTGCATATTTAACAAGAGGAAATAATAGAAAATCTTGGATCTCTCTTTACTTGCACATACTGCTTTTTTTCGCTTCTCCTGCAAGCAGTTTTATCCTCAGACAGGATTTATTTTTCAAGTATCTTGTTCTTCACCTGTATCTGGGAAAGTACATGGAACTGAAAGAACTGTTTCATTGTGTCTTGACGTGCACTTACTTTGCCCTTTCAAAGTACAAGTCTGTAGAAATAGAAAACCTTGCATGAAGTGCCATCACAAAAAGCACGAATCACCCTGCAAAACTGTAAAGACTTCTTTGTTGCTTTGTCCCCACAGTTGATTAGCACTGTGATGTAATAGGAGATATGTAGCATTTGTGGTTTCATTGTCTTATGGAATGTACAGTTCCTAAAAGGATGTTGTAAGGGACATGTAAATAGAAAGAATTAAAAAAAGAGCATCTCACATGTTCCATTTGTCACATGAGATGTATGCTGAAAGTATTTCTAACAGAGGAAAAAACACATCTTTGGTTGTAATTGATTATATTGATATTTTTAGATAATTTTCTGTCAGTTTATTGTAGGCTTCAAGTCTAAGAAGAAGTCATTTATGAGGTTAACTGTCAAGGAGGGTACTGACAGGCAACTTGAATCATTTGATATTTCCATAATTTGAGAGCTTACATGGGAACTTGGCATTGCATCAACTGATATGCAATTAATTATTGTCTTTTGTAAGTAAGTGTTCCTTTACCGGAGCCTTCAAAAATGTGTGGGTTTGTGTTTTGATTTTTAAAATAGCGATCCCAAACTTGTGCTGCGTATTTAATCTACATGTGTTTTACGTTCCCTTTTCACTGAGAGGGGATTGAGGGTGAGACACAATATTAGAACAACTTTTATTAGTTCAACTGCTAGTATTAATAGAATGAATTACTTATTAATAAGAGATAACTGTTCACACACTTTGCATTCATTTGCTCACAGAGTTCATGCAGATACACACACACACTCTCAGTCATTTTTACTGGGTTGGAGGCCAATCCAGTGGTCTCCCAGAAGCTGGGGGTCATACTGGCCCACCAGTGGCTTTTGGCAACATGTCCAGAAAGTTTCTCAAGGGTTCATTTGTTTCTTGGGGTGTGTATATACTTATAATCTTTGTCTGCATATAATAACTACAGCCCTTGAGGGCATAGTTGGGGTTGTACAACCTGTTGTTGGCACTGGCATGTGCTGATGGTCATGTACAGATGTGGCTGAATCCTGCTGTTCTGAGCTTGTGGGTTTTGGGCATTGAACAGGGCCAGGAATCTCTGCAACCTCTCAGTTCTTGGGGGCTGTTTGTTGTGTGCTGCCCCTCAGCATGGAAGCTTCTTCTCTTTGGCTGCTGTGTGCTGGTAACTGTAGAGTCTGTTCACCCAAGCTCATACAGAAGGCGTATTTCTTTCAGAATGTGAAATGAAGCAAATCTGAGAGATGATTGCTGTCTCTTGTCTGCAAAGGGCATTCTTCTGACCTAAATGTGAGCCACTCTAAATTGTGCAGAACCACAACTAAGCACGTGGAATAGGTACCTTATTTTTGCACTTGGCTGTTAACCAGAGGGGCAGAAAAAACATTTGCACTGTGAAATCTTTTTTTGATTCAGATCCTGCAGAACTTTTTTTTTCTCCTCACTGGTGAATTGAACAGGAGCATATGATATCTGAAGGGTTGATTTATAGTAAAAAATATTTATTGCACTTGAGCAGTTTTGAATACTTGTGCTTTCTGATGTAATATTGATGGTGACTTTGTAAACAACATAAGCACCAGAGACGTGAAAAATGTGTTCCAGTACATCACATAGATAAATCCTAGAAATTCAGGGCTGCAGGATGTCCACATGTGTTGCACAGCTTTCCCTTCAGTCTCAGTGGAAAACCCACTGCCAGTCAGGCTGCCAACCTAAGCCCAACCTGGCAATTGAAGCCCGGTAAGCGTGAACACGGATTCCGTAAGGACCTGGGAGAGCAGCTGGCTGTGCTTGGTGAGGCAGTTGGGTACGTATGGTGGGAGTCATCCAGGGATTTGATTCCTGTCTGGCTGGGTTAAAAGGATTTGGGATCAGGAATGAAAAGTAAGATTCAACCAGGGAACAGTTTTTTAAGAGACGATTTCTCCCCTGATAGGGACCAACCATTGCTGACTTGTTATTTAAAGGGAAGCAGTGTTCTTTGCTTTCACTGATGTTCACCGGCCAGTTTTCCCTCTTGTTTTGGTTTGAAATTAGACAAACTGGAGTTTTCAAATTGAGTTGTGGCTTTTCTTAGTCTGTGGCAGGAGATATGACAAACTGGTGGTGCATGGATCAGACACAACTGCAGTTTGGCCTTCTCTATACAGTCCAGTTTTCTGCAGTCTTTCTGCATTTATGTTGGCACTTTTGTAACATAAAAACTGTGGACTTGCACTGGAGGTGACATTTCCTGGCCTGCTGAACAGAGATTTTAATATGCATCGTGATACAAATTTTACAGTGTATTTTTATGTTAATTTTGAAAAAATTTCCAAAAGCTTCTATGGCTGCTTTCACATCCAATTTTAGTGAGTTCAAGCCTGATGACAAATTGTTTTTTATCATTTGTGTATATGATCTTGTAGTTATTATTCTATAAATATGCAAATCCAAAACCTATAAATGTTAGGAAGGTATAATTTAAATGGCAAAATTGGACGTACTATTCCTGTTAGCTAATTTGATTTAAAAATTAATAGTGATTTTAAAACTGTGAAGGGGAAATAGAGATATTAAAGAAAATAATTTATCTTTTTCTGTATAAAATTTTAAACAACAAGCTACCTTATATCTCCCTTTGGTACAGAAGCAAGTAATGACTTCAGATTTTATACCAGAGAATATGGGATTTTTTTTTTCCCCAAAAAAGATAGCATTCCAAAATCTGTTAAACAGAAGGGGTTTTGTGGTACAGCACCAGAAGATGCAGTACCAGTAGTACAGCTGACTTCGTACAACGAGGAACAGTCTGAAAATATCAAATTAAAAAAATTAACTGCGAATGTTTAACAAATAAAAGGGTCTCTGTAGCTGCAAGTCTGCCATCTGCTGTTCAGGGGGCTTGAGCCAGTCTGAACTGCTCAGAGCTTTGCTAGTTTTTATTACTATTAAAATGCTGTTATGCTTCTGAACATTGTTGTGTGTAAGTGCGTGTGATAATCACGTGATGAGCTGTTAGAACTTTTGTCGCCATAATCAAGGCAAAATGTGTGGTAATAACACCTACATTCTTTCTAACGCAGATAGCAGGATTACTACAGACCCACTGCTAGTTTTTTCTGAAAAATTATGTTACTGAACATCAGTCCTTCCCTTTGATCATTCTTAATGTCCCTTTCTGACTAAGAATAACTTGTGAGAAAATGTGATTTCCGTCCTGATGGCTCACCATCAGACATCTAAAGTAGGCTCTGCTCTCTGTGGGCTGTGCAGCCAGCACTTTCATTTTTAGTTCAGTAAACACTGCTTTGGTGACTTTGGAAAAACAAAGATAATCTCAGAAGGAATATCTGAGTCCCTCATAAAATAGTCACACTGTTGTGTGTCTGTTTTTCATTGAAATGCAGCATTTCAACGTAAAATTAAGAAATTGGAGTATTTAAATGCAATGTTATTTCAGATGGGGAGAAAGCTATTATTAGAACATTTAATAATTTATTTTTGTGCTAAAAAATCAACTTAAAAACGTGGAAGTTTAAGGAGAGGTAAGAGGAAGGGGAAAATATTAAGAGAAATATTGCAATATTTAGAAATTGTAGTATTAAAAATCATATTTTGTCTGAGAAGTAAATCTGATTTTTTTCATTGTTTCCTAATGAAATCAGTGAGTGAGACCAAAATGCTATGCTTAACATTTTCTCTGAATGGAAAAAATTTTGCCATGCACTTTTCCTCATTCATTTCTGTTGAGCTGAATAAGCAGCAACAGGGTTTTTCCTAATCTATTTATAGCTTGTATGTAATAACTATGGCAACATCTGGCTGATCCCTTTACCATAAACTGAAGCGTCTGAGCAGCTTTTGGTCTAAGAGTTTCCCTTTGCTGCAGTAAAGGTTGATCTATGTTAGAGGTATTCAGGAAGAATAAATCTCAAGCAGAAGTGTCAAATAGATATTCCAAATTATGTTTTCAAATTTTTCTGATACAGAATTGAAGCTATCCCATTTATTATTTAACTTTCTAAAATAAATTTTTGTTTATTCTAAAATTATGTTCTTACTGTTAAGTCCTGTGGTTTGTTTTTGAAATGAAATGACGTTTTGTTTAGAATTTTTCAAACAAACTGTTTTTAAAAGTATTTAATTATGGTTTCCCAGTTCAATGCATAAGTGAGGTTTGTACTGTTTACATTTTCAGATTTTGTAAGACTGGTGGCACAGGTCTGTGCACGTGCTGGAGCCAGTTCAGGCCTGGGTGCTTGCTGATCTCCTTCAGTTGATACTTCTAGATATGGAGTAGCATTTGGGTGGAGAAGCTTTGGCCTCTGAACTCTCTGGCCTTCACAGTCAAATTTTTACATTTCTTACATGCTCTTGAGCAGAAACGACTGCTACTGCTTCTGCCTGCTTGTTCCCTCTGTTGATTTTTGTTGTTGCTGTTGCTGATGCAGTTTGTCACCAGTTGTTTCTTCCTTTTCACCTGTTTCTCCCCTTGTGTTAAATCTGGTGGCTCCCACACCATGTGTTTCATAGCTGTGTGATGGGAATGTACAGTAGGGAGATGTATCAACCATGTTTTAAGGGTGCATAAATCTTTGGAGGTGAAACCTTGTTCTAACCTGCAGTGAGGAAACTCTGCTGCTGGTTTTTGTTTTGCATTAAAGACTTGTAAATTTGGGGAGATCTTCACGCACGTGACCAAAGCCACATACGTAAGATGAAAGCCTAAATCAGATTCAAACTTCCTACACTAACACTAAGGGCTACCATACTTTTTCATTTTAAAAATCACTGAAAAAAAGCATTGCCTAGCCTTTCAAAACAAGGGGCTTCTCACTGCTCTTTTTTAATGGAAATGGCTGATCTGTTTGGCAGGCATTTGCTTCCACCCATCCTGCACCTCTCTGCCCTCCCTGCGAGGACATCAGGCTTGAGCATATGTTTATTATGAAACATTTCATCCCAGTCAGTTACAATCTGGTCAAGTTATGTGTATGATATAATTGGTGCTACAGATCAGTTGTATTGGTCTCATTTTCTAAGAAATCAGTAGAGATTGTAAACTGGGTGAAATTCAGAGGCATCTCCCAAATGCTGCTTAATCTGTTTATTTGCAGGCTTGTGTTTTAACATAAATTTCTCCCCATCTTTTTTTTTTTTCTTCTGGTAGAGCAATTACATGGTGTTCATGGCAGAATTGTTCTGGTGGTTTGAAGTGGTGAAGCCATCATTTGTACAACCTCGTGTTGTTGTGCACCCCCAAGGTAATAATGTTATGTACTGGCCTTAATATGCATGTTTTGATATGTATGTGTTGCAGATTGCCATTGTGTTCACAGATGCAGTGAATATTTTAGTTAACAGGATTTGGCAGTGTACAACCCCCTTAAAGAAGGAGCAGAACACTCTTTCTTCATTGTTAATCTTCATCTCATCTCATAAATCATAATTAGATTTTGTTACCAAAAACTCGTTTAAATTGTTGTGGTATAATCACTTGCAAATTTTACTGGCCTAAACAAGCCTGGAATCCATTTATGCCCATGCAAGGATTACAAACATAATAAGGAACCAAGAACAGAATTTAGCCCGAAGAACTTGTATTGCTGAGAAGATACCAAGAGAAAGGAACATAAGTGAATAGATAGTTAATTGTAAAATTGCATTTGGTGCCTGGGTGCAAGGGCACAGTCTTCCATCAGCAAATTCTCAAATTTAAAAATCCACCTGTCCAGTAGATTTTGATATCTGTTAACGAATACAAAGTCTCGGTATCTGAACTGTTCATACAGCAGTGCTGTGATAGACTCTCCAAGCACTAGGAAGAGATTTTTCAATATGTGGCTTTTATATCTGTTTTTCATTTGTATTCTTTATAGCACGTACAAAACTGATTTAAAACTTTCAGTATTGCTAACTAATTTAGGATGTGCCAAAGACCCCTATTTTGTAGCTGAAAAGTCAGTCTAAGGGTTTGGGGAGAAATTTTTATCAGAAAAATTTCTTCCAGAAGAACAATTTTTTGCTAAAATGGTTTGCTTGCTTTTAATTTTGTGGTTCTTTTTTAGTTTTGCTTTTCTTTATTAGTTCTTTCCTTGTCTTTTCTAGTTTATTTTGTCATTTTCCATTCCCCTAATTAGTGCCGATATGGGAGCTTTGGAGGAGGTAAAAATGAAAGAAAGTGACTGAGTTTTAATTGAAATAACGGAATCAATGAAAAATCTTTGAAAATCAGTGTTTCAGTTTATTCTGGACAGTTTGTCTACTATATATTTTAACTGAATACTAAACTATAATAACTTGAGCTTTGTTCTTCCTGGCAGCTGAACCTGCAAAGGATGCAGCTTCTGCTCACAGCTTGAACTCTAACAGGAGAAATTATGTGGATGCTCCATCTGGTTCTGACTTTGTAGCCAGGTAATGGCAGAGAATCACTAGTACTGTTTCACAATCTCCTTTCTATTCAAAATCAAACACAGTTTTTCATTTAGTTTTGTTGCCTTTTTGCAATGCTCAGGGATTGAGTCACCAAATACAATCTGTGGAATTTTGTGGAAGATCCCATAGTTCAGCCCTCACTGCCCTGTTGCATGGCAGGCTGCTTGTTCCTGTTTGTACAGATCATGTTGGCCAGTTGGACAGCGTGCTGCTCTCTTACCAAAACAACCCCTACCATTCAGCAGAGAAGTGGCACATGGCTTTGTCCTCTTCAATTTCAAGTGGGACTGCTGACCAAGTCTGCTCTATTAAGAGCTTTTTTTCTGGAATTCGTGGCAAATTATAAAGAAAGTAAACTAAAAAAACAGCAAGAAAACCCCTGAGTGATAGTTTTAGTTTGACCTGATTATTTTACTAAAGTGCCATGAATGTAAAATAGGTAAAACATAAATACTTAGCTATGATGAACTTCCCCTACTGCCTCCTGGTGGAGAGGAGAATTGGAAAGAAAATGTAAATCTCATGATGTAAAATATGATGATGATGATGATAATCATAATAACTGTAATGAAAATAAGAGAGAGTGGAATATAATCCAGGAGAACAAGTGATGCACAGTACAGCTGCTCCCCCCTCCACTGACCTATGCCCAGCCCATCCTCCAGCAGCAATCGATCCCTCCTGGCCAACTCCCCCAGTTTATAGTGAGCAGGACAATCCATGGTTTGGAACATCCCTTTAGCCAGTTCAGGGCAGCTGTCCTGGCCACGCTCCCTGCCAGCTTCTTGTGCACCTTCTCGCTGGCAGAGCGAGACACTGAGAAGTCCTTGACTGAGAGTAAGCACTGCTGAGCAACAACTGGAACGTTGGTGTGTTATCAACAGTATTCTCCCACTGAGCCCAAAACACAGCACTGTGCCAGCTACCAGGAGGAAAATTAACTCTATCGCAGCTGAAACCAGGACAATATGAAACATTATTTTTAGTATTACTGTTACAGATTTGGAAGCAATATAAGAGCATCCTATTTCCCTTGTGTTTTCTAGCCTGTCATATATGTGATGAATTTTTCAGGGGAGACCTAATCACTTTCTACAACTGTCTGAAGGAGCTTGTAGACAGGTGGGGATTGGTGTCTTCTCCCAAGTAACAAGTGATAGGATTGAGAGGAAATGGCCTCCACTTGCACTAGGGCAGGTTTAGATTGTTTACTAGGAAAATCTTCTTCACCAAAAGAGTTGTCAAGCACTGGAACAGGCTGTTCAGGGAAGTGGTGGAATCACCATCCCTGGAAGTGTTTAACAGGTGTGTGAATGTGGCACTCAGGGACACAGTTTAGTGGTGGCCTTGGCATAAAGCTGGACTTTATGATCTTAAAGGTCTTTTCCAACCTGAGCAATTCTATGATAACGGCAGAAAATGCACATTAGGCCTTCTTTTTAACATTGCTTCTGTCAACGTAAAGAAAGCCTTCCAGTGATCTGGTCTGAACACAGTGAATGAGAGATAGCGTTACAATGTATTTATTATTTTGGGGCAAAGGTTTACTGGCTGTCTGAACTGGCACAGAGAAGATGGGTAAATTTAACATTTTAATTGAATATTCAGCCAGTTATTGATTGCCAAGCCAGATAATCCTGTTTAGCCTTTTCTGTTGATTTTGAATGGGGTTCTTGGAGGAAGGGGTGGGTGTTTGGGTTTGAGGTTTGTGGAGGTTCACTTGAGGTTTAAGATTTCTAAGTATGTTTTTAGCCTTCAGAAATCTACTTTGACTTTAATAAGGGAGTAGTATTTCTTACTACCATTAAATGCTGTGGTTCCAGATCTTTTTACTGTATGTATCTGAAGTGTTTCCCTTGGAAACAATGAATTTAGTTTTGTGTAAACAGAGCCTGTAAGCCAGGAGAACAAGAAATGGTAGTTTTGAACATATCTTTTGAAGCAGGGGTTCCCAAAGTGATTCACTGTCTCTTTCCTCATAAATCAATGTACTTCATCCAACTGGATGATACATCACTGGATTGTTGGACAAAAGAGGGGCCTGAGAAGTTATTTAGGATGGTAGGAATCAAACACACAGGCTTGCAGGTTCCCTGGCAGAACAGACCTGACTGCAGGATGTTCTGGTCCTGGCCTTCCTCATTGTCCCAGCTGTGTGTTCCTGCCCTCTTGAGTGTTTGAACTGCCATTTCAGTGCACGAAGACAGAAAAAACTAACCCAGTCAGAAAAAGTGGATGTTCTTCTGTCTCCTCAGCTTGTTCAAATGACTCAGAGCATGGGCTGGAGAGCCGGATCCAGCACAGAGGAGGGAGTGGGACTGTGGCAGTGAGCAGTTACGATGTCTCAGGTTGCCATGGAATCACAGTCTTGGTGCCAGAATCAGTCTTTCCTTGAGGGAAAATGAAGTGCATAGATTTTCTTTGTGTAGCGAATTTTCAGAGGCTGCTGGATAAAATTTGGAGAGTGTTTCTTTCAAGATAACTTATAGAAATTATGATTTTAAAATTTTCACAGAAATCTCAAATTATATTTAAAACAGATACATCATGTAGCTAGTGTGTAGTGTTGTTGGCACAAAAAATCAGGGATTTATGGGAACCTATTTTGAATAACATATAGTTATGAAAGATGCTTTTATAGATTGTAAACAGCATTACTTTTCTTAAACTGCTGTGAATCTCCTTCTTGCAAATATTATTTAGACATTTCTACATCATACAGCATATATAATATAATAACACTAAACAAATATTCTGAAAATTACTGTATGAAAAACGTGGATTTGAGAGTGTGCTCTTCAACTCTGTGGACAAAATTCAAAACATGAAAGGATTTAATCCAGTGTGGTTTTGAAGTCTGGCTCCTTTAGAAGTGTTTTACCTACAGATCCATGCATCTTTGTGTCTTTGTTCTGATGGTGAAGAAGCACCTTGATCAAAACATTGAATTATGTTAATCCGATTCTGGATTAACACAGCCACTCAATTACAGACCTTCTCTGTGAACCAAAATAAAGTGTCTGTGTAAGTAGAAAGAGAGGAAATCTCTATAATTACTCCTTAGTAGTGAATATATTTTGTGTATTTATAAAGTCATGTCTATCACAAAATCTTCTTTATCCACATCTAGTGCATATTGCAGTCCAGACACAAAGCAGAAGTTTCAGACTAAGCAGTGAAAATAGAAATGCATGAAAAGTATGTGATGTTGGCTGCAACCACTCAGTTTTTAGGCCAGTAGGAGCTGCCTCATTTTGCTCATGTTTATGTTTGGACTTTTTACTAAAAAATGAGAACCTTCTAATAATGACATTTGCATGAAACACACTAGGAGACAAGTATGTTAATGGACCTCACTTTCTTCCCTGTCACAAAAAATAAATCTGTTTTGACCCGGGACATGAAGTCTGGTTGCCTTTTCGAAATGTGGCTTTTGATGTATTACTTCAAAGTTCCTATCTCTTGTTTTATAGATTGGAAAGTCCAGCTTACACACCATCTCAGCAACTGCATACACCCCAGCAGCCTTACTCATCTGTTCCAGGTAACAATTTACAAATGGGTGAAAGAGGCAATGAGACAAGGTGTTGTCCTCAGACTAAATTGCTGTCTCGCATATATTTATTCAAACATTATTTATGCAGAAATTACTGAGAGACCTTTACATGAACGACTAATGAATGAGTTCTATAATTTATGAAGTGTACAAATGGGAAGTTTGTGTTTGTACCTCATATATTGTGTGTGTTTTTTTAATCGGACTTCTGTTTTGGTAGTGTGGAAGATGGCTTACAACAACTATCTGTCATATATTTTAGTAGTATTTATAGAATATTGTACTCAATAGTAAATTCTTTGAGGAATGAGGGGTATGATATATATTCAGGATGAAGTTGGCTCAGTTCCTCTACTTTTATTTTCAATATATAAGCACTTTTTTTTTTGCCATTGCAGTGTTCTAAGTAGTGAAGCAAACTAATCTATTAGAATAACAGAAGGTGATGTTAAAATCATTTTTCACAGTAATTACATTGGGTCGTATTTTCATTTCACTTAGGAGTCATCAGAAGGTCCACATCAATGTCTTATGTAGATGGGTATGTAGGGACATGGCCCAAAGAAAAAAGGTAAGTAGTCTTTCTCTCTGAGTCAGTTCAAAATTTATTATTTTTTGGTCATGAGTAGTAGTAAAATGCTCCACTGTAATTTAGATTTTCACAGTCCTGTAATAAGAATTCTTGTAAGCTACTTGAAAAGTAAAAAAAAAAAAAAAAAAACACCGAAAAATGTATCATGGATTAAGAACTTGTAAGAAACAGGAAACAATCTTCAGAAATAAATCTTTTTTTTTTTTTTACATTAAAGAGGTATTTTTCAGATATTTGAATTGTTGGTGTTAAATATGTTCACATTTACTCATCACAATGAACTAAAAGCAGTAAGAATAACATGGCTAATGAACTCAGTAGCATTTAAGATTGTATTATTTTGTGGATACTATTACTAATAACCATGAGTTGTTCAGTTACTTTCTTTATTCTGATCTCTGATAGGTCATCATTACATGGAGTTTCATTTGACATTCCTTTTGACAAAGAAAAGAGCATTCCAGTATCTACTCCAAGCAGAGGAATTCCTAGATCTGTGAGTAATGAAGGCCTTACAGGAAACATGAACCGCATGCCAAAACATTCTAGAAAAAATCTGTCCTTCAAACCAGTAAATGGAGAAGAGGAAAATCAAGATATTGAAGAGGAAAAGGACATGATAGCTCTTAAAGACACAAAGGCCATTCAGCCTCTTAATGCAAATCAAAGAAATGCCAATGAGAGCAGCCACTACAGGTTTCCAAATGGAGCTCTGCAAAACAGGGCAGTTCTGGATGATTTTGGCAATCAAATTGAGACACCAAGCATTGAAGAGGCTTTGCAGATAATTCACGACTCTGAAAAATCTCCCAGGCTTCTCCAAACCGACCAAATTACAAATGGGTTCTTTCTTCACAATCGGGAAATGAGCATCTTGAATTCAAACATTAAACCAAATCAGTCAACCCCAGATATAATCACAGACACTAAAGGTGCTCTGAGTCCTGTCACTGACACTACAGAAGTAGATACTGGAATACATGTCCCTTCAGAAGATATTCCAGAGACAATGGATGAGGATTCTTCTTTGAGAGATTATACTGTAAGCATGGACTCTGACATGGAAGAACCATCTAAATTTCTCCAGGATTATGACACGCGAGCTGGCAATCACAGAGATCAGTTAAGCCCCTGTCCCAGCTCAGTAAGTACTAAATCACAAGCAGGCAGCAGTGCCTCTTCAAGCTCGGGGGTTAAAATGACCAGCTTTGCAGAGCAGAAATTCAGGAAGTTGAATCACACAGATAGTAAAAGCAGTGGAAGCAGTTCTCAGAAAACCACACCGGAAGGTTCTGAGTTGAACATCCCTCATATGGTTGCTTGGACTCATATTCCCGAGGAGGCATCTGTTCCTCAGGGAAGAGACACTACACAGTTACTGGCTTCTGAAATGGTACAGCTTAGGATGAAGCTAGAGGAAAAGAGGCGAGCCATTGAAGCGCAGAAGAAGAAAATGGAAGCTGCATTCACAAAGCAGCGGCAGAAAATGGGAAGAACAGCCTTTCTTAATGTTGTGAAAAAGAAAGGTGATGGAGTGTCACCTCTCCGAGAAGAAGCAGCAGGAGCTGAAGATGAGAAGGTATTCACTGACAATAATCAGTTGAAAGAAAAAGAAACTCAAAAATCAGATGACCAAACTGATAAGACTTCAGAATTAATGAAAGAAAACCCTGAAAATTCTCATAGCAAATGGTTAAAATCTCCTGCTACTTCTGTGGATGCTGAAAAACAATGGAATTTAGCAAGCCCCTCAGAAGAAAATTTGAATGAAGGAGATCTCTTAGAATATACGAAATCTATTGAAAAACTAAACTCTTCCCTACACTTTCTACAACAAGAAATGCAACGTCTATCCCTTCAACAGGAGATGTTGATGCAGATGAGAGAGCAACAGGCTTGGGTTATTTCTCCTCCTCAGCCTTCTCCTCAGAAACAGATTCGGGACTTTAAGTCATCAAGGCAAGTGGGAACTCCATCTGCTGTTGCACCTTTCTCACAGGAATCTCCTCGCTCTACACATCAATCTCCACAGTCTTCCAACAGGAAGAATGCCTCTTTTCATGTTAAAATGCAAAGGACTCCTAGGCCAAATGAACTGAAAATAACACCTCTAAATCGTACCTTGACTGCCCCACGGTCTGTGGACAGCCTTCCCCGTCTGAGGAGATTTTCTCCAAGTCAGGTTCCCATTCAGACTAGATCATTTGTTTGCTTTGGAGATGATGGTGAACGTGTAAGTGAACCTCAGTTAAAGGGAAATCTTTTGAAGGAAGCCAAGTCTACAGAAGAGGTGGCAAAAGAAGAAGGGCCAAAATTGCCAAAGCAGTGTGAACAGAAGGTGGAGGAGAAGGAGATGAAGCCTATTGAATCTAATGTTTCTGAAGTGTTATCTCAGCCCATCACAGAAACAGTCTGCCTCACTCCAAATGAAGATCAGCTGAACCAACCAATCTTACCACCTCCAGCTCCCAAAACAGCTAACCTGATTGAAGTTTCCCTATCAGATTTGAAGCCACCAGAAAAAAGTGAAGCATCTGTTGAGAAATACGAAGGTGAGAGTGATAGAGAACAGTTTGAAGATGACCAGAAAGTGTGCTGTGGATTCTTTTTTAAGGTAAGAGAACTAGTGAATGTGTATGTTGGCTGTAAGCTTCATTTGAAAAGGAACTACTTAACCATGGATGTCAGTGATGATTGCAGTCAAAACAGATGGTTCTGCAACTCTAAATGTACAAGCTTATCTTTTGCACTTGATTAATTTGGCATCACAAGAGTGGTTAATATTCCACAATATTGCAGTTCTGAGCAGGCCAGAACTTTCCACTCATAGCTGTGGAAGAGTGTTTGGAGTTTTTGATGAGGAAGATGCATGCTGGATGTAGATTTATTTTTAGCATAAGCTTTGGTGACCTTAATTAAACATGCTCACATCTCACCCTCATTTCCCCATCCTGCTCCAAATTTAACTCAAAGCTTTTGAACTACACAACAGCCTGCATTTTTAAAAATGAGTAATGTTGCTGAATTGCACTTTGGAGAGCCTTTTTCCCTCCATTGGCTGGCTAACGAAGTATAGTCTTCTGAGACTCCCTTTTGAAGTTGGTATTTGGGAGCACTCCTCGGTGACTTTTTATTAAAGAGCTAGTTCAGACAGGCTTTCAACTACAATGCACATTGTAACAGAGTGGTCTAGACACTGAGAGCCATCAAGATTTTGAATTTCCATTTGGAATACTCCAAAATGTGGTATCACGTATCTGAGATGCGCCTGGCTTGTCTGGAAGCATTCCTCAGTTCCACCAAAACTCCTGGCTTGATCAGAAGTTACTTCTATAAACTGCTTAGTTATTGGGGTTTGGGTAAGTTACCATACACATAGAACCTTTCAAAGCTCAATGCAGTGGTTTATGCCGCATGGGATCTGACTAAAATTAATCTCACTTGGCAAGTGTTCTTGTGTCAGTGTTGAATTTTTGTTTGGCTTAGGAAGGAAAAATTCCATTATGAAAAATTTTTAGCAGTCTTAAGAAAAATGGTTTAAAATGAACTTATTCCAAATACTACAAGAGTATGTTGGGATATTGCAGCCCAGTGTTCAGAATTAAGTGTCTAATGATTTGGCAACATCAAGTTGCTGAATTCAGAGATCTTAATATTTTTGGGTCCTTTTCCTTCAAATACTGTTGCTAGGATGATCAAAAGGCAGAAAATGATATGGCAATGAAACGAGCAGCATTGTTGGAGAAGCGTTTGAGGAGGGAAAGAGAGACTTTGCTTCGAAAGCAGCAGCTGGAAGCAGAATTAGAACATAAGAAGGAAGAGACAAGGTAAAACTACATGTCCTGATCCAAATGATCAGTAATGGTGAATGTAAAAACGTCTGGTTTAGTTAAAAGTGTGTCTTGCATGTCAAAACATTGCATCCTAATATCCAAGGTATTTACTGCTAGAGCCAGATGTGCTGAGGAGCCCAGCTGGCCCTGCAAGTCAGCAGGTGGCATCACTCTATAGCTCAGGCTCGACACCTGAGCTGTGCTGGCCTGAGCTCAGCATTTCTGAGCAGGCCCTGCTTCTGATGGAGAGTGCATCCCTCGGGGCTTCTTTCTGCACAAATGCACAATGCTCACTCAGTCACACCAGTGAAGATAAAAAATGTGGGTTTGAATTTATTAGTAGCAGTATCCCAAAAAATTTAAACTGTCTGAAAATTGTAGGGGGGAAAAAAAAATGTCCTCACTGTGCTAACTGAAATTCTTTGTTTGGAAAGTTCCTAGGAGTGAATTTACTTCATAATTTCCTTTTAGACGCAAAACAGAAGAAGAACGTCAGAAGAAGGAGGATGAGCGAGCACGGCGAGAATTTATTAAGCAGGAATATATGAGAAGGAAACAACTAAAGCTTATGGAAGACATGGATACTGTCATAAAGCCACGTTCCCTCTCAATCAAACAAAAAAAGCCACGTCCAAAATCTATTCATAGGGATCATATTGAATCACCTAAGACGCCAATCAAAGGTCCACCAGGTAACAAATGTTTACGTGGAAAAAGAGTCTGTTCATGCTAAAACACCAGCTTGGTTTTTGGTACTAACAAGCACGTGCATTCTTGAGTGCCCTGTGCTAAATTGAAGCTGCACGTGACCAAACTGGAAAGCCAAATTTGTCAATAGAAATGGAAAGGTGAATGTCACTTACCTGCTATGCATGCATGCATATATCAACAGACAAAAAGATTAGCTCTGTGAGAAGCCAGGGGAGACACCCCTGCGTGGTGCAAGTTTCACACACACCCACGTTTTCTTCACTGGTCTCTTCTTTCACCTGTAGAGCTAAGAATGAATAAAAGTTGGGAGATAAGAGATCAATAAATAAAGTGGTGATTATAAGGTAAGAGTACTTAAACTCCCAATTAATAAAGACCGAACTAAAATAAAAAAATTACTTTCATATTTCATGGGGTTTTTCCTATTTTCCTCACTTACCTACTGCATGTGTAGTTAGGAACATAGCAACACTAATCATGTGGAACAATTTAACGTTCTTTTAGATACCAGAGAACTGCAGTAATGATTGGAAGAAGTATTGCCAGCTTATAATTAGAAAAAAAGTAACCAGATTGCTCAGTGATCCTTTTTCTTACAGCCTCCTGTAACCTTGTTATTCTACTGCATTTTCTCTGGCTGCTTCCCTCCATCTTTCAGGGTAATTTAAAGTATTTCCTTAACACCTTCCAAGAATCCATCCCTAGCATTAAATTAAGTGCTTAAGCTCTCTTTCATGAGGACTTATTAAGTTGGATTGCATTCCTTGATTTGCATAGTGCCAGTATTCCCACTAGTACTTAGTCCGAGACCATTCCTGGTGGCTGCCAATGGCTGGGCGTCCCCAAGTGTTTACATGAAGTGCACCACATATGCATGCAGGTATATCATGTACGGGTGTTAGTCTCAGGTGTAAAAGCTCCTACTGACTTTCAGATGCTGGTGTTGGGTCTAATGAACAGACTCTACTACTTGCATAGGTTTATAAGCTTTAACTTTGTTTTTATCCAGGTTCACAGCTTTATCGTGTTTTTTCAGTATCTAGTCTTTCATTGGCATCGCTGAATACAGGGGACAATGAGAGTGTGCAGTCAGGCAAGAGAACACCAAGGTAAAGCTAAAACAAACATTTCATTTGATAAAATTTGATTATCAGCTATGTAAAACTAGCATGAATTTTAAAGAGGTCATGTATACACTGTGTGCGCTGAGAACAGGTATGGTTTCCTGATTGCAGGCATGGAGAGTTTCCACTGTCAGGCATTAGGGAACTGAGCCATGATCATTTGTTTTGCAAATTTTACCAAGTAAACCAGTTGGGCAGGTATAAATGAGGTCAAAACAAAATGCTGTTCACACAGCCTCTTTAATTCACATGCTTGTACTTAAGTCTCAACTTGTAGATATTTTGTTAAACCTGTATGCTACGTGCAGCTGCATATCTTCTTTTCTTTTTTTTTGTTTTAATGCAGAAGCTTCTTTTCTGTTTTTGTTTTTTTTTCCTTTAGCAGCTGTGCAGGGCATTATTGAATGGTCAGTAGGACTTCGACCTTTCCCAAATACCAGAATTTATTTTGCCTTAAAAATCACCTGAAAACAACAGAAACATTTTAATTTAACATAAAAAAATATATATTATCGTTCAGAGGGAAATTATTATTTCTATGTAACTACTTAGTTATATTCAGACAAACACTAATTCTTTTGTATAGAAAAGAGCTTGGGAAGGAAGGCAAACTAGAAAAAGGGGGTTGATAAGGAAGACTGCACGTTACGATATCACATGCCATGTTTTCATGACCATTGTGCATTACTCATCAGCTCTGACATGCCTGCAGCTGGTTTCAGTTGACTTTTCAATTAATTACCTTGATGTCTTGAGAACTGACTTTCTTTCCAGTTATTACATAAGAAACTTTAATAAAATGATGCAAATAGCCTAACAGCTCTTGTCATCTCTTAAAAATTATCAGCTTTAATTGAGAGGGGGATTTCTTCCAGCTGTATTAGCTATTAGAAAAGGCTTGATGTTGCTCACCTACACAGACTTTACAGAAGTTGACCTCTATCTATGGAGTTGTATTTGTACAGCGCTGTACTGCGCTTCTGATGAGTAGTACATCTTCCCCTGGCTTTGGATTTGGTTTAGGGGATTGAGACTTTTCAAACATTGTTACTTTTAGCAATTTGTACTGAATTTTATAGAGTTGAAAGAATTGTCAGTATCTTTCCAGACCCATACTGTCACCTTGTCCTCACATCAGAATTGTCTTATGATGATCCCACTGACAAGAATTTCAGTGATAACCTTTCAGATCTTCTTCGTGCAGGTGCTAATCACAAAAGGTGTAGGATACATTATAAACCGAATTTTTACCTATTGCTTATTTTACTGAAAGTGAGTGTGCACACAAAAATGGCACTATATCAGCATTTTCCGTATTCTGTGCCTTCTTGCTTAGAAGAGCTAAAAAGTTGACTGGCTTTTGCAGTAGCCACAATCAAAAAAGGTTTTAAGTATCTTATAATTTAGGAAAACTTAAGAATCTTGCGTAGGCTTTTAAATGTAAAACTATTCACATTTGAGTGCATCCTGAAGAATTACAGAACCAGCAGTCACTGCTTGTGAAAACAAAAATTAGAAGGGAAATTGTTTTGCTGTCTTAAATACAGCAGTTCCCACTGCCAGTTGTTGCAGTGATCAGTATAAATGAACTAAATTTTTGTTTCATATTCATCATTCAATCAAGAACTGGTTTGTTCACTACATGAGATAATTGTTTTTCCAGTACCAGTGTTACAAGTGACCTGAATTTCCACTTATTAATTATATTTCACAACCAAGAATATCTGTTAGGTTTCTGTGTCCCTCAGATGTAGCCCAAAAATTGGCTAACATGTATGTCACCTAAATATCAACTTCTTGCATCACTCAAAACACTTCATACAGTACGTGAACTCATTTTTTCTTTAATTTCTTCAATAAATATTGTGCATTTAGGTTTATAGTCTGTAATTCAAATCGTTGTGTTTTACCTTAATGCAGTTTGCCTTCCCTTTGTATTAGAAGGCTTCTCAGGTGAACCCTGTAAATTTTTTAATAGACTTTAAAATTAATGTTTAGGTCTGAATCTGTGGAAGGATTTTTATCTCCAAGTCGCTGTGGGAG
Source organism: Oxyruncus cristatus (assembly GCA_013399855.1). Classification (NCBI taxonomy): domain Eukaryota; kingdom Metazoa; phylum Chordata; class Aves; order Passeriformes; family Cotingidae; genus Oxyruncus; species Oxyruncus cristatus. The sequence goes on along the minus strand of VXAY01006544.1, from coordinate 283,644 downwards.
TCGTAACGGAGAGAAAGATTGGGAAAATGCATCTACAACTTCTTCAGTTGCTTCTGCTACAGAGTACACAGGTCAGTGACAATAATATTCAGAAAAGTACCTGCCTATTAGTGGTTCTTTGCATGAAAAGTTTTCAGTTATATTGATTTGGCTTCCTAAAACTTGATTGAGGACACTTGGATAGAAACGTTACTTTCACCTCCTTTCAAGTAGAGGGTAATAATACAAGGTTAAAATTATAGATCCAAAATAAAAGTACTGATTCTGTAGCATTTGTAATAAGCAGAATTAACTGCAGGTAGGCTCAGAACAGCAAACAGGCTCACATATCACTGTGCACTTCAGCAGTGTCTCTAGCAAGGCAAGAAGAGTTGAAATTTCAGCTCCATTTAGACTAGAGTTACAAAAATCAAAGACCAAATTATACTTGGTACTAATATGCCCTTTTTTTTCAAATGGTCTTAATACAGGTACACGTATATTTCAGAAATTAAAACAGACATTTCTCCTTCAGCCACATGAATCAAGTCTTTTTACAGACAGAATGACCTGATAAGTCTCAGGCCCAAACTTTTATCCCTGGTTTTGGGTAAAACATTTCTGGAATTCCAAAGCGGACAGGCAAGAGTTACTCTAAGCACTGCATCTGCTTCGTTGTTATACTGCTCACCCTTGAGATCATAGGTGTAGATAAAGAAAAAGAAAGACTTTGCTTTCTCCTGGGCAACTGAAATTTTAGTTGGAAAAAGCAAAATATTTTATTGTTCATCAAAACAGTCCTCTGATAGAAAATATATCTACCGAGGCTGCCAATAATAATGATTTAATAATAAAAGACACATTTGTAAGTAAATTCAGTGACAGCTGAAAGAGTGACCTTTTACTTATTTGTGAAATTTGTGGTCTCTGGCCTAATTCTGTATTTTTCCTGGATTTGTGGTTTTATGCATGCAAAAAGTCCATACTAGCAGTGCTTCACAGCATTTAAAGTAACTCTTTGGTGGCTTATTGATTAACTTAGCTGATTTGTCATTCCTTTTCCATAGGACCAAAGCTCTTCAAAGAACCCAGTGCTAAATCCAATAAGTACATAATTCAGAATGCGTTGGCGCATTGCTGCCTGGCTGGAAAAGTAAATGAAGGTCAAAAGAAAAAGATACTGGAGGTAAGGGAGTTTTTCCCCTAAAAGCTTAAGCACCTAAGTCAAGCCACAGTCAGACATTGTGGAGACCCTTGAGTATAAATGCAAACATTGAAAGGAGCCTTCTGAGGTTATGGCAGCTCTTAGTGAAGGGATTGAGTAACTTCTGTAACTTTTGCTTCTAGTGGAGGCAGAAATGTTCTCCAGGGCCTTAGAAACAATAGCTGTCGTGTTGTACATGCAGCACAGGAAGCTGAATTAATTCACAGGTTAATTAATAGTTACTGCTTGGTTTATATGGGAATTTCAATAGGTAGACTTTCATAATTTGCTCACAAAGTTGTTTTCACTTATTCATAAAGATCCTTCAGAACTGAAGCACAACACTTATGAGCAGAAAGAACTGAAATACATCCCTTCTAGGCTCTTCTCAAGTTTCCAAGCAATAGGGCAAATTCAGGACTTCCTATTACAGGAAGGTGCCTTCCAGTCTTCTCTCTTAGGCTGGTATAACCCTTTATGAAGATGCACAAATATTATAAGGGTGAGAACTCAGAGAGCAGTGTGTTTCCATGCAAAAGAAGTAACAGTCTGAGCCTTGAGAGTAGTGGGACTGTTCCTTTTACCAGCTGTGACAAATACGACAGATTAAATAGATCAAACAACGCAGATACTTGGAATCCGGATTTAATTTCTTTTCCGGAATAAATTTCACAACAGTATTTCTTACCCTTTCTTCTCTTTGTAATTCTTCTTCATTCATGTCTAGATGCTGCTTTCTCTGTCTTTCCAGTTACTTTTTGGAAATAACCAAGTGAGAAATCAGGACAGCCTCTTTCAGTTCAAGCTTGTAACTGTTAGACCAGTTTGATGAAATGAATGAGGAAAAGAACTTCTATTTGGTCTCCAGAAAAACTGTTAGGATGAGGCTCAACTAAACAAGTATAGCTGAAATTGTGTCAATAAATAAGGCTTTGCTTAGGAAAGATCTCTACCTTGTCAAAATTCTGAAGTTTAGCAAATTCTAATGATTGAAAATGAGGTCTTTTATTGGACAAAGTTAGATGCAAGTTTTAGCTCTGGTAGAAAACCAATTCAAAATGACAGTTCAGTGATTTGGAATGTTTTCTAACTACGATGCAAAATTCATATTCTGAATCTTTTTCTTTCTTTCTTTTAAAGGAAATGGAAAAATCCGATGCCAATAATTTCTTAATCTTGTTCCGGGATTCAGGCTGCCAGTTCAGATCTCTGTACACATACTGCCCTGATACTGAAGAAATCAATAAATTAACGGGAATAGGTCCCAAATCTATCACAAAGAAAATGATAGAGGGACTGTATAAATACAACTCTGACAGGAAGCAATTTAGCCACATACCTGCCAAAACTTTGTCTGCCAGTGTTGATGCAATTACCATTCACAGCCATTTGTGGCAAACCAAGAGACCAGTAACTCCTAAGAAACTTTTACCCACCAAGGCATAGTAGATGGGAAAAAATTTGCTTGAGACAATTATGATAAACTTGCACTTCATCTTTTCTGCCTATAGGAAATAGATTTCTAGTTGCCAACGAGACTCTTAGAACTTAAAACTGGACACCAAGTTCTATTATCATGTCCAACTGGAATGTAAACACAGTGTTTAGGAGTGCAGAAGATTATTAGGTGAATAATTATGAGTGATTACGGAAATGTTTGACTTGTGTGGAGATTTGTATGTGCTAATACAACATATAGAGTATATTTGCTCTGTATTTTGATTAGATACACTGAAGCACTGAATGTTCCTCTTTAGTGACTCAAACTACATTTTTTTACATCTGTTGCCTTATATGTTTGTATTTGTGCTTGTCTTGAAATATTTTTCTTTCACTGAAGAAATACTTCTTAATATTCTCAATACCATCAAACTTTGCATACTGACTTACAGTAAAAACTAAGTTGTATGTCACTGAATAACAGCTGAATGGGTCTGTTCTGCAAGATCCTTACTGTCTGTGCTGTAACAAAATCAAGATTCATTCCCCTGTGTATTTATAGTTCTTTTTCAATTAAATAATACTGATTTGCTTATAAACTAAACAGTAAAGGAAAAGCCTTTGAACTGCTTGAAGTTTCCTTCAAATGAATTATTTAACAACTCAGGGTATAGTTAGGTGATGCAATTATTCCTGTTTCAGTAAGTTGCCATCTGAGATGTAATGACTGACCATGCATGTTCATAATGCCATTGAAATGCAAAGTAAAAAGATTTGGTAGATCTCTCAAACAGCTTAAGCAAGTGTGCATTCCTTGCTTTGCACTGTTCCAGCTGAAGAGCGAGCACACGGTCAGGTACTGCTTCTTCAAGGAAGGAACAGGAACTCGTGATCCATTCAGAACTAGATCCCTGATGTTTGCCTGACAGAACACTAAATATTCATAAGAATCACAGAATTCACTGGGTCACAGATCTTTCAGAAGTCGTGTATCTAATTCCCATGGATTTTAAGATCCAGGCCACTTCCTGCCTTCAGATCTGCCACCTTAGACTTAAATCAATTTTCTAGGGAATAGACATCTGAAAAGAATTTTCAGTGTGTCTTAGTAAATTGTTTTCTTGACACTTACAGGTGATGTCTTGTGACACAGCAATTTTTAAGTGCATATGGCAAAAAAACCTAAATGACATTTCAGTAAATTTATAACATGACCATTTGCAAAACCAAACTCTAGGCATATTTCAGTATTATTTATAAAGGGCTGCATTTTATTTCAAAACAGTGTTTGATTATTTTATAAATCACTATTCCGTTTCAGTGTTTGTTTCTCTTATAATTTGCTTTCAACATAGCACTGTTCTGAAAAAAAAAAAGAAAATACAAACTTGAAGCCTCCCCTAAATCTGTGGCTATTTTGATAACAACGTACACCAGAGAATTTGTTGTGTGTGGGGGGAAAAAAAAATCTCATTCTCAGGAAAAGACTTGAATGATTTGTGATTCTGTTCTGTTTCAGTGTTGTGACAACTCCATTAACATAAGACAGTATTGTGCTATGAGTATGTAGTCCTTTCAGTTTCATGGGGAGACTAAAGCTATGTTCATATTTCTCTCATTAAACTGCTTTGAGAGAAACTATGCCTCACTACTATGATGTACTCATTTTACTTAGAGAAAAGATGCACAGGAATGAGATGTCATTAAGCAGTTTAGAACAGTACTTTTTTAAATTATTATAAGGCCTTAGGCATCAGTGCATCTGGATTATGAACATTTTCTCAAAAATGCTGTCAGTTTTACTGTAATTTATGTTCTTATATTTATGTATATTTGTTAAAACTGTAAAAAAAGAAAAAAACACTTTAAAATACATGTTTAATATGTATGTGGCTCAAAACTATTTGTGGTTAGCTGATTCCTACTGTTTGCATGTATATCACCAGGATATGTAACTCTTATATTTCAAGTGTATACATATTGTGTATATAGGATATAAATAATATTAAAAAGGGGGGAAAGAGGGTTTGCACATTCTGCCTGTTAGACAGTTCCTACAAATACCATTGTAGGAACATCTTGAATAACAGTATGAAACTGTGTATAATATACAGTGATTCAAGAAACCAGGAGGTTGGAATTAACTGACACACATATGGTGAATAACTTCAAAAGAAGTTTTATCACGGGAGGCTTTTTATTTCTAAAATCTGTACTATGATTTAACTGAAGATTTGCAACACCATAAAGACACACGCATCAATCTAATCAAAGTGAGCTTAAATACATGACAGGAATTCTTTGAGTAACTTTAAATGTCTCTGAATGTATTCTGAAATTTGCATTTGTCAACAGGTTAAAGATTTGTGCAATGTCAAAAAGTAGAATGTGAATAATGCAGTTGAAAATTTCATTGCTCGCAGTATAAAGTTTTACTTAATACAGGAAAAGTCAAGCTCGATAAGCTTTTCCTTTTTAAGCCTGCAGATTTTCTAATTACAGTGGATCTTTGGTTGGGATCATGTTTAAAAAAAAAAAAAAAAAAAAAAAAAAAAAAAAAAAAAAAGGATTCTTTACAAAAAGACCATTTTTTANAAAAAAAAAAGGAAGCTTTCCATAAAGGCCAGTATTTATCACTGACCTTTTCAGAACACACTGGTGCTTTCATCAGGGGTATTAATTACTATTGTTGCTACAAATGAATTGCCAAACTCTCGTCTTAGTTTTTGGAGCAAAATTTCATATTCTAACAGTCATAATGGCTACTGAATTCTTTTTTTTTTTTTAATAATGTTAGTATGACTGTTAGTTTTTATTATTTGGCTGTTTAAAGCCAAATTCAGCTATTTAATTATGATTTAATGGGCACTGTTGAAAAATGTACAGTGTATTGTGTGCTTATTTGTCCACTTCTATGGAGCATAGCTTCCATATTTTTTCAAATGCTGTGCTGTAAAATATTGTCATTGCTACTTATGTGGTACAGTGTAGTTTTTTCCTTTCATTTAAATAAAAGCATGGCACCAAAAGAACTTTTTTTTTTTTGTTTTCTTGCTTACCTCTACATATAAACTAAAATTATCGAAAGTTCACATTAATGTTTACATCTTGTTCTCATATTTCGGCAACGTGGAAATTGTAGGAAATATGAACCATTATAACTTCTTCTTTTGTTTCCCATCATTTGTTTTACTTCCATGTATAATCCGGCTTTCTAATGTTAGCAGAGGAAGGCTATTGGAGAATTAGGCTTCGCGTTTCATTCTGGAGGACGACAAGGTGTTACCCTGTTCTCTTCAGAAGTGAGTTTCACCATTTCGAGTCAACTGATAAACTTCTGTACCCTGGTTAGTTCCCACTGATGCAGAGCCACAGGAACTTACTGGTCAGCGTAATAGGATTGCTTCAGCCTGAAAGGTTTTCAAGGTGAGCTGAAGTCTTATTTTTGTCGAGAAAGCGTATCAAGCACGTGTGTGACTTTTAGTGACATAACCTGTACTTGCTAGTGGTGCTACCTTGAACAGAAATGATGCCAAAAAAATGAGGGGGTCTCTTCCAGAGAGTCCTTGCAGAGTAGGAACAAGGAGCTGCACTGTCAACAGGCTGACTGAGCTGTTGGGCTGACTTACACAGACAAAGAATCTCAAAATGGCAGAGCTGTTCGAAGGGCAGCTTCAAGAACACAGGAAATCTGATAGTAGGGCTTTCAATGCTGAACTGAAAACTACTCTGGATGAAAATGAATGGCTTTCCCTCCACCGCCCAAAAACTGGTTATTTTTCAGCCAGCTCAGTCAGTTCCTTGTGCAACATCACAAACAGGCTGACACAAGCGAGGAATTATGTTGGAACACAAACACCCAGTTGCACCCAGTAAAGCTATTTTTTCAGAGGCGAGCCCAGCTCAAAATTTTCCTCTAAAAACAGCCTTTGTACAGAGCAGCTTTAGAAGAGGCTTTGTTTTTTCTGTCCTTTGGCAAGTAACACTGTACCTGAGAAACTTTGGCTCACACCCTGGTTAATTTGACAGAATGTGACTGTACTGTGTGTCTGAATTTGTACAGAATTTCTGAATCAAAATTTGTACTGCTGTGGGATCCAGTGCAGAGGTTACACTTGGAACCGAAGGTTTTGGATCAATCACCACACAAATGTTGTTTCTCAAATCCAGCTGTACTGAGCAGCTAGATGTCAGATGTCTTTTTTCTAACAGCTTAATAAAAAAAAGACAGCTTTTTAAGGGCTACACTTTTAACCACGTAGGTCTTTTCAAATAACAAATTAGCATTTCATTGCTGCCTTGTTACTAATTTAATGAGCTGAATAAGCAGCTTGAAGAATTGTGGCTATAAAGATATATCTTGACAGCCACAGCCATTTTCAGCTGCTTTTACATTTTCTAGTTAAAAAAAAATGAAAAATGACAATGAAACTGAAAAAAAGCCACCACAAATACTGTTATTCCAGGTATAAATGGCAGGGTGAAAAACAAGTATCTTTAACATGCACAGCATTTTTGTTCATGTAAAGGCAATTTGTTTTTAAAAGCAGTCTGTTCCATTTAGGAAAAAAAATATGTGAAGTGTGTGTATGCATACATACAAATGCACATACACCTTCAGACTTACTTGCTTACATACAGAATAAAAAAATATACTTTATTTAGACAACCACAGCAAAGAGTCGAGCATAGTAGGGAAGCTTAGCGAGAAAGAAAAGCAGCTACATTGTTTTACCCTCAGAACTACAGGTCCTCCTAAGAGGCAGGGAAGGATATAGAGCATATACGTTTCAGAGCTGAGTACAAACCCTTTGGGAGATGGGGCTCGTACCATCAGCTTTTCATCAAATACCTGAATTCAATGATAACATTGGTGGACACTGGACAGAACTGCCTCTGATCACAAGCACTAATAACAATCAGAATTCAAGAAAGGACAGAAAACTATGTAAACAAGTTGAGCATTCACTGAAAAATATTATTTAAAACTTCCTTCAGACTCTTACTCGATGTTACAAACAACTGGATGTATAAAATGCTTAGGAGTACTTCATTATCCATTGACAATTTTGTTTAAGCAAGATAAAGATTTTTTTTCGTATGTGTTTAAGTTTGCAGTTAATGGTATGTGAATTTTATGGAGACATACTAAGTAATACCTGTATGCACTTTTATGTCACTGTTAATCTGTTAATGGAGCTTTGCAGAAAGACTTAAAAGCTAATATGAAGCTTTCCATCACAGCAGCTCTGTCTTATCCTGTCTTCATCATCACTTATCTAAATGTCTGCAGTACAAGACCTGGCAAGGCCTCACAAGCCTGCAATTATTTAAATTACTGGAAGCCAGATTATACTTTGGCTCAGTATTTTCTTGTTTAAGCTACCTGAAACTGGAGCTATGATGCTGACGTAAAGAATTCAATAGATTATGCAAGAATTTTCCTCAATCGTCACCCCAAAGTTCTGGAATCCTTCCTTGAAATAAGTAAGAACTGTTTCCGGAATGAAGTTTTAAACAGATTTTTTTCCCAAGTTTTTACAAGAATGTGTAAATATAATATGAAATTCAACATAAAGAGTTGAATGGCTTTGTTACAAGTACTGAAGATCATGAAACTGACCCATTTTCAGAGTGACAAAACATAGGTGCTTTGCACAAACTGGCCGATCACGTGCAAGGTTGGTGTTGGAGAACAAGTCTAAGAATGCATCCAGCCTTGCTGACATTGTCTGCAGCCACCTGCAACATCTGTAAAATAGTCACAATTACTATTCCCTTTTCTGAAGTGTTCCAAGAACAGACTGCAGTGCCCTATTTTGTCACTAGGCAGTGCAGATCTTGTCCTCTACTAATCCTGATTTTCAAGCTCTCTAAAACCCACACCCAGCAGCTTCGCTATTTGTGGGAGTTACCTTCTTTGCAGTAATGAGCAGGGAGTTCAAACAAGCTGAGACCATCCCAAAGACGTGTCTCTGTGCCTGAATAAACAGTTGCAAACAACCAGAGAATAGGATGTTCCATCTGCCCCCTTCCCATATAAATGCTACTATATGTATCCTCACCAAATATTTCAGAGTAATGATTGCCCTCCAAAGCAGGTCCACCAGCTGCTGCTACCTATGCTTCCATACCTCTTCCCAAGAGATTGGTTCTTGAAATCTCTTTCCAGAGTATAGGAATTGCTACTTCCTTCTGAAAGTCCAACATTCTGAGCAGGAAACAGGATAATATAAAATTCATAATTTACTCTTCCTTTCAGGTCCATAACTGGGGAGAAGCTTTACCTTTCTTTCATCCCCTAAACTCGTGCACTCCAGAGACACAGTCTCCTAGTTTGGTCTCAGAACTTCCACTGAAAGCAAAGCTATTGCACCAAAGTGAGTAAACTACGGTAAAACCATTCTGAAATCAAGATTAAATTTAAAAGCACATTCTGTTTACCTAGTGTTTTGTAGGCCAAACAAAATGTAAAATGGACTTATCTGTGTTCTGCAAAGTTATGGACACAGATCAGTTTAGACAATTCATCTTCTTTATCTGCACTCCCTCTGGTTTATCAGCTATATTGTATCATATGTATTGGGAAACAGTTTCATTTCTATAATTACATTTTGTATTAAAAAGTGCCTCCAAAGGCAACTAAGCAACAAGCAATTTTTGGAAGTAAATGCAAGGATTCGGTGTTTTACCAATAAATCAATCTTACTGGGAAGTGTAATGGTGGGACTTGAACAGAAGGAACTATTGAGTTCCATATTCTTTGCTCATCCCTGGCAGAGTCACTGAAGTGCAGCCAGGCCACACATCTCTGGACGGCCTTTGGGACGTTTGTTTGTATCCTTGTTCAGAAAGAATAAAGAGAGACAAAGTAACATGATTGCCCTCTGCCCTTCAGCAGATCCTCAGCCGAACAGTTTTCAAGCAGACTTGAATTCACTGTCATTCTTCACATTTTATGATTGTGACACAGAATCCAGTTCAGCTTCAGTCAAATCCCTGACAACCTTCCCTGGATCTCTGATGCATGGCCCACATGCACACATGCATAATTAAAAAGGGGGGAAAAAAAAGAAAGATTCGTGTCCCTGCTTGTCAGAAAATTGCCACTGTCTCCATTTTGGCAGGGCCTGCCAGTGCACTGCCATATGCTCACAGGTGCTTTGTTGAGGGCTGCACTACCATTTTAACATGATTTTCTGTATCTCATCTCACCACTACATTTACACATGGAGAAAGTTTATTGACCGTTCACCATGATTCTGAGGTACCACCATCTTTTGACATTACAAAAACCTACCTGAAAGTCAAATTGTGTATAAGTACATCATAAAACACAGCTATCGCACATGCATACATAAGACATCTGTAAAGCATGGGTGCTTTTCTGAACAGTCTCAAGAAGCAGATGACAGCAAGAACACGCTGAAAAAATCCCTGGCTGACCCGAAACGCGGCAGCACCACTTCACTCAGTAGCTCAAGGTGCTGCCAACAAGCCATAAGCCTGCGCCGCAGGAGCGAAGGCAGCCGGGCGGTGGCACAGGGTGGTGGCAGAGGGGCAGTGCCCGTCCTGCTCTGCTCGTGTGCGGGGACCGCTGGGCAGCCGGGGGTGGCGGAGCGGAGAGGTGACAGCGTGTGTGCCCTGACGGCTCGGGGGGCCCGGGGCCTGACCGCCCTTTGTCGGGGACACGGGGCTGTTCGTGAGCGTTCCCGCCGCCAGGAGCCCCGCCGGGACGGGCACGGAGCCGCCCCGGAGGGCCGGGAGGGCGCCGCTGAAACAGCTTTTGCGGCGCGGCAGCTGCGGCCC
>VXAY01006544.1:246958-272666 GCA_013399855.1 Oxyruncus cristatus | reverse complement strand
GGCGGGTGCGACCTGTGCCCGGGCCGCCCGCAGGAGCCGCGCCGGGGCCGTGCGGCCCTGCCCGCCCCGGTGCTGAGCTCACATTCCCGAAATGCTGATGCGGGCTCAGCACAGCGCAGTTCGCCGGGGCGGCAGCTCCGGGCCCGGCGGAGCCGGATTTTGGATGGAATCCTGCGTGAAGAGGAAGAACGTACTGGAGCAAGTGGGGGTATCACAGTCAAAATGCGTTCATTCCTAGTTTCTGGAAGTTGTTTGAGCTTTTTTCTTTTTTTTTCCCTGCCTTTCGTTTTCACTCTAACGTGAAGTATTGCATAATTTAATGTCACCTTTTTGTCATTCGCGGTGCGGAGCGCGCTGGGTGAGGCGTGTGCGTGTGGGAACAGGGACTGATGGGTGCCGAGGGCTCTGCGGTCACCTCCAGAGCGTGGTGAGACCAGGATTACCGGGTGGCTCTGGAGCAACAGCTGATCTAAGCAGGGTAACAAAATGGATTACGAGAGGGCAAGCCAGTGAAAAATCTGTGTGAGGCAGGGAAGGCGGGTGTGTAAGAGGGCACGGATTTGCTGTGTATTGGGGTGGGAAAGGTTTCAGTCGTAGAGTTCAGCTGTGCAAAGTTTGGGGAAGGTTTTCTATGAGGGCTTAATATGCTCAATGCAGTTCATTTGAGATAAAGAATTGTGCGATCTTAGGGTGACATGGGTGTCAGTGAGTGCGCTGACTGCTGTGGGAATCAATTGTGATAACGAAGTCTGGCCTATAGCGTTGTTTGTTTGTTTGTTGAAAATTCCTTTGATATAGAGTAACTGGAAGATGATTGAGGGCACATCAGAAATGGAGCCAGTAGGGACTGACCGGGCCCTGAGTCCCCCGTGGGCTCTGTGTGGGCAGACCTGCGGAGTGGCCTCTGGGCAGGCATATGTAAGTGACTGTGGGATGGATTAAAAGGTGAAATAACTTAATGCAAAATAGCCTGCTCTTTAAATATGTATGACTTGTTCCCATTCGGGATTTCTGTGACATGGCTCACCAGGATGCTGAGGTGATGGGTAACGCGTCGCAGCTGTCAGTGAAGTCAGCGAACCAAGGCTCCGAATTTAGCTTCACGTCTCACTTTAAATGTGCCACTACTGTCACAGTATGACACTTAAAGTTTTAACTATAATATTTTTTCTTGTATTTGAGAGTATTTAGAGATTTTATATTCCTTGCTCAGTTTTCCAAATGGATATTGTATACTATTGCCAAGTGATCTGTAAATGACGTAGGAATAATGCATATTGTAGAATTTCACTACTGACTTGTTCAGAATACTAAACTTTACTTCAGATTTCCATTATGTGAATGCATATGCGTTTTAAATTTTTTCTAAGGAAGGTAACTTCAAGAGAAAAAGTACTTAATACTGGTTTAGATGCTTCTAGTTTAAAAACATTTTCCTGAAATATAAATATGTTTTAAATTTTTTTTAAGAATTGTTTTCTATGCTTGTAATACCATGAGAGGGTTCTTGCTGTTGGCATGTTCTTAGAACATGAGTAAGAACAAAACAAGAGTGAAGCCTCTCTCTGGAGGATTTAGCAGTAGTTAGTCTTGTGTTCCAAAGAGCTTTTTTAAAGGGTGTCTTGTCCATTGAAGCTACAGAGAAAAGATGTGCCAGCTTTGTGGCAAGAAGTTTTTTGTTTTTCTTGATGTAGGAGAGCAAATTTAAATACAGAACTAGGGGGAGATGATAAGGGAGAGTGAATAGGAGAAAGAAGGAAGGAGGACACTTGTGCAGAAGTGCTGTTGTGCAAAGACTGGGTAGCATAAAAAGGTTGCAGCAGAAACGTGGTTGGTAGAAGGCACCTGAAATATTAAGGTCTAATTCTCATCTGCTTTCATTTATACCTCAAGCTAATGCTGTGCCTCAGTCATTCTCGAGTATTAGTGCTTGAGCTGATCAGATTGTGACGTTATGTGCCATATGTGCTGGCAGAAAGCAATACAGTGTGGTGGACCAAAGATGCAGCTTGAGCTCTAATCTTGAGTTTCCCTGCTGTTCTTTGCTTTTTAATTACTATTATTTTTATTTATACACATGCAGACATACCACTGAATGTCAGAAAACCTGATAGATTTCATAGAGGGTGATGGCTAAGCCTATGTATATTTATGATTTCATGATAGTGTTAGAGGGCTGCTTATTACTTTGACAGCATAATGCTTATAAGAAAAGTCTGAGCTCATCAGCCTGAAAAACATCAATTACTTGAAAATCTTCTCTAGCGGGTTTACTGTTCTTTTCTAGCTATTTGTGTTGCTCTGACAGCAAATGCACCCTAAATATTTTCATAATACTGTTAATGTATGAGCTTATCAGTGGACTTCAACTCTTTTTCAGAAGTTCAGTATCCAAACTAGGTTTGGGTATTGTATTACATTTTTCTTTACAGTACCCAAGAGGGCTGTTACTAGTCTTGTATCAAATATGGAGGGTGCAATTGTTCTTTGCCCAGATCTATGTAAATGAAGTTAAGTGTTAGAATTGTCAAAGGCTTTATGTTCAGGACAAGCCTGTTCTTTTAAAAATCTACAAAGGAAAACAGAGGACAACTGCTTGCAGATGCTTAAGAGTACAACTACATTAGGTAAAATCTAGCAAGTACTGAGTTTTATACTCAGTACAATATATGGATGATTAATTTTAAGGCAAGCTTGAAGCTATGTATGGTGGCTTCCTATTTCAACTTGAGTCCAGTAGATCCAGTTGAAAAGAAAGCTGGACTTGGTGTTCCTTTCTTCAAAGGGAGTCTTAGTCTGTTTTGGTTTTTTTTTCTAGTAGTTTTCTGATGGAGAGTCTCAGTATAGCTTTGCTTAAGTTTTACTTTGTCTTTTGACAAGGAGGTTAATTTATTTTATGTAAAAACCACCGGTGCCATAAAGCATAATAAAAGAAGTGCAAATGCTTCAGGTGAGGTTGTGAATTAAGATGTCAGTACTAAACTGGTGGTTAAATTTGTGTTGATTCCTGCCCCCCCCTTCAGTATACAAGGATAGGGTTGAATTTTTCTCTGGGACCAAAAATCCATATCCAGTTGCCAAAGGGGGAAGTTGAAACAGTGCTAAAATGTAAGGAAAAAGCACCTTTCTACAAGTTCTGGATTTGGATTTGTCGGTCTGGCTTTCTTTCCTGCAGCAAAGCTTTCTGCAAGCCAGAGTTTAATTTCTCCCTTTGACTTTACTAGTTGAGAGTGTGCTTGTGGTGTCTGGGTGTGTCTTTCATGAGACTCATCAAAATACTTGGTTGTTGGAGTCTTCTGTGACTAAAATGAGAATTAGACCCAGCCATTTTAAGAAGTTAGGCCATTTCATCTGGCACAAGTAGGTCTCTGTTGTTCCAAAATAAACTGTGCTGCTATAATCAAATGCTTTGCTCTTCAAATGTTCTGGCAAAAATTTACGTGGAAAAAAGTTTGCATACAGCTGTGAAAAAGATGAAATATGGGGGGTTTAGACAATAATGCAAAAAAACATGTTATTAATGCCTATGTTTTCATATCCTTTCAAGTTCACTATTACTGGTTTATGGTGATCAGTGAGAAGTTTCACTGGAGTATTTGTCTCTTCCCCTCCACTCTGGTAAATAATTCATTTCTTGTTAATACTCTGAGTGTTCTGTTTGGTTTATTCAAACTTATTCAGTTTCTCTGCATCTTTCCCTAATATGAGATGGATAACTAGCTTATTAACTCCAGTTTTCTAAGGCTGAAGTATCTGAAGTCTGTCTTGGGAGCTGCATTGCCCACAGCTGGTTATCTTTGAGCATCCTAGTTGCTAGATTTCTGCATAAGTGAATGTTTGCATGAGGGAATTGAGAAGTACTTTTATTTTCCCCTTTGAATTATAAGGGGAAGAAGCTGGGAACTATAACCTGTTGCTTTGGACATCTTGCGCTGTGTGGTCATCTCTTTTCATTCATTTTTTGGATCACTGATGCTCCAGTGTCTATCCTTGTTCCTGGAGGTGTTGCCTTCTGCTGAGGGTTCATCACTGGTTTCCTCTGTGTTTTTTTGGTGCACTCCCATAATCAGTTTAGGCTGGGTTAAGACTTTGCTACCGCCAGAAAGCAAAGCTTTGTTAGTTCCTTGTGTCAGCATTAATGCCCTTGTGTCCACGGAGTTAATAAGTGTTTAACTTGCCCCTGGCTCAGCACATGGCCCAGTTGGGGGTGCTGGGGGTGGCTGGGGATATGTGGGAATGTGTGGGAATGTGTGGCTGGGTGCAGAGGTGGCGGGAGACTGCCCGTTTCTGCAGTAGTAACCCGGGATTACACTGGAATCTTCCTGATGTGAAGCCATACTCTTGTATACAAGAGTGCTGCTAGGTGGTTGCTTGGTTTGGTGTTTTGTTTTTTGGGCTTTTTTTTTAGAGCTCCTGATAAGGCAGTGCCCTGTGGCTTGGTTGTGTGATAGGGTTTCTCCCCACATTCCCAGATCATTTATAGAAGATCAACTTGGGAGGTACAACTGTAAAGTCTGTTTCAAGTTTGAAAAAGGAAGTTCAGCAGCTTCCACTCTAAGTCAGACTTAAGTACCCAGGCAAAATTTAGCCAGAAGCAGAATTTAATTTAGGTTTCCTAAGAGGGAGTACGTGTTACAACTCCCATATCCTTTGAGGAATTACGTTGCAAAGCAGCTCGGACCTTGTACCTATGGGATCTTTAAACAAGGTGACTGCCGGCTGCCGGGGCCCCAGCTGCATCTTCCTGCTTTTCCTTTCTGCTGGCTGGACAGCTCCTTAGACCCCTGAGCCACTTGATGTGCGTTGGTGGAGAAGCTAAGGCAGTGACAAAAGCCCGGAGTGCCAGGGAAGGGCAGGGAACGGGCAGCTGGAGGCAGGTGAGTGAAGGGGAGTTGGCAGCCAGTGGGCAGGCTGTCTTAGCCCACCTTGGGTTTGCAGCTTTAGATTCTTCAAGAAGGGTATAGGCAGAAATAGGTATCCTTATGAAGGAAGAATGAAAGCCTCTGCCTTAATTGCCATGTGCTGCTTCAAAATAAAGGTAAGGAGAGAAGGCAGTTTTAGTGTGCTGTGCCTTTTGAATGCGTGATCTCTAGATAATGACACAGTAACTGACTCTTATGCTCTTTGAACTTCACTGTTTGCATTTCAGAAAGGAAAATTTTACATACTGCAGGCTTGGTAAGCACAATATTTTTACACTGCAAGAGGATTTAATTCTTGTTAGATTTGTTGATATGGGCCCTATATATGCATAAGACATAAATCAAAAAGTTGCAGATGCAATGTTAGGTCCTAACTATGGCTTCATAGTCAACTTCTTAAAATCAATTAATTAATCTTGTAATATAATTTTTATAACACTGCTAACATTCTGTTCTATAAAACTGTATTTTTGTTTTTGTTAGCAGCCAACATTTTTTAGTCAAGCATAAAGTAAGGTACTGATCATAGCTGAAATTCTTTCCTTTTAGGCTGCCATCATGACGGCTGAAGAAACAGTGAACGTTAAAGAAGCTGAAATAATTAAACTAATTCTAGATTTTCTGAACTCAAGGAAACTTCATATCAGTATGCTGGCACTTGAGAAAGAAAGTGGGGTCATTAATGGCTTGTTTTCAGATGACATGCTCTTTCTAAGGTAGGACGTCTTTTTCTGGTGCTTAAATACCACATATATGAAAACAGAGCTGGGCTGGGATTCAGTGGGCAGCCGTGTGCCACGCAATGGGAGATCTTAGATTGTGCCCTCACCTTATGCTGCTTCCTCCTGATCCCATTCTGTGGTCCAGCCCTGGAATGTGTTCTGCTCTGAAGTTAGTGACAGCCTTCTATGAGCCACTTGGAGTAAGTGACTGGGCATCATCAGCCTACACTGAGCTAGATTTTTATTTTTTTTAATTGCTTGTTCACTCATTTTAACTTGGTTATTTTTCTGGCACACCAATGAATTTAATTGGGAAGGAGTCTTAACAAGTGCCAGTGTTAGTGCAGGATAAACTGGGGATTGAGCATAAACAGGAATAGTATGGGAAAGCAAGACCTGTTGGTATCTGTGATGTGTTATCAGCTTACCAGGTCATGTGGACCTGAATATGTAGTTCATTGACTACTAAAATATTTTTACAGTGTTCTAGTGCTAAGATCAATGATGAGTGGTTTCCAAAGCTTTCCCCCCCAAATATTATCTGCATTTCAAAATAATACCTAGATTTATCTTACGTTTAACAACGTGAAAGGAGTATCTTTTATCATCAAGGCATGAGAGTTGTTGCAATTTACCATTCAGGATGTTGCTCTCAATATTTTCAAAAATAATCAGTGTAGAGTCACGCTAGTTTTCAGCATTGCTGTCTTGTATTTCGTGCCAAAGGTACGTAATAATGTTGTTGAATATAATCTATCCAGCTGCTCTTGAAACATTTAAAAATATATTTTATCACTGAGCAAAACTTCTCACCTGGCTTCCCTTTTGATTAAATTTGTGGATATTGGACTAAAATGAAATGAAAGAAGAATTACAGAAAGATGGAAGTTACTAATCCAATTTGTTTGTTTCATTCTTAGCTCAGTTGGAGTAACTCATTCCTTCCTTGCAGGTCTGGGCCTTTTATAGAGAGCTCTGTGTGTGATATGAGGGTATGAACTGAACCTGTTCAGTCCAGCCCACTGATCTTGGAGTAGGAGCTCTTGTGCTGGCATCCTTCCTGCCAAGCTGTTCCTCTTACATCATTAATACGGGAGCTCTGTGTTTACCCACTCCCTTTATAAAATAGGCCCAGCAGTATTTATACAGTTAAAACTGATCAATTTTTAAGTTCTCTTCCATTCTTTGAGATGTATTCATTGACTCAATATCTTTATTTAAACTCTTCAAGTAAGATTTTTTTTTTTTTTTAAATAAGAATTACAGGTAAAGCAGGAGACACAGGACCATTTTGTCCTTTTTGATGTGCCTTTAAAAGTCATTCATATTTGTCCTTCTAGTATGCAGTTACTTTTACAAAATACTGAGGAAAGATTTTACTCTTGCAATTAGTCACATCGGCATCTGTGCACAGCATCAGCTTTTCAAAGCTGGTTGATCACTTGCTGTGTATTTAAATTATTGTTTTGTGTTTAAATGGGCTTCTTACTTGAAAAAGATTGTTCTTGTCTAGTGAAATTCAAGGAATGATCCTTTCTTTTACTAGGCAGTTGATTCTTGATGGTCAGTGGGATGAGGTTCTTCAATTCATTCAGCCTCTTGAATGTATGGAAAAATTCGACAAGAAAAGGTAAAATAGAATGTATGTCAGAGTTCAGTTTTTTTGAGTTGTGGAAAATACGTGAATTTCTAACTATTGTCTGTGAAAACACTAGTTTGAAATTTTTCACCTTAGTTTTGGGATTTCTTTTTCTAACCTGTGTACTCTTCACAAGGCGTGTGAGTGCGTTTTTAAACTGGTACTTAAAATACGCGCACACGATCTGTAATGAGGTGTCATTGGCCATACACTTGGGAAATATGGTACATGTTGTTCTATCTTTTAATAGATGGCTACTCTGTCATATTTCAATTTAAGAAATAAGTACACTTTGCTATGCTTTTCATACTAGCCTTCTGGTATTTTTAATAGAACACTTCTGAAAGCAGTAATGGAAAAAGACATTTCCTGTTTAAAAAAATAACGTGGTTACCAATTTGTTAAAATTTGAGATCAGAGTTCCTTGTCTTGGCAGTTTCTATGTCTAATTCAAAAGTTTGCTGTGAAACACCCTGCATGTCTCTAAAGTTTACTTACTAGAGCAAGATGCATAATATTTAACTTCTCACCTGCAGATTTCGATACATTATAATGAAGCAGAAGTTCTTGGAAGCCTTATGTGTAAACAATGCGATGTCAGCAGAAGATGAGCCTCAGCATGTAAGAATTGTCTCTGGTTTGGGGAGTTCTTTTGTTGTCAGGAAGTCTCTTGGGATATTCTGATTAAAGGCAGAGTGGAAACTGCCAGCATTAAATGCACAAATTGTAGGTATTACTAAATGGTTTCATAAGCCCTGGAAAAAATAATTGGTGTCCTTTGGAAATGAATGTGGCTCCCAAGTCTCAAATAGAATAGTACATAAAAGGGTTCCTTGAAACTTTGCAGCATAGACCAGTGACCATATGCTGTTTGTGGTCCTGATCTCAGATTTACTTTAGGCCATTATGCTAAAGTACAAGGCTTTTTCCTTTCTATTTCCTCTTTTCCCTCCCTCACCCCCCCTCCCAAATTATTCTGGAGCAAGCCTCAGAATTGCAGAAATTTATTTTCATAATGTGAGCCAGGTAAAGGATTCCAATTGGAATGAATCTTAAACTTAATTTCTGTTGCTTTTGGAGAGAAAGGTCAGAGTTGTTTTGTTTGGTTTTGGGTTTTTTTGGGGGAACAGATGTGTTCACAAAGGACTCTTTCAGTTCAATGTGCAAACAGCAGGAGTTGTGGACTTTGGTTTTTAATATGGAAAGAGGCATTAACTCAAACTGGCAAAGAAAGTTTGCAGATTCTGAAATTATAGTTCTTCACTTATTCTGAGGATACAGTAATACCAAATTTCTAGCACTAAAATGTTAGGAAATTAAAAATGAAGAATGCCAGTAGCTTTAAGGTAATCGATTTTGTTTTCCAAACGGAATTGATTTTAATTCTCTGTCCCATTACATGTACATTGTGCTGCAGGGTTTTCTCTTGACAGTGTAGAGAAAGTTAAAAGTCCATCTTCATAGTTGTAAATGGAAGGTGTTCTATTCCTTTAATCACTCAATCTGTATACTGTAACCAGACAGCAGTAGAGGGGAAAAAAATCTTATTAATGTTCTTTATTTTGTTACCAAATGGGTTGGCTTGTTGTGGATGAAAGGCTACTGTTTTGAAGTATCTAGGTAACATGGGCAAGTGAGGGGGTTTATCTTTTTTTTTTTTAACATCTTTGCAACTAAAAGTGCCAAGTTCCGTGAGTGTAACGTGGTTCTTGGCTATCAACAGGCTTTGTAATAAAGCCCTTGATATCAGAGGTCTTATCTTCTGAGAACTCTTTGAATGTTTTTAACGTTTTTGATTGAGGAGCAGAATCTCAGTATAAAACCTGACTCAAAGTCGCTAATCACTGGAAACTAGAGCAGTCTACAAGGCTTTTATAATGTATGCCAATAGCTTCTCACAGAAATGAAAAAGGGGAAAATAAGTCAGCTGACTTTGAGAATGGAAGTAACTTTCTGTGCTACAATAGAATTGTAACTGTTCAGCTACAGATTTAAAATTTAAGCCCATCAAGCCTGCGGTGACATGAAAACGGTCCATAAATCTGTAGGAAGTGGGACTGGATGGGTTTTTTTAGGAAGTCAGAGAGTCTAGGAATTTGTCTCTGTAACTGCGTTTGCATCAGCAGTTTCAGACTCTATATTGTATGACTTTTTAATTAAAATATAACCAGTAATAGTAATAAATGAACGAGAGCAGGGAAATTCTACCACTGCCTGTTCTGCTGTTTTATTGTGGAAACACGTGTCCTACAAAGGGCTCTGTTGATGTTAATGTTTGTGTAGCTGGAATTCACCATGCGAGAGGCAGTGCAGTGCCTGCACGCGCTGGAGGAATATTGTCCCTCTAAGGAAGACTACAGCAAACTCTGCCTGCTGCTGACACTGCCCCGCCTAACCAACCACGCCGAGTTCAAGGACTGGAATCCCAGCACTGCTCGGGTTCACTGCTTTGAGGAAGCCTGTGTCATGGTGGCAGAGTTCATCCCAGCCGACAGGAAGCTGAGTGAGGCTGGCTTCAAAGCAAGTAACAACCGCTTGTTCCAGCTTGTCATGAAGGGATTGCTTTATGAATGTTGTGTGGAATTCTGTCAGAGTAAAGCAACAGGAGAAGAAATCACAGAAAGTGAAGTGTTGCTGGGCATTGATCTCTTGTGTGGCAATGGGTGTGATGACTTGGACCTTAGCTTATTATCATGGCTGCAGAACCTGCCAGCTACTGTGTTTTCTTGTGCTTTTGAACAAAAGATGCTTAATATTCATGTTGATAAACTCCTCAAGCCTACAAAAGCTGCGTATGCTGATCTTTTGACACCTCTCATCAGCAAACTTTCTCCTTACCCATCGTCCCCAATGAGAAGGCCTCAGTCAGCAGACGCTTACATGACACGCTCCTTAAACCCTGCCTTAGACGGGCTGTCCTGTGGATTAACAAACCACGATAAGCGGGTCACAGACCTCGGGACCAAAACTTCTCCAATGTCACACTCCTTTGCTAATTTCCATTACCCAGGAGTGCAGAATCTCAGCAGGAGCCTCATGCTTGAAAATACTGAGTGTCACAGCATTTTTGAAGAGTCACCTGAGCGGTAAGTGCAGCTAGAGCTCTGTTTTTACCTTGGCTTATGTTGTTGGTATGACTGTTCTTACTGGCACTGTAACTCTGAACGTTAATTGTAACATTGAAATATAATTTGGTTGTTTGATTTCTGTTTTAAGTAAAACTCTGTCCAAGGTGGTTTCTTCTTTGCGCTTTTATGATTCAAGTAGATTTTCATGTTTGGTTTTGGGCTGTATATATTCAATCTGGGCTTTCTTAAAGTTGAAATCCTAGCACAGAGCACCAAATATGCTCTGAGCATGTAATAGTCTAGCTAAGATTTATGCTCAGTGTCACTGAATTCTTTCATTCCACATAAATAAAGGGAGACAGTGGGATAGCTCTAACTCCCATCTTCTTTCTCCTTTCCATCTTCAAGTCTCTGTAAATTTTGGTCTTGACTTCATAAATTATTAAGTATACTTGCAAAATTTGCATATCACAGTGAAGTCAGTGGAGATTACAATATGCTGTTGTTGCAGCATTCCTGTGTCACTTAAGCTGAAATACTATTGTAACATTTTAATATTTACTTAATATTTTCCAAACCAAATCTGAGTGTATCATGTATCATGTTTTTTGTATTGGACTTAGAGATAGTTGGGTTGCTATTAATAAGTTCTTGATTGCAGTGTAGGTTGCAAAACTGTCTTCTCTCCTTCCTTAAGAACTAAAGCCCGTATCAAAGTTTTGTGCTTTTTTACCTTCTGAGACAAATGCCCTGGTCACTAGGAGATGTGGTACTTGTCAGTTGAGAGTTTAACATCATGTTGTTGCCTGGCCTTTATTTTGATCAGCAGTTCTTCCCCTTTCTAACTATTAAATCCATGCTTCTCTAGAGAGCAGCTGCCATGTTTTTTGGCTCTAGAGGACAGGATGGGTAGCTAGCCCTGCACTTGGCTGCAGTGGCCAGCAGGAGACACTTTCAGAGCTGGGATGGTCAGTCCTGACTGCAGCTGGTGTCTGTTAGTTTTGCCTTGCAGCAATATTCTGTGTACTGTGTCATGGTAAAGAGCAGCTGTAATTAAACTCAATAAAAAGGAACCAAACACTATCAAGCTGATGTCAGTTAACCAGTGATGATGGAAATACTTACAGTAATATGTTTAAATATTTATCTTAATGCTTATCTTGAAAGGACATATTTTGTTTGATTAAAATCTTTGGGTTTACCAGCCTCTTCACAAATGGTATTTTTGTGGATAGCTGTTATGGAAGTATCCCTGATGTTACATTTTTAGGAAGTGTAGCTCCTGATTATACTAATGAATTGTGAATCCTG
The DNA here is from genome assembly GCA_013399855.1 of Oxyruncus cristatus. NCBI lineage: Eukaryota > Metazoa > Chordata > Aves > Passeriformes > Cotingidae > Oxyruncus > Oxyruncus cristatus. The sequence continues at coordinate 261,004 of VXAY01006544.1, read as the reverse complement.
TAATAGTTAAAACTGATTCTTGAAAGATTTTTGCTTCCCTTTTCAGTATTAGAGTACTACAATAATTCTGCACAAATAGTGTTATCTTTTGGGCTAAATAAGGTGGTAAATTGCTGCAGTTCTTCTTTATGTAGGCCCTACGTGATGTTAAAAACTATCAACTTCATTTAACATGTCTTTTTCATTAATAATATATGTCTTGAAGGTTAGAATTAGGTTATAGGGCCAGACCCCTAGTTTTCAAGAAGGCATTAAATTTTTCAGAGTAAAATCCAACTTCAGATCAAGTGTGCAACTTAAATGGCAGTATTTGCAAGGGTGGGAGCTGAGCTTTATGTAAATATGGCCTTTGCTTCCTCTTGCACATGACAGAAATAAGGTATTTCTCTTACAAGTTGTGTTCATCAAGCAATTGTCTTTTACTCAGCTGAGCTACTTTTGTTATTGTACTGAGGTGCCCAAAAAGTTTAAAACAACTTCATTAAGGGCTTTGTTCCTGGTCACCAGCTATGTGTGTTCTGTGCATTTATTGATGGCCAAACCATTTTGGAAAGACTGCCATGCAGAAATACTTAAAATACAAGAATAGAAAAATGTTTGTATCAGTTTTCTTATCTTGCACTTCCAGGAATGTTCAAGCTGATGGATGTTAAACATAGTTTAAGTTTAGATTGCTAGTGGTAATTAAAGTGATTATCTTAGGGAAGACTTTAGTCACATAGTATATGAGATATGTTTTATGCACATAATTGCTTTGAAAATGGGAGATCTTGAATAACTTGTTAGTTAAAAGGTATGTACTTCAAGTGTAGGGATAGGCAAACTCCTTATTTTCTATGTCATGGTGGTAAGGGTTTTCGGAAAATGCAGGGGAAAAAAGCACAATGGCTGTCGTCTTTGTTTGTTTGGAGTTTCATTTTTAGTGTAACCCCTTGCGAGTGGCATTTTCTTCCCAAGCATTTATCTTCAGTTATATGTGACTTAAATAGTTTACGCACTTGTGTCATCAGATTTTACTCTGGAATGTTGTCTTTCTCTACTTGATTCTTCTATTCAATTTTTCTCAGTTAAGCTTCTCTTCTTTTCCATGTTGCTGCGAGAAGTGATACTCCAGTGGAGCAACAGCGTCCCATCGGCAGTGAGGCTTTGTGCCAAGGTTCAGTTCCAGAAAATGAACCACTCAATGCAGCACAGAGTCAGGGATCAGCCAAACCAGAAAAAAATGAGGTAGTGGATGTTTGTTTAAAAATAATGAGGCCCTTTGAGCTGTGTTCTGATCACTTCATAATGATTCGCCTTTGTGTGGAGAACTTCATCCATGACAATGGGTTGCTTTGAATCTTTGTTTTTACAATAGTAAAAATACCATATTGCATCGTGTATGAGAAACTCCTCCTTCCCCCCGTGCCCCTTATATAGAGTTCTGCTGTTCTTTGAGTTTGTAATGCAGCTGATGAGTGTGCCGTGTCACGGCAGCGGTGCAGCAAAGCTTCACTCCCCTGAAGGACTTTGAGTCACTGCTCTGCTGCAACAGAATTTTGTATGCACCTTAGGAGGGAGGGAAGAGCAGACGCAGAATTTATAGGAGAGAATGAGGACAGGAGATGCTGTGGTGAAGATGTTGGCCAGGCTATTATGCACAAGTAGAAAAGAACGTAGTACCCAGCCCAAGTTCACCTTGTTTTGTTTCCCACATCGCAGTGGGAAGAAATTGTAAGAATTAATTTCTGTGTAAGAAATTAATTTAGGTTTCTTTTCATAGCTTTGTTTTTGCAGTGTTCCTGTAGAGACTGATTTAGAAGCCAAAGTTAATAGATTAGAGCTTCTGGGCAACATATTTTAGGTTTGTGTGTTAGTTTGGGTAATAATGGCATGGAATCCAAAAGATCAAAGGATTGAATCCAATTGTAACAAACAAATATCAGTCATGGAAAGAAATGTAGGCAAGAACGTACCTGTTGCCTGGAAGGATTATAACCCAGTGACTGGGGAGCAGTTCACAAATTTCAAATACATGGAATAAATGCTTTCTAGAGGTCTAGGGACTCCTTTGGAGTTTGTAAACTGGAAGTATTCACCATGGGAAACCTAAGGTGATAAATACTTTCCAAATACAACAACATTAGAAAATCCATTATAAATCAGAAAATTATTGTCAGAGAAAAAAAAAATCATAATGCAAGTATTTTTAATTAGAGGAAATGCGAAGGCTCCTAGTTAAAAGGACAGATCATGCATGAATTGTCTGAGCTAATGTGGAGTTATCAGGATGTCTTTATACAACCTTAATGCATAGATGACAAAGCTGTCACTTTCAAAAACAAAGAACCTACCAAGGTGTTTTTTTTTTCTTTTACTATTTTTTTTCCTACTAGTTTTCTAAATACACAGCTAAGGGGTTTTGGTGGGTTGTTTTTTTGGTTTGTTTTTTTTTTGTTTGTTTGTTTGTTTTGTTTTTTGGTTTTGTTTTGTGGTTGGTTTTTTTTGTTTGGTTGGGGTTTTTTTAGAAAATGTAGGGCAGTTCTGTGTGGATAATCTGGCCTTGCACTGAAGTGCTTTTGGTTTCCTGTTTGTCCGTTTTTATCTTGTCCTCAGCTGTTGCCATTTGGAACTAGTGACACAGAAAGTGAGGAGTGGGGAATGCAGGAGGCAGCAAGTCCTGGGCAGCTGGCTGTGTGGGGAACTAAAGACAGAATGCAAAGGAGAAGGGACCGTGAGAAAGCAAGTTCAGGTGTTTGTGGTTGGCCCAGAAAGTACAGAATTTTTAAGTTAGAGCACCGATTTCAAAAGTAAGATGTAGTGCTTGGTAGACCACTTCAGAATTGGCTCTGGGAGAGGGAGATTGGCCCTGCAGACTGATGGCGGGGGAGTGTCAAGGTGGCAGAAAATACTAAATTTGTAGTGAAAGTGTGACTTGGAATTTGGAATATAGCTTACATTGTTTTCTGATTTTTATTTTCGGTTTTAAATCATTCATTTGTCTTGATTTTTAGGTAATACTTTAAGTTTTGTAGGAAAGAGCAGTCTCCTTTAGAATTATGGCAGAACTGCTTCAGTGGTGAATAGCATAGGCTGGCAGTGGTTGCTTTTTTTGATATGTAAATTGTGTCTGGTTTTAAGGAAGAATTAAATCATTACTCCTCAGAGGAGAATGTCCTGACCTTTTGATGCCTGTGTTGAAATAATGAATCAGAAAGTAAATATTTAGGTTAAATACCAAAATTAACTATTTCATTTTCATCGGTGATTCTCATTTCGTTTTAGCTTCGTGATTCAACAGAGCAGTTTCAGGAATATTACAGACAAAGACTACGTTACCAGCAGCACTTAGAACAGAAGGAACAACAACGACAGTTGTACCAGCAAATGTTGTTAGAAGGAGGAGTGAATCAAGAAGATGGAGCTGACCAGCAACAGAATCTTACTGAACAGTTTCTTAACAGGTTGGGAGCGTTGATTCTCCTTCTACCCACCCTTATCTCTTCTTAAGTTCTCATAATAACCTGGTTTGATGGTCTTTTTTTTTTCCTGATTGTTTGTTATTAGATCTATCCAGAAACTAGGAGAATTAAATATGGGTATGGACAGTCTTGGAAATGATGTGCAAGCACTTAGCCAGCAATGTAATGGGAGCAAAGGGAATGCATCTACCAATCCAGCAAGTAACTTCACATCACCACCCTCAGATGGCAGTCAGAGGATAGCAACTGATAGCCCAAATGTTAATACAAGCACTCCTCGAAAGTGTGGATCAGCCAATCAGATACCCTTTCCTGAAGAGTCACCTGTGCAGGGGAACCAAACGTAAGTTATTTGAGGGCAGGGCAGAATGGGAACTGAATTTCTTCTGCTAACTAATGGTAGTGCTGACCTGAAAGAAACAGTAACTTTTCCACCTCTCTGTGTGTGTGTTTATGTGTATACATATATACATATGTATGTTATGGAATGAAAAATTTTTAACTTGGATTAACTTGTTCAGTGCTTGGAGTTGCTGCACAAAGAGCAGCCCCTTGTAAAAATAATAGTTTAGTGGTAATGAATCAGACATGCATAAAACTTGTCCTCAGATTAGTCAGTTCTGAGAATGATTGATTGAGACTGTAACTTTAGTCCAAAAAATACATACAAACAAATCTGTCTTTGGTCTTGTTTCCTTTTTTTGTCTTGTTGTGAATTTAAACTCTTCACCAAATCAAAGCAGTGTATCAGAACATGCCGTCACTCAGCCACAGCTGGAAGACTCTTTGGGGAATTTAGCTAGGACAAGAGGTGATGAGGTGAGTTTTCTTGTCATTTACAGTTTTTGTTATCATAAGATTCGGTATTTAATCCTGAGTATGTGACATCCCCTTACTGCTAGTAGATATTTGGGTTCTGCAGAATCACAGAAATTTTGAGATTGGAAGGAACATCTGGAGGCTGAATCCAAACCCGTTTCAAAAGAGGGTCAATGAGAGCATGTTGCTTGGGTTTTGAGTCTGTTTAGGGATGGAGGATGTTCCAGCCTTTGTGGACTACCTCATCCCATGTCTGACCACCCTCATACTGTTTTTAAACCAACAAAAAATGTTGAAGTGGAATTTGCTATCTATTATTTTTGTCCATTGCCTCTTGTTGTTTCACTGGGTCCCACTGGGATGAGTCTTGTTCCATCTTCTTTACTCCTCCTGTCACATATTTATGTACACTGGTGAGATGTACACATTCACACCCTGAAAAGCCCTTTTGACCTCGAGGTCAAACAGTACCAGCTCTCTCAGCTTCTCCTTGTACAACAGAGGTTCCAGTGGGATGTCTTTTACAACCATTGTTTGATATTTTTCAAGTTGAAACTTTGATTGTTGGGCTCCACTCAGTATGGTTTGAAAAGCCAGGGAAATAGTTAGCAGGGAAATAACTGCAATAAGTACATTGCAAAGTTTCTGTATCAGATACATGAAAATCATAATCTTAGAAAGGTGGTGATGAAGTCACTAGGAGGATGATGTAATAAAACTTAATGTAATGATAACTGTGTTATATATGGGGTGAAAATCTGATTCTGTTTAGTATTATATGTTTTAGAAACTGTGTTTATGACTTGGACTGTGTTCAGTAAAAACGCAGCTTTGTTCCCCTTGCAAGTTTCACACAAATCAAATGTGTTTACACAAAAATAAACTGTAGTATAGTACATCTGAAATGGGCTGCTTAGAAGAACAAAAAATGGGTGGAAGTCTGGAGGAAGAATGAGAAATGTTAATCTAATGTTAGCTGTAAAAGTGAGTTGAAAAAAAGAACTTGTTGGAGTATGTTATTCTTGGACCTGGAGTAGACATGGTTTTACAAATCTGTACTTTGAATAGTTCAGCCTGGTGTGATGCTACTTATTAATACTTTGGTTCAGTAGCTTTACTTTACTCCACAAAACAGTCACATCCACTTGTAAATGTCCAGTTTCACACTGAAGAGCCTAATTTGACTGTTACCCTTCTACACAGGATGACAAATCAAAAAAGCAGTTCATTTGCATTAATACTCTAGAAGACACACAAGCTGTCAGAGCTGTAGCCTTTCATCCCAGTGGGAGTTTGTATGCTGTTGGCTCCAACTCTAAAACTTTGAGAGTTTGTGCCTATCCAGAAGTAATTGACCCAAGGTAAGAAAGCTTGTGTAATCATTTCTGTGTCATAGCCCCTCTCTCTCCTCATACCTGTACTTTTCATACTTTATTTTATTGTCATAAATAGAGCAGTGCTCTCCTTGGAAACCTGAGCTGCCAAACAAAATTAGATAATCTGCTGAAGCATTTGTATATTTGTGGACTACTTATTTGTTCTCTTTCATTACTGGCAAGATGCACTGCCATGATACCACACCTTTCCTTACAAAAGGGTTGGGTTTGCCTCAGCAGATGGGCTTTTCTGTATTTACTGTGATGGCTTCTGGTTTTGATATTCCAGCTGTAAAAGTGGGAGACAGCGTGTGTCACTTCCCAAGCCAGCACAAGTTGGGCTTCACGAGATGCAGTTTCTGGCAGGAGGACAGACTTAAGAGAAAGCAATATCTTCATGAACTTTTAAAGCAAAACTTGCCAGAGCCTTTCCATTGGCCCATTGTTTTATATGTATATTGGTTCCTTAATGGGAAAAGCACTGTTTGTGGTTTGCTGTGCACCTGTCTTTTTCAGGGATTTTTCACTCATTTTTTAATAGGAGGGGGAAAACATATTTTTTCATCTGGAAATAAGTATTGGTGTGTCATTAACCATCTCCTTATCTCTATTCCACTTCCATTATTTTCTTGGCATAGGGACCAAGTGCAAGCATCTAAAAGTTCACAAGCTGGAAGTGTGCACAGTGACTTCATCTGGGACATCTTCCCAGTTTAGAACTGATGCTTAGGCTTCCAAAGTGTTCAGAAGTAATCAGATTTTTTTTTTTTATTTTCCTCCTTAAATATCATCAATAAAGAAGACTTTGAAGTTGAATTCTGAAGTACGTATTGGAAATGTATGACACAACAACATAAAAAAAAGATTTCTCTGAGACCCAGTGCAAGTCAGCTTGTTGGGCATGAAGCCCAGACAGCTTCCTCTTGACTGGGAAAGAGTGCAGAGCATTTCCAGTGGAATGGATGCTGCTTTATGGACTGACTGGGGGCTGCTTCTGCACAGCTGGTTGTTGAGACCAGTGGGAAGGGTTAGAGCGACTCTGCAGCCTTAGTCTCCAGTTGCAGTGCACGACCTGATGTGACAAGTGACATGCTGCATCTGGACACGAAAGGAATACTGACATTTCCTTAATTCTGAACTTGTAATTCTTCCTCTTAGTGTTGTTTTTGACTGTGCTTACAGTTTACCTAAAACAATTCATCGTGGGATTTACAAGTCAGCAGAGAGATTACATTATCTTGAAGATACTCTAATCCTTGTAACAACATGAGTCTAGACATGCATTCAAAATTATTCGTGTTTTTCAAAAAGCTGTAATTGTGTAGAACAACTGTTCTTTGAAGCTTTATTGGGCCTTTTTAAAGTTTTTTAAATTGTCCTTCAAACCGATGTATGGTTCAAGACAGGCTCGTTTGAGGTTGTTGTTTTTTTCCTTTCTCTAAAGGTATAATAGTAGTATGGGGGGTTTTTCTACCTATTTGAGATTAAACACTGATAGATACACATTACAGTTCTGCAGATGTTGCTTAAATAATTCCAGTGCTTCCATGCAGTGGATTGACAATGTGTGGTCTCTGAGCTGGGTAACTGCTCCTGTGTCCTGATGGAGTCAGCAATTCTCAGCTCTTAACAGGTGGTGGATCCAAACTTGGAGTGCAAGATAAGGCATTAGTTCACTTAGGAAACTCTGTAGTGCGTTAAGGGATCCTGATTTACGTGAATCTGTCATGGATTTCCTCTCTGGCAACAAAATAAAATTAGCTTCCATGTAGATTTACTTCAGTATTCTTTACTAAAGCCATGTTTATCTCCAAAGTTTTTCAGCAGACTTGGGTGATGGTCTTCTGTCTTTTCTCTCTGCCTCTTCAGGTATTTATAGTATGGTTTCTGAATTTTTTCAATAGTGATTTAATTTGTTGACTTCTATTGTTGATGATACTGGAGTGAACATGGATGAAGTGGTTACTGCAATACTTTATCCTAAGTACTTGACTTCTTCCTGCTATGAGAGCAGAGAAAGAACATTGTAGGAAAGTAATTGATTGAACTCAAGGCAATGTACATCCAGTGGGACTGTTGCTTTTACTTCTACCACATGTAAAGCAGATATGGTTTTGGAAATACAAGTGTATGGTGTGTTTAGATGGTGGGAAGATTCTTGCACTGATGTAGAATGGTGTCTTTCTGGCACAGGCTGCTGTATTCAATTTTCTAGTAGAGAAGTGAAGCTTTTAGAGTGACTTTATTCAACAAATAATATCCAACGTACAGCTTATGATGAACATAAATGAGTTTTTTCTTTTGTTATATGTTTTTTGGTTATCTTTATTTAATGGCCAAAAAGGAGACAGTACTTGACTTAGAGCAGCATTTTTCTTTGTCTTCCCAGGCAGGGATAACAGAAGCATTTTTTTGTGATTCTTTACCCACTTTAAGTGCTTGATGAGTCCCACTTATTCTGACAGCAAGAATGGCATAGACAACAACTCTTTGGATAAAACAGCAGGCTTCAGTTTTTATTGTTACAGCCCCAAACACAAGTATATGGAATCTACTATGTGGTTTACAATTAAGCTGTCATACCAAACACAGCCCCCAGTTAGGGATTAAATCTGCTGGGTGGGCAAGTGGAAGAGAAACACCTTCCCTTACACATGCACAGAGGTTGCAGAGGTCCTGCTTTCTTCTTTTTTCAGGAATTTGCATTTTTCCAGTCTGCAGCCTGATAGTTCAGTCCAAGAGCCAGCCTTTAACCATGCCAGCTGCACTGAGGCTACCACAGACAGTGTGTACACTGTGAGCTTTCTTGGCCTGCTGTTGCTTAGTTGAACTCAAGCGTATTCAAAAGTGGCCATAGAATCAAGATGTTGAAGTATGAAGGATGCAGAAAAAAATCACACCAGTTTAGGACTCTGGAGATAAGGTTTCATTGTACTGTAGCTAGTAATTACTATATTTTATCTGTATCGACCCTCAATAGATGAAGGAACTGCCCAAGTTCTTTTTGCATGTTTAATCACAAATACAATGGGAAGATGAGGAAAAACTGAGAAAATGAGATGGAGGTGATCCTTTTCTCTTAGTTTACATATATATATTTCAATGGAAGCAGTCATATGAATTTCATGTTACTCAAACATTGTTTTCATTTTAAAATACTTTTTCTTTAGAAATAAAAGGATATCTGATGGTTTTTTGTTTGTTTTTTTTTTTGTTTACCCAGTGCTTATAATACTCCTAAACAACCTGTAGTTCGCTTCAAAAGGAATAAGCATCATAAAGGATCAATCTACTGTGTAGCCTGGAGTCCCTGTGGACAGCTGTTAGCTACTGGTTCTAATGATAAATACGTGAAAGTACTGCCTTTTAATGCAGAAACTTGTAATGCAACAGGTACTGTGTGTCTGTATTTAAAGAGTTTATTTTCAATTATTTGTCCATTATCTGTCAAAACCATTCCAATTACATTGATTATGTATTTAATAGCTTTTGTTATTTTTATTCGAATGCTTTAGTCTTTTTTCCCTTTCACTGTCATTGTAGTCTTTATCCAGCAAAGAGCCACTGAGAGGTTGGGGATTATCTTTTGGGTTTTGTTTGGGTTGGTTGGTTGTGTTTTTATTTTGTTTGGCAAGACTCCAGTATTGTGCTCTCTTTTGGTAGATTCCCCTCCATATACAGTAAAACAACCAGATGTTCTCACCCACCTCTGGATCTTGACTGTCACTAGGAATTTATTTCCACTTCTAGTTCCCCTTTCTCTTGCCTACTTCTGTCATCTGCCTTCTCACTCATCTTAAAAAGATTTCTGGCCCAGCAAATACTAATTTCCACACCCAACCCTCCTAATCAATACACTGATTATGGCTCTTTACTTTTCTGCTTTGAACTTAGACTGCCTTGTGCCTTCAGTGCTCTCAATGACCTCTCCCTCCTGGCAGAGAAAGCCTTTTGAGTTTACCAGAGTTTACAAAGAGAAATAAATGTACTCTGTAAACTTTGGCTGCAGTTGGCTGTGGTGATGGTCTGTGGGCATTTTGTAAAGCTTTAGGAAGTAGGAAGCTCAAGCAACACTCAACAACAAGATTCTTAGGGGTTTTATTTAAACTTTAGTGACTGAAATATTGTGTTCTGTAGAAAGTGCACAGCAATATTTGTACTTGGTAGCATACCCACCCTTGCCTAAAGTATTCTTTATCACTGTAGCTGCTTTAAAGAGTGCAGCACTAACAAACAAAGTATGCCTTATTTTGTTCCTCGTTTTTTTGTTTTTGTTTTTTTTTTTTAAATCATTTTAGGACCAGATTTGGAATTCAGCATGCACGATGGGACAATCAGAGACCTTGCTTTCATGGAAGGTCCAGAAAGTGGTGGTGCTATTTTAATAAGTGCTGGAGCAGGAGACTGCAATATTTACACAACAGATTGTCAGCGAGGACAAGGCCTGCACGCCCTGAGTGGGCACACTGGTATGTGTATTGTGGCTTCTCTCACACTTTCTAAACCTGTATTATGTTCTAATAAAGTTTTTGGGTTATTTTTGGGGTGCTTTTTAAATTCTTTGTGTTTTTCTTTCTAGCAAGACTTTTTTTTTTTCCTCTCTAGATTGCTCTTGAGGTATTTTGAGGGGTGGTGGGGAGTGTTTGTTTTTACATATGTTGGCTGTTAATTTAATGGAGAGAGTACACACCTCATTCCAGAGAAGATTCAAAGCTGGGTATTGCCTTGCACTCTTAGATCATGCAAAATGCAGCTTTTCCACAGTTAGTTAAATCTCTGAAAGCAGAAGTATAATCTGAACCGTGGTGTTTCAGTATTTGATTATTGATGGTTAATCAAATCAAGAAGTCTTCTTGTTTACAGGTCATATTTTAGCACTTTATACATGGAGTGGCTGGATGATTGCATCTGGGTCCCAAGACAAGACTGTAAGATTTTGGGATTTGAGAGTGCCAAGCTGTGTTCGTGTGGTGGGAACAACGTTTCATGGAACAGGCAAGAGTTGCTATCATGCTTCTGAACATTCTTGCATGAAAATAGAATTTGAAGACATCAAGGTAATATAGGCAGAATGTAAGGGGCGGTTGTGCCACAGACTGGAGGCTTGGCCTTAAAAGTTAGAAGCTGTGAGAAATCTTTACCTGTGTTTTGTTTGTTTTTGAAGTGACATTTCCTTTCAGAAGTTGAGTAGTGTTTTTGCCTCGTGACTTTCAAACAGACACTTCCAAGTACATTCAGATGAAACATGATAACTGAAATTCTTGAAACATTAGGGCCAGGGTGAATTCCTTGCAGTATTCCACATTATTTCATAAAGAGTGACTTTCTTTCCCATAATGGAACAGAGACTTTTTCTCATGCAGCTCTAAGAGTGTCTTTGCTACGATTCCAGTGTGACCTATGGCTGCAGAGTTTTTAGTGCAAGAACACAAATTTTGTTGTTCAAAGGTAACAGTAGCTATGTATGTTCACCTTAAATTTAAGGCCAATATTCAGAGTTCTTTTACCATGTATATTCTGGTTTATAAGAAGTTGACCACTTGCACAAATGTACAGAACTATAACGTGTGACCATTGGGTTTCTCTCCTGCAGGCAGTGCTGTAGCCTCAGTAGCTGTTGACCCCAGCGGGCGACTCCTGGCTACAGGCCAGGAGGACTCCAGCTGTATGCTGTACGACATCCGCGGAGGGCGGATGGTGCAGAGCTACCACCCCCACTCCAGCGATGTTCGCTCCGTTCGCTTCTCCCCGGGGGCTCACTACTTGCTCACGGGGTCCTACGATATGAAGATCAAGGTGACAGACTTGCAAGGTAAAGTAGCTGCAAAGGATCACAGGCTCCTTTTCCATTTGGTGCTTTTAAGCTGAGATCGTGGTTCAAAGATCAGGTTTTACTTTAAAAGGGGAGAAAAATAGAGCTTTGAAGGGTTTGACGTGTATTTATGCGATTGTGTCTGTTGTCAGTTGGCTAGTTGTGTTGCTAGAAGTGCAGGCTATGACCTAAATTTTGTTTTGGGATGACGGTCTCATTACAGTAAAAAAAACTTACCACTGTTGCCTAGTGAGATGGCCATTGCTTTCAGATAGCATTCATAAAACTGACACTTGGAAAAAAGTATATGATTTTTATTTTTATTATAAAGAGTTAAGAAGAGAGAAGATATGGGGTGTATCTAATTGACTTGATTTTCTTGGGCCATTAAACTTTAATCATCTTTTGTGAAAACAGTGAAGGTCTGCATTTTTAAGTTGTACTGTGTCCAGTAACACCTAAATACTGAAACACTGAGGCCCTGTGTTATGCTGTGTGTATGTGAATGGGGGCAGGGGGTCAAGTGCTTCATAAGATGAAATACACATGTGAGCTTCACTAAACAAACAGGTAAGAAAAAAACACGAAAAAAAAAACCCTCAAGAGCTGGGGTATAAATTCATGAAATGACTAATGACTTCTGTTTCTCTGCCTCAGGGGACCTCACGAAGCAGCTTCCTCTGATGGTGGTAGGAGAGCACAAGGACAAAGTTATCCAGTGCAGATGGCACACACAAGATCTTTCCTTCTTGTCGTCGTCTGCAGACAGGACTGTAACCCTTTGGACCTACAATGGTTAGAGTTCAAACAAAGGCAACCTATGCAGCTAAAGCACAGAGACCTGAGACTACAGAACTGTCCAAACAAGTAATAATTATGAGGCATTGAGAGCAGCAGTTGAGCAGGAGAGTGTCTTATCAAGAAGAGGGGCACTTGTCACTGATTTTTCTGGTTTCTAGGAGGTCTTGGTGTTTTTAGTATGTTCTTTTGCAGTGCTTCCAGTCTTCCATGTTGAACTCATGCTGCTGTGACCTATTGTAGTCTTGTTGCCAAAGTCTATGAGGAGAACTCTTATGTTGTTGATGTGCACTCAAAGTAACATGAATGATGTGTTTACAGTTTGGTATTAATTGCATTCCTTGGTCTTTGCCTCGATGAGAATTTTGTATAGAACTTAAGTTGAACAACACTTCAATCAAGTCTGTATGTAACTAGTTATACACACACACACACGTAAAACTTCCACTGTTTTTTCAGGTTTATTGTATTCATTACTCCTCAACAACAGATCGAACTTTATAACATCTCCATAATTTCAATGTTTTTAGTAAAAACATCTGAACTTTAAAGGCTGACTAGGCAGTAACCACATCTTGATTATGGTCCATTATATAGTGTGGGTTTTTTTCTTTCTTTTCATCTAACCTGGGAAAATTTTTGCTGTTTTTACTACATGACATTGTTTTGAACAAGCTAACATGTTGGAGGGGAAAAAAGTAAAATATTGACTTTTTTTCAGTAGAAATGTGTAATATTTTACTTTTTGAATGCAACAGAATACCTCTGTGTATAATGTACTGTAGAAAAGAGTGGATTGGCAGCAGTTGTCACAGTGAGCTTAATGGCTATCAATTTTTCAAGTAAAAGGGATACCATTAATGCTATAATAGAAAACCAGCATGGCTTAAAATGCTATGTCTGCATGATAATTTAAGAATTGTTTAAATTCCCAGTTCAGAAGCTTATCTGAATTTTATTTCTTGCACTGTTTATGTATGGGAAACTGCAGTTTTATTTCTACAGAACTTTAGATTCTAATGTTTATGTATTGTTATATTTTCATATTGTACAGTTCCTTTTACTTTTTAAAATATAAACCTTAAACTTTGGGTTATTTATTTATTTGAACTGCAGTTAAGTTTTTGGATTCTCTTGGTTACTAAATTATATGTGCACTGTAGCAAGCATTTTTAACTATCGTATAAAAGTGGAAAGGTAAATATAGAAGTGTATCTGTGCTATAATCTCAATAAAGACCTCCAACACCTGCATCTGTTTTGTGTGTTATTTTGGATTCTTAGTTCATAATTATTTGATGCAACTGTGATACAGAGACATATGACTTAATAGGCCAGAACTATAAAATACTTGAGAGTTTTGTTACTGCTTCCCTATATCTGAATTTTCAGTGTGATAATAATACAGCTGCAGATCTTGTTTATTTTTCTGTATTTGATACATAATGCTGCTTTGGACGAAAATAGCATTCCTGTAGTTGTTTATCTGTGGACAAAGCTGGCAGATTTTTTCTTAATTAGCACTACAACTCTGTAAATACTGTCCTCCTGACATTGATTTTATTCCAGTTTGGGTCTTTACAGAGCTGTTACATCACAGCGTCTTGTGCCTGAGCTCGCATTTAGCGAAGGTAAGTCTTCCTTTCTGTCTGCCTGGGCCTGGAGGCGATTCCACCCAAACGCGAGTCCCTCTGCCGGCGGAGAGGGGCGGGGATGAGGCTGGCGGGAGTTGCGGGGCCGGGCCGGGGCGGGGCCGGGGCGGGCCCTGCGCGCGAGCCGGA
>VXAY01006544.1:207872-246891 GCA_013399855.1 Oxyruncus cristatus | reverse complement strand
GCCCGGGGCCTGCGCCGGCTCCGGGCCCGGGCGAGGGGCGGGAGGGCCGCTCGTGTCGGCGGAGCGCGATGTCGGTGCCGAGATAAAGGAGAAGTCGGGGCGGGGGAGGAGCGGCCGTGGCTCTGCTCTGTGGCCCTGTCCGCGCCTACAGCGCTCGGCCGAGCGGCAGCGCCGGCCTGTGCGGGGCCGGGGCCGGGCGGAGCCGCCCCGAGGGCACCAGGCCGTGGGTCCCGCCCGGGCAGGGCAGGGAGGTCCCTGTAAGGCTGGCCAGCCTTGGTGTTTGTTCTGCGGGACGGGCGTGCTGGATCCTTTGTGGGAAAATAATGAGAAAGGTCAGCGAGCAGGAGTGCGTGCGGTGGCAGTAATTCCCCAGGGACGAGCTACTCTGCACCCTTAGGAGCGGGAGCGCGGTGTATCGCTCTCAGGCAGGGGACAAAGGATGGAGCGGCACGGAGGTGGTGTGGCCCTGCTCTGTTTGAAACAATGCTGCCAACGGGAACTAAGCCAGGGGAATGACCTAAAAGCTGACCCACCAAAAGCTGAACTTTGTTCGAAAATATGTGTCACTTTTCACACCCCCACTCGTGCTAATGAAGTAAAACCTGTACATGCTTTACATGTGTCACTCGAACTCCACCTAAACGTGAAATGACATCAACTGAAACGCTGCCTTTTCCCCTCCCTCAAAGCAAACAGTATATATATAGGTTACGAGGGATGGGAGATCAGGGGAGACTCCACCTTTGTACCCCTGCGACTGTCGACGGGCTGTGCTTATCTCTTCCCCTGTAGGGATGCCTGTTGGGTAAGGTTCGAACACTCGGCCGTACCAAGTGCTTCCTCGGGAAACTCAGAGAGCCGGTTTGTGTTTCTGATCGTGCTTTTAGCACTATATAGTCAGCTCCTAACGTCATGTATTTGTTGCCAGCTGTATTATTCGTATTTTTGTGTTTGTGCGCTCCTGCAGACACTGTGCTTAGCTCCAGCAATCCAACAAGAGCCTGTGTTTCTGTTGCTTAGCAAATAACACCGTTTTGCACCTGAAAGTTATTGAATGAGACTGGGCTTGTGATCTGGCCGTGAATCCTGGAGGAGTTCTGCACAGGTTTATTGTATTTAAAATACTGAACTCAGTGTTACACCTGCTGATACCTGTGGTCATTTATATTGATCCAGTCATGTACTGCAGTTTAATTATTGCATATTATTGCTGACAATTTCCTTGGGGAAAATTAAAAAAAAAAAGGAAGTGAAGTTTAACCTCTTGATGGAGAACTGAGCTTTTAAACAGCACCAGAGAATACTTTTTTTGTGTAAGGTGGTTGCATTTGTTTTCATACACGCTGACCTAAATATGTGAATTTCTTGTTACATTCAGTGATACAGGATGCTGTTTCCTCTGGTGTTGTGTGCAGCTATGCTGGTAGGGAGCAGTAAAGTTCAAGAAGATGAATGGATTGACCCCACGGATATGCTCAATTATGATGCAGCGTCAGGAACAATGAGAAGACCTTACAAGGTAGAAAAAGAAAGGGTGTATAAATACACGTCTCTCCCAGTCCTTCAGCCCTGTGCTGTTGAAAGATTGCTCTTAAATGGTGACAGTAGATCATGATAGAATTAGGATATTTTTAAGGTCTTACTACGTTGTATCTAAATCCATACTCAGAAAAGTCTTTTGTGTCCATGGTTAAAATTGCAAGGAAAAAAATAGTGATCTGTGTGATTGTAGTTAGCTCAGGACCTTTTCCTGTGGAGATTCTGTTGCACACTGATCCAGTCACAGCAACTAGGCTTTTTGTCTTTTTGCAGGTGGTGCTTGATTTATGCAGGTCGTGGCACCACGAGTTACTGCTCTGAGAAGTACTGGGTTCAGCAGCTCTTGCTAGTTCCTCAAGTATAGTATTAAATATCTTGAAAATCAAGTTCCTACCTGATAAAAGTTGGGGGAGTTAACGGGTGCATTTTAATTAACCAGTTTCACGGCAACATGGTAATAAAGCCCATTTCTCATGTGAGAGTATTGTGAAAGTCACAAAGTGTTTTGTAATGCTGGGCATCAGTTTTCAGAAGGAAGATCAGAATAGGGGTTGAGTGCTGTACAGTTAGTGATTTGTGAACATTTAGGGGAAGATGAAGTAGGAAAAAAACTAGTTTTAACAAGGTGAATCATCTCAGTTGTCTTGCGTGAGGGATGGACTCTCCATGTAGATGATCTACATGAGATGCACGTTGTTAATCTAATACATATGTGCACACATGGCACTGTAAACTGTGGTTGGTTGGGTGGACGCCTTTGATTTTTGTCATTATTCAGCTTTCAAGTTTGAATTATACCCTTTAAACACTTCAGAATGTGATTTTCTGGAGTTAAAAAATGCAGACTGCATCTCCACAGCATTTCACCTGCCTCAGGTCCACCTGATAGTCATTAGTATCCCTAAAATTCAGCAGCAAGCTTTAGAGTCTTTAAACTCGGAGCCCAACTGCTCCAGCTTTTAATTAAAAAAATAGTAGTTTTACTGTCATCTCCCACAAAAATAGAACTTCTCATCTTAGAGGAGAAAAATGCCTGCTTTGAGTTAATCCATCTTTCCAGGATTTCTTTTCTGCTCTGCAGTGAGTTTTTAGGTAGGCAGGCTGTGGGGGCCATCGCAGTCCTCAAGACCAAACTTGGTTTCTGTGTGAGTTCACTGGTTTGTGCAGTTGTGCTTCCTTTTGGAGACTTCCCTCAACGTGCACTCCTGGCTGTGTAGAAGCAGCACTGCTAAAACTGGGTCTGAGTAATTAATGGAAAACACAGAGTGTTCTGGAGCGAAGAGGGAATGTGAAAGGAAAGGCACGCGTCCCAGAGTGGGGGGTTGTGTTTGCCTGCAGTCTGGCTGGCTGCGTGGCCAGCTGGGCTGGGAATTTGTCTGGCTGGAAGCTGCCCCTTTGCTTGCTGAGTCAGTTTTTAGCCAGTCCAGTTATCTAATCTGATGCTCTGTGTGGCTCACCAACACTCGAAGGAGGGGAAAGGGCAAGTGGGGGAGGACAGGTCTCACCTTTTGAAGGCAACAGGCATTTATGTAAACTTAAAGCAGTTGTCCATCTGGAGCCTAAAAAAACAGCAGAGGGGCAGCTGGAGTATCACTGGGAGGGTATTAGCAGAAAAGCTCACTCAGATTTTAGCTCCTTTGCTCCTTTTAAAGGGATCTGACTATAGAAGTGTAACAGGGCATGTTTGATCAGATTATCAGATTCTAAAAATACATGGTTTTCTTCTGTAATTGTAGGCAAACTATCATGACTCTGAGGATAAGACTGTGGATACAGTCAGTACTGAAATCTCACCGAGTTGTTCCAGGACAATAGATTCCTTGCAACAGAAGGTTTGTTACGGAACTCCAGAATATTTTCCAGTCTTTAATAGTTTGTGCTTTCTGACAGTGCTTTTTCTGGATGGTAAGAACAGGTGCTTTGCTGGCATAATTTATGAGAGACTATGCTTTATGTAGGGGGAACCTCTTCATTTGGAGGAGAGACTGGAAGTGGTCTGAATTCAATTCCAAATTGTTGCTCTCCTACCAAAGTCTGTTTCCTAAAATATTTTATGTCACACCATGCTGCCAAAAGCCAAGGAGCCGTTGTTTTCAAGTTGTTCCATACTGGCCAGTCCCAGGGAAAGAAGCATCTTCAGTAACTGCATATGCTTTTTATCCAACATACTAATCACAAGATCATTGCTTAACTAAAAAAATGTGCCCCCATTGGTCCTGAATTTAATGTGTTGGGGGGGGAGGGTTCTCCTATGAATGAACTGATTTGAGCAAAGTGAATAAAAGTGTCTTTTGCACGATTGCAGATTGCAGACTGTGAGAAGAGGAATGCCAAGTCACAGGAAAGCCGTAGCTTTTATATTTTTAAGCGATACTTGAATAAGATTTTAAATGAAGCTGGAAAACTTGGCCTTGTAAGTATTTGAACGGTCATTTAAAAAAAATTAATTAGAATTCATATTACTACTTTATATGGTTTTCACAGTTATCGAGTATTGAATAACTATTCTGGCATACTTTAAATTAAAATGAAGGGAACTGAATGGCATGGGAAAAGGTGATAGAAGTCTGTGCATCCAGTACTGCTCAGGAGACACAGCTGCCATTTGATACGTGAAGCATCCAGAGGAAGGCTGTGTGAATTCAGTGTATCTAAATAGCTGTGGCTGGGATGCAGCTGCAGGAGTACCTTGTTCAGTTCACATTAATTGTTGTTAAACTGGAGTGGCTGTGTGGTACTTAGATGTTGGGTGGGCTCTTTATTGTATTGTCTTTGGAGATTTTTTTTTCTATTCAGAGGTAGAAGAATTAATTTTTAGTAATAAGCAAAATTAATATTTAATAAAGAACATTATATTTAGCAGCACAAAATTTCTTATTTCACTATTTAATAGCTTCTATCTGTATTATCCAGCTGTGATTGGGGCACACATAGCACGTACATCATTAATACTTGTTAATGAGCCGTGGTTCTGAAGTTTTAATAACAGGTGAGATAATTCACTTCATTTCTATTAGTTTATTGCTGTAGAATTGAAGGAGTACAAACCATTTGAACTCGAGTATCATACAGTTTAGGAGAATGAACAGAAAGGATACAGAATCAGTTTTTTCCCATGTTTTCATCCTGCAGTCTGCTTCAGAAAGGTTCTGGTACAGCCTGAAGGGTATATAATGAGGTTTTTGCCTAGGGATGCACTTCTGTTTCCAAAGAAGCAGCTTTTAATGTTATTTTGCTTTGCTTTTAATTCAGCCTGAGGACAACGTGGGCCACGTCCACTACGACGCTGAGATCATCCTTACGAAACAGACGTATTTGGAGATCGTCAGGTTTCTCAACGAGGAAACTTGGCAGCCAGGTGCCATGGATGATGCACTTAGTGATATTTTGATCAATTTTAAGCACCACGATTATCAAGCTTGGCACTGGAGATTTGAAGACACTTTTGGAATTGACCTATATAATTTCTTTTTGGTAAGAGAATAGAGAGGTTTTGTTGGTTTTGGTTGCTGTTTTCTCCAGTTTCTCTGGGCAAGTCTAGTCAGTTAATATAACCATTTTAACTCCACATGTAAAGCAGTTCTTTCCTTCGTACTTTCAGTGAGTCATGGGTTTTCTTCATGGTTGCTGAAGGAAGAGGGGATGTATTCATTTTAAGTAAGAATTCAAGTTCTTTATTCCTGTGGTCATCTTTTCTTATTGTAGCTTTATGGGGTTTTTATCCATTACGCCTCTTTTTCTCTTCTCCTTGTCTTTTATACCTGTGCTGCCTGACTCCTTAGGCTCTAGCACTCCTCATCGCTAGAACTGACACTTTGTCTAATACAAATTTTCTAGGTTTGTCTCTTGTTCAAGTAGATGCTGAAGTTGTTGACTTTTGCAGGAGGTGGAATATATTTATATTGAGACAAGTATATATTTGAACTCTTGTAAGTCAGAGGCTCTTGCGAATTTTAGGGAAAAAATTGTGTAGTGTTGGAGAGGGAGAGAATTACTATGTAATTATAAAGTGCTAAGCTGAGGATCTGTGATAAGCTGAAGCTCTCTGAATAAATCTTTACAATTCAGAGTATGGTAATGTTTTATGCTGACATAATCTTGAAAAGAGCCTGTTTAGATCTGAGGGGTCCATGGAAGCCAAATCACAAAAGCAGGCTGTCGGTAGCCTAACCTCACTGCCAGGGGTCCTGGGATGGAAGGAGACTGTAAAGTGCTTCTCTGAAGTCTTGCTGCTGTTACCCAAACTGTAACTTGGTCCCTTAACCAAAATGCAGGAGTTGGCAGCAGTTGTTGTGTGGTTCATACCAGGCACAGGCTACTCAAGCAGTGACTGACACCAGTTTTGTAATTTAAAAGTGTGGTAGGTAACGTGATAAATATCCTAGGGAAGAAATAACTAAATAACACAAGAAAGAAATGAGCAACAGCAGTGTAAGACTGTGATAGGAATGACTAGTAATGCCATGAAACTTCTGCCTTGTACTGCACAGATGTGCTGTGAAAGCAGGGAAAAACTGTGTAAATGACACTAGCAAGAGCAAAAGTTGGAATTTTGTTCATGTGTACTGGCAGTAAGCTTGGAAAATTCCAAATGTGGATCATAATTTTTTCCTCTTTTCTTTTTCAGCTGCTCTTGTGCTTTGTGTGCATTGTAACTGTAATAGCTACAGAGCTCTGGACACGGATTCGTTGCTTTGTTCAGCTAAAACGTCTTTTTTTAATAAGTTTTTTCATCAGTTTTGCATGGAATTGGCTTTATTTGTATAAGGTAAGTTCTGTAATCTTCATGTCTTTTAGGCTTAAAATTTTCGAGTTATGAGGGAGCTAAGGTTATTTAGTTCCTTTAGTTAGTTTACATAAAGCCTTTAATTAACCACAAAATAAATAAAGGGATTAACATTTTGTTTTGCATGCTGATGGGTGTGTTCGGCTTAAAGAACAAAAGAAATTCTGAGAACTTAATCCTACAGTAGAGGTGCACAAAATTCATAGAGTGCTAGATCTCACTGTGTGGGCAAGGCAGACGTGACCTTTGACTAAAGCAGCTTGGTAGAAAAGTTATATGAAAATAAATATAAATATATTGTGAGGAGTTCTTTCTTTCTGAAGGTTCCCTGTGTTTGAATTGCCAAAGGACTAAACTCCAATATTCAAAGATACAAGTTCAAGGCAAAAGTATCAGACTCCATTTGGAGGATAACTCAGAGGTAGCCATCATTACGGGTTTTGTCCATTCCCAGGAGGTTTTTAGAGTTAAACTCCATTAAATTGTTTAGTTAGCAGACTTTTCTTAATATGTATTTACACAGGGAGTTACCATTACGGGGGGGTGTAATGGGGAAATTATCATGGACGTGGAGAATTATCCCAAGCCGGCTGAGAGCAAACAGGGAGAGCTGAGGTGCAGCTGCATGGGTGCAGGTTCTGTTGGTTTCACAAGTCCTTGTGTTCCCCTCAGATGGCCTTTGCACAGCATCAAGCAGAAATTGCGAAAATGGGGCAGTTCGATAACATCTGTGCTGAGAAGTTGGACTGGAGAGAAAGTCTTTTTGGTAACTGCTTGTTTTGTTATTTTGTAATGGTGTTTAAATCACAAAATATTCACTGATAGTATCCAAGGATAGTCACATATCTTCATGAGTATGAAGTACATTCAGTACACTGAATTTTCTTCAATACATGATTATGTGGTGTTACCATTTTTCCATTCCATCAGACTTTTCTAGGCCTTTGGAGGAGAGCTGAGCACGAAACTGTACTTGGAGCATGGCATGGTGTTCCTTCTTTTAACTTACCCATGAGTGTTTCCCCAGCTCCCCTCCCCAGAACCATTCAGTGCCAGTTACCAAAGACAGGTGGGCAGAGCTCATGAAAAGGGTTTTTTTGCTTTCATCTCCCAGGCCTGTGAGTACAATGGACGTGAGGAATTAGATCTGTAACTGCTCGCTCAAGTGTTACTATTTTACAGAGAAAACTGTTTGTTTGTTTTTTTTTTATTAGCTGTTACTAGTATCCAGAGCTAGAGTAGGTAGACGACTGGTGGCAGCTCTTAAGGACTGCTCGTTATGGTCTTCTCTTTGTAGTTTATTGACTCTGATTATTCTGTTTATGACAAATTTCAATGATTCATGTTCTGACTGCAGTAAAACCAAACTACAGAAACACTGGTGTTGTAAATTACTTGTTTATAATGTGAAAGTTCCCTTAAGAGGTGAGACTTTCTGCTTGTGAATAAAATAGACCTTTGAAATCTAGCAAGCCAAACAGAGGATTTTAATCTCATCTGCAGACTGGCAGATGAGTAATAACACTGGGAATGGCACTGTTCCAGTAGCTGTAGACACATTGTGCTAGATAATGGTTCTCACAGATGAGGCTTTTTTTCCTGAGGCTTCTAGGGAATAAGTTCATCAAATAAAGAGAACTTTCTTGACTCTGCATGGGAGAACTTCAGGTTCTTTTTTCTTTCTAGCCTTCCCTCTCATTCCTGCACCCCCATGACTGGATAAACTACACTGCCAAGCTGATCTCAGAATTGTAAAAATAAATCTGAGCTTTGAACCGCATCTCTCTCTAATTGAAATGCTGCTTTGTCTTTTACTGCTGCGTCATAAAATATATTTTTGAGAAGTTGTAAACATATGTCTCTGCTTTGACAGAATGGCTTAGAAGTACATGGACATTACGGGACGATCCCTGTCAGAAGTACTATGAAACTCTACTTGTAAATCCTATTTTGCTGGTTGCACCAACAAAGGTACATGCCAAGTCCAAAGGGACTGTTCTTGTTGATGTTTGTTGTTTGTGTGACAACACTGGTTTTCTATTTGTATTTTTCTAGGCCTTGGCAATTACTTTCACCAACTTTGTAACAGAGCCTTTGAAGCACGTAGGACAAGGTATCGGTGAATTCATCAAAGCACTAATGAAGGAGATTCCGTTCGTTCTGCAGGTTCCAGTACTAATTATGATGGCTCTGGCTGTCCTGGTTCGTATACATTTATCTTATGTTTAAAAGCTCAGTTTTATTTTTTATATATAATTTTTATTTATATGTAAGTATTATCTGTTATTTATTTATTATTTTTACTCAGCACAGATGATATTACTTCTACAAGGCAAGTTTTTCTTGACCAGGGGTTCATAATAGAGTTGGTTTAGCAATTAAAATAGCCAAGTTTGTATTCAAAACACAACTCCCTCCCTCTCCCCAAGTGGGATAAAATAGCATTAAACTGCTTAAAATCTTAGCCTCTATGACAGTTTATTGTAGCTTAGTTCCCATGTCTTCTTTGTGTCATTACACAGTGATGCATATAATTGGCATTTTGTACACAAAAGCATTGAGTTAAACCCTTCAACATCTTTAATGTAGCACCAACAATGAACTGCACCCAGTCTGGCAGTTCCTACGGTGTGGTCAGACTGAAGAAAGCTGGAATTTTATTGCAGCCCTTCTGATCATCTGAGCTTTTCTTTCAGGGTCTTGTAGATGCCTGACTTTGATATCAGTGTGACAACCACAGGCTGCAAGTATGTGGTGTTTTGTTCAGTTTGGGTTTTTTCCCTCCTCCAGGCTTTTTGCTACGGTGCAGGATCATCAGTGTCTGCGATAAGATACTTAACATCCTCTCAGAGGGGAAGTCTTCCTCCACCTGACAGTGAACAGCAGCAAATAGGCTTTGGGCCGTACGATGGGAGGCAGTCAGAGGACTATTACTTGCAGAGGCAGCCGTATGTGTACAGAGGACACCAGGACAGAGGAGATGCCTCTGCGAGACCTCCCCTCACTGTGCGGGCAGGGAATGGCAGCAGGACTCCCGACACGGCACAGGCCAGCGATGAGCCGGGTACACACGTACAAGAGTCTCACAAGCCAGAACCTAATGTAAGTCCTGGTGCTCTTTGAGCTGGGATGCAGTTGAATAGATTTCAGTGTCACCTGATGAACACGCTTAAACAACAAGCTTCACCCCAATCCTGGGGAGAGAGGCGTTAAGGAAGTACATGTGTCCCGACACAGCAGTTAGGTAGAGGTGTCTTGGACATGTTTCCTTCTGGAAATATACTTTGCAATGGCTACCTGGCAGGAAACTGCTGAATTAAAACTCTTTACAGTAAAGACTTCAGTTTTGAAAGATCAGTACTTATGTCAGCCTGGGCATTCATGATTACCCCGAGGAGAAAGGGGGAAAAAAGTGCTAACTTTTCTGTAAAATACAGAAAATGCAAAAGAGATTTATACCCTACATTGTGCTTATTTACATCCTCTGTTTCCCCAGGGAAAAAAATTGTACTACTCATGCTTTGGGTGAGCTCTGCCCCTTGAGCTGAGGTGCCCTTGAAGCAATAAATGCTGTCACTTTAGATTGCTTAATTAATAATTATTACTTTTTTTACAGAATAGGTTGTACACCGAGTCGGAAGTTCCTAGACTAGAAATTCTCAAAGCTGAAAACCATACTGAGGAACCTGCAGTTGAGCAGCAGAAACAGGAGACAGGCAAAGCAGAGCAAGAGGCCGGAGAAAACTGTGATCCCAATAAAAACCTAGAAGGGAAAAGCTCTGCGATGGAACAAGGTGAAGAGAAGGAAAAGAGCTTTTTACACAACTCCCAGGAAGGAGAGTAAGGAAGCCCCGAGCTCTGCTGTAAGTGTTGGCTAATCTTTACTTGTCGTGTACTTGCTAATTCTGCTCTAGTTCTCAAGTGTCAAAAGGAGAACATCAGTAAGCTGTGAGGTGGGGTTGTAAAATCTGGGAGAGCGAGTATAGGTACTTTGTCTGGAATTTGAAATAAATGTGTTAAGTAAGATAATAATACACGTGTCAGTGGCCAAGAAAACAGGTTTGTGGGGTGTTGCTACGTGTTGGAAATCAAGTTTGTGTAATATGTTTTGGGTAAAATTAGATTCTCAGTGGTGGGGAAGCACTGATACTCTGATGTAGCAAACACAAGCCCAGCCAGGTAACTGTCCAACAGCCTCAAGGAAGTTACTGATATTCCTGTAATTCAGAAATTAACACTAGAAAAAAACCAGAAAATAACACTAATCAGAGCTCAAATAGATGTCTCAGGTTTGTCTTTGGGTTTATAGTCTTTAAATCAGCTGGCTGCTTGTCAGCTCAGTTTTAGGACATCCTATTGATTTTTCTCCTAGTTTAATGATTTGCAGAGAAGCTGATGTGTCAGATGGGTTTTAGGACAATTCAAAGCTGAACAGGGAATAGGAAGCACTGAGTAAAAGCATCAAAGCTGAGGATGATAAACTGATTGGTGATTTTACGTTTTTTGAAGAACATTCTGACATTTCTCCTTATAAGCAGAGTTTTAGTTTCAGTAGGATTCAGATTTCAGTGCCAGAAAAAAGCTGCATGAGAATATTTATAAATCTTTCAGTAATTGTAAAATAGTTTGAATTACGTGTCTGTTTATTCTTACATTGCCATTTCCCTCTGAAGCTAAAATTAACTGTAGGTTCTTCTCTAGGGGTATAATATTTCAATAAAAACAGGACATCATTTAGAAATACCCGGAGTGAACAGTTCGCCACTTCTGGTGTTAAAATCTAACTCAAGGTACCGACAGTTAAAACCAGGCACAGCCCTCAGGGCTCCCCAGAACTGCCTTGGGACCAGGATCTACTGCAGGGAAAATGAAGTTACAGTGGCTGTTCCCCAGAACTATCCCAGCATGGCACATCCTTAGCAAGGGCAGAAGGAGTTGAGGTCAGGTAATAAGCAGCCCCTGGGCATTTACAGCATGTGCCACTTGAAATGCAGGCACTGCAGGAACTGCACTGTGTCCCTGGAGTCCGTGCCAAATGCCCCCCACCCCTGTCGTTCCCTGGTGCATGGACATGTACCACACCATCTGCAGAGCAGCGTGAGCAGCTGGTACTTGAAAAGAAGTACTTTTTAAAAACTTCTCCTGCTTGTAAAACTGTGCTCAGTTAATGTAGGAAACACTTAACTAAATATTACCAAAAAAACCCATCATGTTTTGGAAGAACTATTTTTTATTAAACAGAATTAAAACCAGGGTTTAATTTTTTTTTTTATAGAAATTATTGTTTCTTCAAACTGTGTTTCTGCAAAGACAGACTAACTACTGAAGCTATTTCTCAATTTTTTTATTTTTTAAAAAAAGTATAAAAGAAAACAGGACCTTTTTTTCAGGAGGTACAAAGTGGGGGGGAGAAATCAAGTTTTCTTTAAAAACAACATAAAAATTTAGGTCTTACACTAGATTGAGACAGTAGTAGAATCCACACATGAGCATTGATAAACCTTGACAGAGAAGAAAGTATCATTAATGTTGATAGGCTAGAGCCAGTAATGGCATCTCAGACACTGCTATCAAAGCAGCTGCCAACTGCACGAGCAGGGGCAACTCTATAACTACTGGTCACACGTGTGCAGCTGCTGCTATTTCTATGGAAAATCATTAGAAAGGAGACAAAACTACTCATTGCAGTCATCTTTAAAAAGGCAAGTATGCTTTTCCAGCAATCAAAAATGATACCTAAGATGCTGCTGTACAGTACATTCCTCTGTGTGTGTGTCTTCAGCTAGAATTTGGTCCCTTTATAGCTGAGGGTAAATGGACTCTCTGTTCGTCCATTCTCTTAGCTTGTGATCGTAAAATGAGGCTGAAAAAATCCTCATCTGGTACAGTGGATCCTTTTGCAGATGCTGGAGGAGCACATCTTTGATCATCCAGTCTGGAACCCTGCAGACAGACCCAGAGATAAAGCTGCATATTTACAGGAACAGATATAATAAATGAACAATATAAGTGGAAAAACTACTTAAAGCTTTTGTTTTCAGATTTAAAGCTATTACAGAGATTTAATTTGTAGGTTTTGTTTCAAGCTAAACTTGTCAAATGAAGTTATTAGTGCAAGTTAAGCTAAAATGTCAATATGTATCTGAAAATACCCCCCAACTGTCATAATGCAGAATGAGATTTAAGTGTCCTTTGTCCAGAAGAAGAATTTTAGCATTAGTATGGGGTATTTCTAGTCTCATAGACCAGAAAATATGGTTGTCTTCCTTTCCATAATTATACAGGGAGTAAAAAACATATCTGAATTTGGTATTTTGAGATGCTTATCAACTCATTTAATTAAATTGGTTTTGGTCTAATTGGTATATATAGCATGCTCTAATTGATAATCAGCCACCTCACCTGCATATTGCTATGAACTATCACTTACACTAAACATAATGGCAATGATGACCACTGTTAACCAAAACCCGGATACTAAATCCTTTCATTTCGTTTCATAGGATTCCTGGTATATCAGGTGCCTTACACTTAAAACCATTTTAATAGCCTTGTTTTCCTTCACTTTTTAAGGATTTTTTCTAGAAATAGTTACCATGGTATCCATTTTTGTTACTTGACACAATTACCATGGTATATATACCCAAATTACACTTACTAGACACCGGATAATTAAAAAAAAAAAAATTCAAAACAAGAAACCGGAATTGTAAAAGAACCCCAAAACTTGGGAAAAAAATCCTAATATTTTGTTCTGTTATGTCCTTCCTTATCTGCCAAATCAATATGTATCTTAAATCCTATGGTCACCAAGAAACGCGATAGCAGGAGGCACCAACCACTTCTGCAGAGATGCAGAAGCTGAAGAGCTTTTGTTCAAGCACTAACCTGGCATTTTACCAATCTATCAAAGAAGTCGTCGTCCAGCTCCCTGCTGCTGCTGGCCACGAGGTGCCCCAGCACGGCCCGGCTGTCGCGCTGGGGGAGGCGCAGCCCGGGCAGGTTGTTCAGACTGGCGCGCTGGTCGTCCAGCCGGCGGCTCTGCGAGCTCGCCAGCAGGTCCAGAAACTCATCCGTGTGTGGGGACACCACACAAGTGGAAAAGGCTGGGGAGCAGGAAGAAGACAAGTTAGCCCAGAAATAAGTCCCTTTCTGTAGTGAGTCGTGCATGCAAATATGTTTTGAAAATGGTATTTCAAAATACCATTGCAGAAACTCAAGTCAGAGACAGATTTTACTTCAAAAAAAAAATTACATTTTCGCATTGTTTTAGGTGGAGTAGAGGATTTTGCCGCTGAAGGAGCTGGGAGTCTGTTCTTCTCCTGGAAGTAGCATCTCTGGTCGTCCATTCTGTTACTCTGGAATCGACTCAGCAGATCAAAGAACCCTTCATCTGCCATTGTCTCTCGACTGCTTTTCTGAAAAGGAGAAAAGATTTAGGGGTATTTTGAACTTGAGAGTACCTAAAGCTGGGACAACTGCATCAGAAGAGAGTTTAGTCCAGTCCTGTTTCATATTTGTGTATCTGGAATCTATTAAAATCAATTTTTTTAGTCACCCCTTTCTGTAGACAGAGATTTATCATAAGAGGAGATGCAACAATATGGCAGCACTTTTGGAAGGTAAAATATATTAGAAACATTTCATTCTCTCAAGCGGAAAGAAACAGTGCTTTGATCATGGTACAAGTGGAGTTATTCCTCCTCAGCCATTAATCCACCGAAAAACCAAATGCCCATGAGAGAAGAAAAGCAACAAGAACAGCAGTGAACAGTTTCCATTGTCTCCTCAGGTCTATGATCAAATGCCTTTTACTTTTAACTGACTTCTGTCAAGAGTGCAATAATCTAAAATGTCCAAAATATCTCCCACTGCCTGAATCAGAAAAACTAGATTTTGTTAAGTTTAGAGAAGCAGTGTCTAGAAGAGACTTAAAAATAAAATACGTGGGTAAGCTGAGCTCCAACTTTAGAAAATCCATGAGGAATACAATGGTTTCAGTGTTAGGAAAAGCTTAAAGCTGGCACCACCCATGAGACAGCTGTAGAATGGCAGATTTGTGCACGTTTTAGAGAGCCACAGTGTTGAAATGAAGTTAAAGTGAAATGGACAGTTGCAGGAATGTGTTTTCCATAATTCTGATCAGACAAAGATGAGTAAGGTGATGATCTCCACAGCTCACCAGACCTACCCTCTGGGAGTTGGGAAGTCGATGATCAATAGAGTTACTGGCATCCTGCAAAACTTTGGAAGTGGTGCTGGTTTTGTACTTTTTGCCTTTTAGTCGATTTACAAAATGCAGTTTTGCTGAAGGTTTGGCAACCAGTGGTTTCTGTTTAGCAAGAATCTCACTGTTCCAGTTCTGAACCTAAGAAAACAAGAGTCACGAAATAAGCCTTCAGATTTTAATTACCTGTACTGTTACCTCTTACTTGCTGCTTTATTTTGTTCATCCAAGCTCAAGGATGTTAAAACTTTGGGTTTGGTTCTGTTCCTTGACCTGGGGTTAGTGAGCTGTTGTTGGCTGAGGCAGGTTAGTGCTGCTACTGATCAGTCTGAGAACTGAACTGTTGTGTGACACCTGGTGGATTAAAATGTGATCAAATAGTGTATGTAATGAAACACTCTGAAGTTGTCCTTGCTGACTGCAGTGCAGGAAAAGCAGTTAAAATGTAAATGCTGAACCGCAGACACAGCTGACATTTCCCACCTGGCATTCTTAAAACTGGAAAGAAAAAAATTAAAAGCCCCCATATTACCAAGTGTTAGAACAAAACAAACCCTTATACAAACCCAGATACTCAACAAGCCTTCCCTGAAGTCCTTCATATATACAAACTTCTCAGTAAAGATTGAAAAGGAAGAGGGAGAAGAATGTCAGCATTAGAGCAAACAGGAATGACCATCTTGTTTCACTAAACGTCAGAAGGGATCAAGCTTTGTCAACCTGTCACATTTTCCCTAAAATACCTTCTAAAATAAATAGAATTATCCACAAAATAGCTTTATCCACCACTGACAGCCTCTTATAACTGAATAAAAACAAAACAAAACCTTTTCTTTCTTGATTCAACATCACAAAGCATGAACACAGTCACAAATCTTCCAGCAACAGTGCCTACCCTTATGGATTGCCTTTTCAAGGCTTCTGGAGCACCAGCACAAGGCTGTGACTCCAAGAAGATGGCATCCTGTGCAATGAATCCCTAATGCTCCTGTCACACATTGTCTGGATACCAAAGACATTCATGGAATGGATTTTCAGATAAGTACCTTGGAAAAAGATCTTTTTTAAGTGCTAAACTGCAATAGTTAATCTACAGGAAACAGTGTATTTAGGGCACAGACTATGAGAGGATACACATTTTCAAAGTGATCCCAGATAAACAGATTCACAGAGTAAGAAAACACAGCTGATGGTGGCCAAAAGCTTAGAGGTTCCCTGCAGAGGCCTCACCCTGGACTAAACAGTCTTTTTAAATTGGTACCCAGAGAGGCTGGTGAGCATCAGCACTGACTTCAGCTGTACCCACTGTCCACATGCTTTGAGATTTCATTGCCTGTTCGATCAACATGATGACAGGCTTTGCCTCACTTGAAGAGAGGGGAATTAGATATCCTGGTGTGGAGGGAAAAACATCCATTTCAGTGCCACTGGAGTCATTCATGTAGAACTGCCAGCCCACTGCTGAAAGGCAGATAGAAAGAAGGAAAGCTGTCATAGAGTGACCCAAGGATTTTAATCAGGAACTCCTGTCTCCAAGAGATTTCTCTCAGCCTGGGGGAAGTTGCTTTGCCCATCTGTGACTCAGGTGCAGCATTTCTGCAATAGCACCCTTACTCAAGATGGATCTTGAAGCTCCTGATGGCTTGCAAATTGGTTGAAATTCCAAAGGGAAAAAACCCATATATTTTAAGTGCCTATAAAATGACTGTAGCCAAAATAAAAATGTTCAGAACAGCTGAAATAAAGCTTGGAAATTTTACTCTGAATCACTTTCATGCTGCAACCTCAAACCATCTTTATAAAAGATATGAAAGGAACTCCTTTGATGCACCTACAGGACCCCATTCTTTCTTATTTGTGCAGTGAATAAAGCAAGCTTCCCACAAGCCCTTACAGCCATTATCTGTGTCACACGCTCCACACCCACACAACAAAACTGTCGCTTGTTAGTGTGGTTAGACCTGCTGTTGTGTAACTCGTCAGATCAACTGAGTGAAAAGGGGAGGCACGTGGCACATCAGCACACCCTTAGAAATGTTTCCCTGCAATCTGAGCAGCAGAACAGAAGCAAAGTGCCAACCTTTTCTGGGGTTAATTTCATAAGTTCCATGTTCTCCATGCTGTGACGGCGTCCTGCTCTCGGTCTGGTACCTTCAAGAGAGAATCAAGTTCATCTTTTTGTCATCAGAATTTATGGTGATTTATCATCAGAGCTGTGGCTGTACTCATCTAAGGTCCAAGGCACAGCAATTCTGACTTCCAAAACAGTGCAGTTAAATCAGCAGAGAATAACTAACCACTAGTAAAAGCAGCTTACAAAACCCACCTGTATCTAAGCTACCTAAGTTGCTTTCATAGGACACAGGAGAAGGACCATGGATCTTTGGATCTGGGTTCTGCTGTAACCCCAGTGTTGCTGAGATAGCAGGAAGAGGAAAGACAGGATTTGACAGCAAATAGATACATCTCCCACATTAAAAAAAGGAGGGGGAAGACACAGACACAATTAGAAACACCATGTGAACAAACTAAGCAGTAACCAGTGATTCACAATGTAAATCCTCCAGAAAAGGAGGTGCTGAAGGGGTCCAATACTGCAAAAACAACTGTCTTTTGCTGGTGGGGGAGAAAGCCAAGCAAACCTGCACACCAGTGTGGTCAGTACAGAACACAACACTCTTTTGAATTCTTTGTTCAAAAGTATTGTAGAGAGAGGCACGTACCATTGAAACTGTTCTCTACCACATGGCTGTCTGACATCATGGAGTTGTTTGTACTGTAGCTTAGTCCGAGAACCATTTGAAGATCTGAGAGATTAAGTCTGGCAGTGAGTTCTCCACTTCTGTCTCCTACCTTCAAGCAAATAAAATAAGCAGTTACATTACCTTAACAAGTACACACATGGAAGTGTAAAGCAATCCTTAGCCCCTAGATTTCTGAGAGAAAAAGGCTGAAAAGGTTTTCCTGGTTGAATACTGAGAGAACCCTCTTTTTAATGAAGTACTAACAACTAACAGGTACATATAGCCTAAAATAACCTCTGCTAGGCTACTTATCTTGGATTCCATGATGACATTATGAAAGGTGACACTAGAACTAAGCAAGTTGCAGTGAGATGGGGCTGAAACGATGTGGAATCAACAATCTCTGCCTTCAAAATGCATTCCATTACTCCAAATCAAATGCATGGATACACCTCCATAAAACCACTGTGTAAGAGAGAGCAAAAGCCAACAGCCAACAGTGGGAGTATGCATATCATACCTCTCTTGAAATCTCCAGGTGCCTTTCTGCAAAATGGATAGCTTGGTCATGGTTTCCCAGAGCAGTGTACGCGTTCCCTAAACTCCAGCACGCTCTCCCTTCACCAATTCTGAAAAGCACACACACATTTTCAGTTACAGCTTTACCCGCTGAACACCAGGGGTCAGGTTTGCACAGCACTGCCACGGTGAGATCGCTGTGCCAAGAACAAGGGAGGCTGTCATCAGAGACCGTTCCAACACCAACACGTTAAGTATTGCATTTAAAGGAATCTGATCCGGGTATTACCATAAATATGAACAAATCTAATCACAATTTTGAGCTCACAGCAAACAAGTCACTCAGTTTTGCAAGCGTGGAACATTGTATAACCTACTTTGCTTGTCCTCAGATTGCATGCCTTATTATTCTTCCAATATTCTGCTTATTGAGAATATGTTCATTGTAGAATATGTACATTTAAATGATGTCAAAACTTTTAGTTGTACCCAACATTATAAAAAAGGCCTTAGAAATCATGACTGTAATATAAACATTACTTACTGTGTTATTTTCCTTTCCCCACCCCCTCCCATATTATTAATTTGTGGACAAGTTGGAGAAAGATTTTCATGAAAGTATGCAAAATTATTATAATGGAGTCATGAAAGAGAGATCTCCTTTTTCTTTCCTTAATTTCCAGAGACAGTGCTGACAGAAGATGTAGAGACACTCACTCATCAATTCATCTTTCATCTCAGACTCATTAACTGCAATACCTTCATGAGGAACTTCTGTTTTCCATATGAAAACCAGAGCCCAGCATTGTAGGGAATTCACATTGACTCAGCTGTCACACAGGGAACGACGACAGCAGAGTAGGAGGTAACAGGATTTGCTGTAAGTGTCACACATACATTAAACAGTCTCTTAGGGCTTACTTATCGTTTAATTCCTGAGCGATCACGAGGTGTTTCAGGTGATAGTCGATGGCTTTCTCGTAGTCCTGGAGCAGGGTGTACGTGTTCCCCAGGCTGTAGCAGGCCTGCGCTTCCACGGCTCTGTCCTTCAGCTGCCGAGCCAGCTGTAGTGTCCTCCTGGAAGAAAGGGTTAGTCACCTCAAAAATCCCTTCACTGCAAGGAAAAAAAGTCCCCTTCACTGCAAAGGAAAGCTTTCAGAAGTATCCCTGCACAACTTAAAATCAGTTATACAGCTAAAACAAATTAGGAAACTTGGCTGGCAAATTATCGGCTAATAAATTACTTATTATCTTGTAAACTCTTACACTGTTAGACTTGTAAAATCTTCTACTGCCCTCCACAAAGTATTTCTATCTACTTCATTCGAGAGCAGGCTGATCCCTCAAACAGCATCTTTTAATTTATTGCTTCATTGATAATTTGTAGGAGTTTCCCTGACAGTGTGCAGTCTGACACAGGTTAGTACCTGTGGTACAATAACGACTTGCCCCTCAGCAGGAGCAGGGCAGGCCTGTACTCACCAACCAGCCTGGCCCTGCTGGGCAAGAAGAATTCAAGTTCTAAGAGGAATCTGCTCAGCACTGAGGCTTTTTTCCCCCTTTCAAAAAGAACAGGTAAGCTCTGAGCTCCAAGTAAGATGCTAATAACACCTATACTGTGTCTTTGCCAAGCTCTTACTTTCTCTTTAGTGGTGCAGAGGTCAAGACAAAAGCCTGGATTGAAAATACAGACTCGGGATGTAGATTTGTGTTGCCATGCACCACCTCTCTCAGCTACTGAGCACACCCAAGGCAGCCACCCAACTCAGGACAGGAAAGTTACTCAGATCCTTCCAGAACTTGCTAAGAGCCAAGACAGCAATGCCTGGTTCTAGAATAAAGGGGAATAAATGCCTAGGAACAGAAAGATGTCTGTCTAAATGATGAGAGGAATCTATTTAGAGTAACAAGAGTTAAAAAAACCAAAAAAAAAAACCCAAAAAAACCCCTAATCCCTCCCTTAAAAGAATCAGAGTAGTTAAACAGCTAGGAAAAAATATTTTTGCCAAACAGATACAAGTTTTTTTCCTAAGTGTATGTTCAAGAGATGGCTATTCTACGGTGAGCTACAGTACCAGGCACAACAGAAAACTCTACAAGAGGTAAAAATTGTATTTAGAAGAAGTCAACTAACTTGTAGTATTCTGAAGCAGTTTCAAATTCACCCAGGAATATGTAGGCGTTTCCAAGGTTGCTGTACGCTCTTCTTTCCGCTGATCTATCACCAAATTCTTTTGCAATTAGGAGACGCTTAAAAATTGAAATAATTGCATTATTTACCCCATTTTATACTTGGTAACATACATTTGCATACAAAAAATGCATTCTTTAGGTCAGCAATGCTTGATAAGATCAGCCAAACTTGAACTCCTGCCATTAAGATTTAAAACCTGCATTAAAAAGTTTGCAACAAGATCCAACACAACGCATGTACTAAAGGTCGGGAGCAACCAGTGACGTTTTGCTAGAACAGAAATCCTTATTTAGCACAAGTTGTACCTGTTCATGGGCTAAAACTGCACTCCTGAAGTTGCCCAGGAGATAGTGTGTGTTTCCCAGATTTCCAAAGGCACGTCCTTGTGCTGCTCTGTCACCCAGCTCTGTTACTATTGTCAGATTTTCCCTGTTTTGGGGGAAAGTGAGGAGAAAAATAGTGACTTTTAAGAGCTTTTTTTTTTTTTCCTCAGTCATTTAAATAATAATTTAACAAATCTTTTATATAAAGGAAACGGTAGAGATATTCTATTTTGGCCTATTTCAATGGCCTTTATGCAGTCATAGATCTGAGTAGGAAACATTTCCTGTGAAGTACTGAACTCCACTGCACTCAAACCAGTGTGTTCACCTCTGGTTACATACACAAGTATAACAAGGTCCTGTCAACTCAGCCTGGTTTGAAGAGCACTACTGGTTTCTAACCTCAGGGAAGGACTTGTGAGGTGCACTAAAAATGAGGGCATAACAAAAACCATTGAAAAGAGCAAATTCACAGGTACCTCAGTTCTGCATGGAAGTGTTCTACAGTTTAGCTCATGACACTACAAATCTCCCATATTCTAAAGAACTACATGATCATATCCTCCCAATCTCCAACATTTACTTACTCATAATAATTTGCAGCTTTTTGCAAAGCATTTTTCACATCATCTGGAAGGTCCCCTGGGTCGTGAGTCCCCGCACTAGCTACATTTTTCCCCTTAGAGTGATACACATTTCCCAGATTATACAGTGCTCTTGCCTCTCCAACCTAAACCAAAAGTAAAATAAGGCATTAAAATTTCATGCTTCAAAGTCTTTTGTCACAACAACTATTTGTACAATCCACAGATAGGAAAAAAGGTTGTTAACTACTCATCAAGACACGCTGCCCATTCTGAACATGCTCTTACCATCCACCCAGTCATACCCCTCAATCCAATTGTTTTGCATACTACTTCCTTTTGAGGTGCAAGAGAAAGAGTAATTCCTGAGGTCACTCACCATTAAAAATTAAATTAAGAACAAACAAACTCACCACAACATAGGATAATATTTAACCTTATTCCAGGTGCAGACAATTATGTTACAAGTAATAGATTCCTACTGTCTAGAAGAAATAATAGAATATTCAGTATTTATTTCCCTCTGAAAGGTGGCACACTCCTTACCAGTACAACAGCATTCAGGACCGCGTGTTAGCAGTTTACTTCCAGATTCCCACACAATTCTTACCTTATCATTTAGCTCTCTGGAAATATCCAGATGTCTCTGACAGCAAACGATAGCTTCTTCAAAATTCCCAAGTACCTTTAAGGTGTTGCCCAGATTCCCACTAGCTTTAGCTTCTCCCAGGAGATCTCCAATTGTCCTAAAGTTGCAGAAATGAAAAACCAAGCAGATGATCAATGTATGGCAGACAATTACATGGATTTACGATCATCTACTTAATATTTTTTAAAGGTTCGTGTCTTTTATGAAGAGAATAGAGAGAAAGTTCTTGATGATGTTGAAAGACAGTCCCAGCATTAGAAATAGAGATTTATCTGTGTCTGCATTTTACTTGACTGTCAGTCTCCTGTTACTCCCAAGACACACCAGTCTCCTAGAAAGCTTGGAGGCACCAGGACATTGCTAGAAGCTAAATGAGACTAAGGCAAGAGACTGCCAGTGAACCACTGACTTGGACCTGGGGGATAACACAACAAAACAAATTCCCAGCACCTGAGCAGGCTAAGGCAGGGGGAAGAATAGATTTATGCCTAAACTGAGGTGAAGTACATTAGGTGCTTGTGTCTTTTAATGGATCTATACCAAATCAGTAAAAGTCAGATGCATAAGTAGCATATGAAATGCACAGGGTTTTAGATTTCACAATATTACACTGAGTTTTACACAGATAAACATGAATGAGTTCTGTCTAGCAAACAAAAGAGCAGCTTAACATTCTGGAGAATCAGAAAGACTGAGTTTTAGAAACAGGAAAGGCTAAAGAAAGGTTGGATTTAAAGAAGCCACTTAATTATCCACAACCCTGGTGAGGCCTCAGTCCTAGGATTATGGTGCTAGACCAAGTATTAGCTGCCAGGTTAGAGGCCAACCAAGTGACCTGCCAGACCCCCCAGCCCTCTGTCACCACCACATTCACTCATTAGCCAGTATTAATAGCCAGGCTTGGCAGGAAAAGGAACAGTGTGCTGCTCATCTCTACGGGAATGGGATGACATGGAGAACGTGGCTGAAGACGCAAGATTACCTTGCAAGAGTTAAATCATGGTGGTGGTATTCCAAGGCCTTTGCATATTCATGCAGGTAGAAATAGGCATTGCCCAGCTGGCTGTAAATAGCACTCAGGGTACGCAAATCTTCCGTCCCAACCTGGACAGCAGCTTCAAAGAACGACACACCAGCCCGGCAGTCTCCTGCTTTGCACAGGCGCTCACCTTCCAGAGCCAGCTCCAGGCAGGAAGCCTCCTTCCTGCACAACGGAAGGAACAAACAGTCACTCCACATGCAGTACTTTGTCTACCACCTGAGTTCTGAGGAGGGTCTTTTACTCAGAGAGCTTCTGTTTGTTTAGGAGAGGGAGTCAGCACCAGGGTACAACCAATGAGCTCTGCATTATAATGTTACAGAAATGGGCTGAAACGGGAGTTGCAACTTCAATGGTGATGAGCAAACCTAACCATCACAACAAACAGCTTCGACTTGCTTGCTTTCTTTTTCAGTCTCAGGGAGGAAACCCAAACACTGCTTTGTCCATATATAGCACCAGTAGGATTAAAAAAATGCAGTTTTCACCATCTAGATAATTTCAGAAAAGTGACCTAGAAATCAAGCTATTATTGACAAATACTGATTTTGACAGACATAAGCACTTTAATTTTTAGGCTGATATGACAGTTACCTGCAAAATGTTTTAAGAAAAAAATTAAATTAGAATATTCTGTGTGTCAAAAACCATGACTAATTTTCCCCAAAATGTTTCCTATGTAATTCAATACTCCTTGGCACTTCATTTCTTATACTGCTATGAAAAGTCTCAGTGTAAGAAAAAATACCTAGATTCAATTAATGGCAAAACGTATGTCAATTCAAGTTACTTCACTGATACACCACCACTCCAGAACCCACAGGAATAGTGTTTATTTTTATCAAAAAACAAATAATTGTGTAGTTATACAGGTACAAAACACTGCAGTCAGGGATGAATTTGCAGAAGATTACATTTTGAACGAGGAATGAAGAAGCTGATAGAGAACTACAGTGACAAAAACCATTCACATGCACTTTTGCCACTATGAATTCAGGTGTGCAAAATGTAACATGTCATAAGTATTAATGATTATACACAAACATTTCCTACTTTCCAGTTCTGGGATGCAAGGGAGGTAGGGAAGAGGAGGACAAGGAAGACAACAATTTCAGGTCTCAGTCTTGAAGCAAGATGGTTTTCTAGCTTTTGCAAGATACACACATTTTAGAAAGCTTGCAAAAACGTCATCATGCTATTTTTCAGAAGATTTTTTCAAAAAGAAAACTCAGAGACATTCTGTAATTGTTTAAAAAGCGTGTCCTAAATGCTGGCTTTTCCAGTAGGTTTTTTAATGGCAACACCAGACAACAGCTGTTTTGACAAGACATAGTGATAAAGTATTTAACATACCTGAAATATTTACATTTCTTTATTTCCCTAAACGGGAAGAAGATAGATCATACAGAATTCCTTTAAAATCTGAGCAAGAAGAATACATATTTGAAAACCCCAAAGACTTCCAAGAGAACTAGAAGAATTTGGATCTTAAGTACAATAAGCTACCCACACAAACAGTACCATACCTGCTGGTCTTCGTCATTCCACAACTTAAGCACAACGAGATGACAGACATAATTAGCTTTTGCAATGAAAAGCACCGTGTGCTTGGTGGTTGGTAAAAATGCCAACAGCAAAAGGTAGAGCGGGCATGAAGTTCTTCCCAACTTCTCAGGTTGGATATCCATAACACATGCAGTATTTTAGGTTTGGAAACTCTTCTCAGAGAAGCTAAAGCATTCCTACAACACACCACCTGGTTTTCACTACACTGTCCATGTGTTGAAGGTAAGACAGAAAAAGGCAGAAATGATTAAGTACAGTTAAGTATCAGGCAGGAATGATTACACCATCAGCAACTGAAGGTTTAGGACTTAAAACACTTCATTGGGTAATCTTAATCCTATCCACAGAGGTTCTCTCCGGGCACCTCATGTTAACTGACATGTCCAATTAGAGTGATGGCTAGAAAATATGGTGCTTCTCAGTGCAAAGATTTAGACCATTACACAGCCACACTCAGTTCTTTAGATTTTTAGCTTGAACGGCTAAAATGGGCAGAGCTTCCAGCAAAATGTGTGTGTGACGTAATAGCCAAAATGCTACACTGGACTCCACTTCTATAAGTGAATTTATTCCATTGGAAAAAAAAAAAAAATCATGTTTTGACTTGCAACTGTGATGCATCAGCCATGTGCTCAGTGGAGAAAGGCAAAGTTAAAAAAGGTAAAAGGCCAACGTCAGAGAGTGCTGTGCTCCAGGAACTCCCCTGGCAGACTGCATTCATCTCATTTCACACACCCCAAAGACTCCCAGTGCCAAGGCAGCACTACCATTCTCTCAGGGAACTTGAAACATAATCGTTTGACTTTGCAACCCTAGACTCAATATAGCTTGTGAAAATGAAAGATCTGGGTCCTCTCATACACAACACAAATAACTACGAAGCAAAAGGCTTATACCCAGACTGATGGAAATCAGCTGTTATTACAGAGTGTTTCAATTCAACCTGAATTACAGGAAGTAAATGAAAATAGGAACTAGTAATTGTGTGAGTAAAAAAGGAACTCTAACATTACTCTTGAGCCCAACTCTAGAAAGGCTGTGTTAACAGGTTGCTAGAACCTGTACAGCAAATTAAACTTTAATTCCATTTGGATCCATTCTTACTCACCTATCATTTCAGTTGCCTGCACCCAATATTAATATTTTATTCATGTTATATAAGAGCTATGATATCATTCAGATATTTTAGAAGTTTGCTGGGCTTATCCATCAAGTACAAAACTGGACTCAGAAGGGGTTTGGGTTTGGTTTGGATATTCTTTTTTCTTCCCCTCCTCTACTTAAAGGACTTATGCAAATGACAAGTTTCTTTGTTTTGCTGGGTTCTTTTTAGGATTTACGTAGGTGTTCTCCACCTGTCACTACTAATGGTTAAACAGCATGCTAGCAGACCAGACAGGGCTAGGCTATCAATGTTTTAAGAAGTCATTAAATAGTTACAAGGAGAATATGACATTACTTTCTCTGTTCCCAGGGCTGAATTGAATTATTTACTCAACACCCAATGGCCAAACAAAAGATACATTGAATCCCCAGAGAGGAGAAGAGAACAAGGCCCATTCATCGTGGTACTTCTAATGAAATTCTGTTCCTGCTGAACAGGATAACCTTCTCCTAGATATTACTGTGGAACTGCTCACACAGGGCTTCATTTTGTTATTCTGTTTAGAGCTGCCTAGACCTGTTCTCTGAAAAGCTGGCATCTTCTCCACAATTTCTTATTTGTAAAACTACCTCATCCTTATCTGTCCCTTCTAAGCTTTTCCTCTTGCCTGGCTCCCTTTTTTTTTCTTTTCTTTTTTCCCCTTGTTCTTTTCTGACCTCCTTCATGATCTCATTTAAACCTTTACACTTATAAGACTTATAAACCCTAAACATATTCCCTCCCCCCTAACCTCCCTGGTTTTTTCTCCCATTCTGGAGTCTCCCTCCCTTCAACTGTTCCCATCTTACAATAAAACCAGAAAACTGGTAAGAAGTGAGGCAATAGAAGAAGGCACTAAGACTCAATAATTACCACAATCTCCAAAGACAATTTAGTTTTAGTCAGTTCAATTCCCAGTAAGAGGATTTTTTGCTCTTGAGCGGGAACAGGGCTGCCATTGATTTGCCAAGAAACACACGACACACCTGGAGGCAAAACAACCCCCCCTATTATATCTTCTCTTCAGCTGAGGTGCACAGCAGTACTAACCCCACAGCATCCTGTAATAAAGCTCTCATGCCATTCCTGACTCCTGCACTTACTCTTGGCTCCCACATGGAATGTGGGAGCCTCCACACTGACCTCTCCAAACAGCTTCACCCCCACTGACCACTGCTTCCCTCAAACCACGCTTGGTGGCACAGTCAGAAACAAAACAATACACACATCAAGAAACACACACCTGGATTTTGGGTTCTTTTGCTCCAATCAAGATAAAAATCAAGACAAGTTTTTGGTGTGTAAATTTAATAGGCCAAGACAAGCAAGTCCTACAAATATTCACCCTATATAGATCATTTATCAGTCCCATTTAGTAGCATTAGCATTTTATTTTCAGTCACTAAACAACAAAAGAATAAAAAACAGTGCCCTTCCACCAGCATATGCATTTTTATAGCTGCTAAAGTGATACTGGTCAAGTACTGTGGGGAGAAAAACAGCTTGGACAGTCACAAACAGACCCATAGTAAAGCCTTTCCTTAGGCATGGACCACCAGCTTCTTCTAAAATCAGTTCAATGGACTGCCAAAAAGAAGGGAAGAGCAATCACACCCAAATGAGCCTGGGGCAATACCTATAATTAAAAAATTTTTAAAACTGGTAACACCCTCTCCCCCCTGTAATTTATAACCTACTATTTCCTGCATTAACTTTTAAACTACAACCTAATAAATATTTCCAAGTTAAAGCTTAATTTAAATATTAAAAAATTAAAAATTATGATTTAATTAAATCATCATAAAGTTCCAGTTCAATACACTGAATTAATTTGAAGTCTCCCTAAATTTTAGAAAAGTTTAATATTTTTTAACATTAAAGGTATTATGGCATGATGTTTTTTAAAATGTCAATCAGATTACAGTTCTAAGAGAAAGGCTTGATAAGGCCATTAATGTATTTTATTGTGAATATTTTTAATTGGTACCATTCAAGCCTGTGCTGAAATACAGCATAAAGCAGTAAGACAGTTTGCCCTGAATGTGCTTGCCAATTTTTCTGAAGTTATTTTTGGCTTGTCAGTTTAAACCAGACAATTGGCCCCGACGCCTTTTTTGTCCATTCACTTCTGTAATAGTACCCTGAACAGCTCCTGCTTTTATTAAAAAGTGAGCAAGGATCTCCTGTGGTTATCTGGAGAGGACCAAGAGCATCAGCAACAGTGTGGGGACACGTTAGAGGAAAGCTGAGAGGGAGGAACGTTAAAGAAAGACACACACACACACAGCGAGAACCATCACGCTCACAGACTTAGGGATGCCTGCTGTCTAAGCCACACTATGAAGATTTTAGCAAAATAAAGAGAGCAGACAGAAAATTACAGTTTATTTCTATTTTTTCTCCTTACTGACCATGAAAAAGCTCCTCCTGCTGACTGCACTGCTAACCAGAATACTGTACTTCTAACAAAAGGAAGACAAGACCAATCTAACAGCAATGTAACTCTGTCAGAACATTTTCCAGAATTAAATCTAAGCATGTGCTGTCCTACAAACACAGGTGGTGCCTTATTGCTGTTAGCCAGCTAGAAGAAGGCCTCTAAGGCAAGAATGACCAGGTTGGGGGTCGAAACAAGCTTTTTATTTCTTTATAAAACAACCATTCTGGTTGTTCCAGTGTCCCTTTCTATTGAATGAGCTGCGAGATTCACTCTTCCAAACCCATGCACTACACAATGGTTCTGTTGTTCAGGGTCATTACAGTGAGTCTGCAATGCCAACGTGTTACCCCACGTCTGTAAAGGGGATTCAGAAGAAAAATTATAAAATCTCTCAGAAGGAAACTCACATATCCTCTTCACTTGCACTAACAGTATTTTTGAGTCCAAGGTTTCGAAGCAGTTTCCATCTATCAATCAAATCTCTTCATTTTAAGCAAGGAAAACACTGCTCTAGGTGATAGTGCACCTAAAAATTAATTGTTTAAAGAAGCAATAATGGGATAGGTACAGAGAACTGCAGCAGACAAAACTTAACAATTTGCATAGGGAGTCCACAGCTAGAAGAAGAGGGAGCAGGTATTACCCTGCAGGGATCATACTTCATATCATTCTACCCGAAATACAAAGAAATACAGACAATTATGTACTATTTGCTACCATGCACAGTTCCAATACTATACAGTCGTGTAACTATATTAATATAATCTGCTACACTGCAGATGTAAATTTTCATGGCTCAAAAATCAAGAAAAGAAAAAAGTGGTTCAGTTTCAATAACTAACAGAGATACCAAACTATTTGTTGCAACTTGTTTAGCTTTCTATTATTAAGATCACTTATGCACCCACAGTAAAATTAGCACAGTCTTACCTGTATCGCACGTGGAAGGAGCGATCCTCACGCATGCTTATCCCAGCATTACTGGCCTCCATGGAGCTGCATTATCAGCAGGGAAAGTAATACCGTCCTCTAGTAGGGTAAGTACTTCACTACAGAGAATTGTTGCCAGAACACCATTCCAGTTAGTATATTAAGAAGCTGGAGTAAAGATATCCTAAGCTCCTGTAGAAAAACCTCTTCTTTATTTCCAGGGTTAGGAGGTCACTGTCAGACACATCTCACACCTTCAGAAATGTTCATGTTCTTTCATCTGTGGCCCTTTAGCTTCAATCAGTTTCTGCAAAGGGAACACAAGATGCTTGGCTTGAAGTCTCATAGTCAGTTAATAACTCATAACCATTTGCAGCTGATGTAAAAGCATAACACTGCCCCTACCAAACAGGAAACGTCAATCAAGAACTGAAAGGCAGAGCCAAAGCCTTCTACATATATATGGCAATTCCTGCAGGCAAGTGAGAAAGCAAAGGAGGTTTAACAAAGACCAAGAGAAGTTTCCACTTCTCTTGGAAACTTTGAATAATTTACCCTTGTTAGTATTCTTTGGCCTCATGAAGTTCCAAGCAAAAAGTTTAAAGGATGAAAGCTACAGAATGAAAGGTATACTATAGAACAGATCACAAACTGCTTTACACATAAACAGTGCTGCTGAAACCCAGATAATCAGCTGAAGGCCCTCTGCAGTGAGAACTAGAAGGCAGAATTCCATCTGGAGATCAT
Organism: Oxyruncus cristatus; assembly: GCA_013399855.1. Taxonomy (NCBI): domain Eukaryota; kingdom Metazoa; phylum Chordata; class Aves; order Passeriformes; family Cotingidae; genus Oxyruncus; species Oxyruncus cristatus. Next base: position 217,460 of record VXAY01006544.1, on the reverse strand, counting down.
CCATTCTGGAGACTGTCCCACTTGGAATACTGTGAGCACAGTAGCCAGCAAAGGTTTAAGCTCTATTCCCTTTTCCCTTCTCTGCTCCTCAAAGAAAAGGAGGGAGGTATGGGGGCTTGGGAGGTGAGGGGTGTTGTGTTCACACTGGCTTGCCATTCTAAAATGCTGCAGCATTGTGATATGAGCTCCAAACTCCGCTTCAAAGGGACTGCAGCCAACACGTAGACATCAGACGTGTTTAGGCTGGCTGGGAAAAGATTAACAGAAAAGAAACTCTGTATTCAAAAGTCTACCTACTTTTAAACGTATTTTTAGAAGAAACAGTGACATATTTATGGCTCACCTTCCTTTGCAAGTAAACATATAGTTGTGTAACTCACAAATACATATTTCATCAGGAGACTGCAGAGGTGTCAAAAGAGAAGAACAGAGCTCAGATTCAGAGCTGTCAACAGAAGAAAATGCAACCCTCTATATTTAACTGTCAATGTAGGCCATGCCTTTTCCTCTCATTAGTTTTATCAAGTACCAGCTTTACTTCCCATTCCCATCATGCTTCCCATCATACTCTACCTTCACAGCAGCCCTCAAACAGACTATCCACATTCTTCAAGTTAAACAACTATTATGCCCTTCCACACTCATCATTAGAATTATTTGGCATCAACAAGCAGGTGTGGGTGTATTTTTTCAATTATGCAGCGTGACACCAGCAGTTTACCATACCATTGCAACCCACACACTGGGCAGACCTTGTTACAGGTATTTACTCTCCGGAAGTTTGCCCGGGCCTCACATCAGATAACTCATACAGGCAGATGGCTGTAAGCCACCCAGTCTGCAGCAACCATCCATGAGCATTCCTGCTGCCAACTTTAATTAAAAAAGCAGAGTTATACTTAAAAGTACATCAGAACACTTGCATTTATTTAAATATCAGTTACTTTTAGCGGTACATTTCACATCAGCTGTTTATACCTTCACTGTCTCTGAGCTACACTTCTGTCCTCATCCTTAACCTCAGCCTCTGACTGATGCCACCATCTCCCATCAGCTGGAAGCACTACTCCTGCTTTCTTGCCTCCTTACTGGCCATACAGCACATTCCTAGTCTTGGGAGGGTGATATGGACACACCCACATTGGCCAACACATCATCATCACATATCCAACAAAAATTACTGGGTCTGGTCTTCATGGCTCACTTCTTCACCCGTAAGTCATTAGGATGTCAACGACTCCTCCAGCCAGGCCAACGTGTAATCAGGAAGCAAACTTAAGGCATATTAAATAGAGTGATGAATTCAAAATTCAGGAGGTGGAACACTTCCACAGATGGCATCTCTCAGGTGTAAACTGGCCTTGGGAGGATGGTGCTACAGCAAACTAAGTCTTGCTCTTTCAACTGATGCACCTTAACTGCTGAGAATATCTGTGTAACCAGCTTTACCTGAGGTGGTGATCAACACAGGATTGACTCAGAGGGCACAGGACTTCAGCAGAAAAGCCAAGTGAACTAACAGGCATCAGGAGAAGGTCTATGCTGTCAGCATAACTAACAGGTTTTCTCCTAAACTTGCATTTTTTAATTAAAATTTCATGTAGATTGGAAAAAATCACTTCAGAAGAAGTTACAGAAGAAACCAAGACACCTCCGTCTTTAAATCTGATCAGTACATTTCAAGTTTTTGACAGCAATAAAACATTAGTTGCAATTTCTTTCCCAAAAGCCTGTATGCAGGCTAATAATCCTAGTTACTGCAACTTCCAGACAAGCATTTCATGTTTTAAGGCATTTTCCATTTCAGCAACGATTTATTACATACTGTGAATTTTATCACTATGGCAGGCAATCCCTTTAATCAGTTTGCAGTTCTCAGTTACACTGAAGGTCTCTGACAAATCCCTTCATTTCAACTTCTGGCAGAAAACTGTTTTTCCACACAGGTGCAACTTCATCAGCAAGCAACAGAAAGCCAACGCTGCTACTTATTACAGTCTGTAGAACCACAAATCACAATACAGTGGGAGAGGAAGATGATTTTTACCCCCTGCATCGCCTTAAAATGGTACATTTCTGGACCTTCATTTGCTCCTTCCCTCAACCCACACCTTTCTTTTTGGAGTTTGTCAGATGGTTAAAAGCATTGCTTTGTTTATGCACAGTCACGTGGCTGGCAGGCTGACAGATCCTGACTGGTCACTTGGGGGCTGAACAGTTCCGGTCTTTCTGCCTTTCCCAAAAGGAGATGATCAAGTCATGCCTTCTCTACCCATCTGCTACTTCTCACAAAGCTACGGGAAAGGAGCATCAGCCAAGTGAAGTCATCACTGACTGAGAGAACCAAAAGCTACTAGAGGAAAGTACAGACAGAGGCAGATCAATTGCACAAACTGTATTTCCTTAGAAAAACTAGCAACAGAGATTTGTTGCTCCATGATTAAGGCGAATTTCCCAAGGATGAACTAAGTCTGAATTTCCTCCTGGGAAGATGCTACAGCATGTGTGAGGAAAAGAAAAAATAAGAAAGAAAAGAAACTTGAACTGGATTATCTGAAAACAAAACAGAGCTTTGCATACCCTGTGGAGGAAGACACAGACTACACAACAACAAAAAAAACCCAACAGTTCCATTACTGAAATAGAGATTAGCTTGTCTCCAGACCTTCAAAATATGGAAGAGCATAGAACAAGGAACACGCAGAAATAGAGCATTCTCTATTTTAGTCTTCAGTGCTGTTCAAGGATATATTTAAAATTTACCTGAATAAATAAGCCTAAAATAAGCCATCCCAAAAACCTTGAAAATTCTATATTAAGTTTAATATTGCACTTACATAGCAAACAGCATTAGCATTTCTGCAGTAATACATATTCCCCTATGAATGAACTTTAAAGTAAATGTTTGCCATGTTGGGAAAAAAACTATTTTTTCCAAGCCTTGAGCACAGTACAAATGATTAGTCATGAGAGTGGACCATGCAGACACAAGAAACACTGTACTAAGACCAGTGTGGTTATTCTTGGAAGCTTAATTTTAAACTCCTCTCTGCACCACTTCTGACAGCTGCTCAACAGCTGAGTAGCTGACAGCACATAGAAACCACCTTCACTGATGAGGTGAATTTGAGGTTTTATTCAGGGTCATGATGACGTGGAACAACAACGGCTCTGAAACACTGCCTTTGTCTCCCCGTGGATTTATATGTAGAGCAGAAAACCCCAGAATAAGCCACCGAGTTTCTGTTCAAGGACTAATTTAGCAGCATACAAGCCCCTTTCCAGCACACAATCCAAGTGTGGCTCCCATCACACATTAATAGGTTGCATCTGAAGGGATAGAACAGGAAAGCTGAGGTTCATAAACAACTGTCTCAGCTGCTCGTCCCAGGTGAGTCTGATAAAGCACATGCTGCAGAGCTTGTATCACTAAGGAGCATGGGAAAGACCCAGCCTAAACATCCTATGCTATCAGGCTCATCAGAAAAGCTGCAAATAAATTAATACCAATGTTCTTGGTTCAGATTCTTCCTCCTCCGCCCCAACTACATTACCATGTTGACTTACAAATATGGGCCCACATGAATCCCAGACCCACTGCTGAATATTGCAGACAGTCCTGAAATGGCTGGAAGGGGTGGGTATTGTACTGGCTGCAGCCCACAGGTGACAATCTTGAGATGATTAAATAAAAAACCAAACCAAAACACAACAACAATAGCCAGAGAGCATTTCTGAGATGAATTTTGCATACAATGAAGAGGTGCTCTCACCACATCCACAGCTGGAAACGAAATCATGGATTTTAATTCAACACTAGAGGAACACAGCTCCAGAGCAAAGTCCAACATCTATTACCTAACTGCTAACATGGTCCTGCATTATGACAGACACGGTTAATAGCAGAGATATTTAATTTACCACCCTATTTCTAGAAAGGTTTTTTGGTTGTGCTTTCCTTTATTTCATTGGGTACCCAAACCGAACAGCCCTTGCTCCTGGTAGGTTCTAACTCCAGGTAAGAGTAGGTTCATTTCCTCTGTGACCTTTCACAGAGGTTAATTCCTCTTAGTTCCCCCTCCACTCATATCTCTGGTATAGCTGACGAGATGCCCTGGCTCTTACATCACGCTGTTCAAGCCAACACAAGTCCAGGAGCATTTCTACCTGCCCTCTGGCATTGCCTGCATATACTTTGCACTTGTTCCATAGATCAGGAGGAGGTTTTTTCCCTAGTTATGGAGTAACCAGTTGAATAGAACATTTGGGGCTTTAAGTAACGCTGAAGGTCTGCAACATGCCAAGCCTTTTAAACTCTGTATATCCTGCTTGTTCATTTTCCCCTTCTGTTGTTAAAGAGTTGTGCAAACACCTCCTCTAACAAGGACACATTGCCTTGCATTATTTTCAATATTATCCACAATTACCAGCACTGAAACACAAGCAATTCTAATGACACAAGTTCTTTCTGTCAGATCATAAACGAACTATTCCAACCAACCATGACAATGGAATCCAGAAGCAGTATCCTTCTCTGAATCAGAAGGAAGCTCAACTGCATTTTTACAGGTTAGTTTCTTTTCCTTTACACGAAACACCCAAGCAGTAGATAAAAACTGCGTACACACTGTGCAACCAGAGAAACATCTACCACAGCAAAAACTAAAGGAAAATTTAAAACTTTCATTTAAGGAACATTCAAATTTCTGGCCAGAATCCAGTATCTCCACTCACACTAAACATTGTATTTTCACCCAGCAACCAGATTGAAATGTAAATTTGTTCCTTAAAATGGAATAACTGAGAGCAGAAAGAGCTGCCAGGAACTCAGGAGAGCGATGGACACAGGAGTGACAGAATACACATATCCTCACTGCAAGTATATTCAGAATACTGTCATAGTTCCAGATCAACTCAATACTAACTTCAGTAAACATAAAGGTACCCTATTAGGCACAGTAAAGGTATAGTATAGGTTTGTAAACAGAGATATTTAGGGCATCTGGCAATGATGCAGGACATCTAATGACTTTCAGTCTTAGAATGTACTGCAGACTAAAGCAAACAAACAGGAAACACACGTAATTCCACTAAGAAGAGCAAAACAGAGGGAAATATGTACATATGAGACTGGTATCGGTGCTCGATGATGCAGAGATGGTCCCCTCCGTGCCTCCATCACAGAGTATCTTTCCAGAATAGAACATCCTTTTTCTAAGAGAACTGGTAATTAGCTGGAAAATAGCTTGCTACTTAATGTACATAATTACTGTCCAGTGTGCAGATTAAAGAACCCGATGCAGCTGACACAAGTAACCACTAGCATTTTTATTGTACAGATATTCCTGCAGATAGTTAGTGTTAAGTCATCTATTTAAATCCTGAACTAAGGCAATCCCACACTATGATAAAATAAGAAAGGAAAAGAACATGAAGTGCCAGCAAAATATAACTAATATCCCCATCATAAAACTAATCAGGCTGAAACTAATGAGACTGAACTCATTCTAATATGCAGCAAGATTAAGATGTAAGACACAAGAAGATAGCAGAATACTATCTTCTCTTTACTTTAAAAAAAGGAGCAAAGTCAGAATAGCTCATAATTTTTCACATATTTGATACATCAAAGTAATAGGATTCCTTTTTTTTTAATCAGAACAATGTCCAAGGTTTTTTTACAAATTGTCATTCAAAGACTGAAACCAAATATTGTGCTGTCTTCTTTCCAAGCATCCCACAACAGGAGGTGAGATTTGCATTTGAGCACTTTAAGTACTTAAATGCCACAACAGACTGCAATGACAGTTTACAACAAAATAATAACTTCTGATCCTTCTATTTGTAACAGAAGTTGAAATCATATTCCCACAATATCAGTAAGAATTTTGTTACCAAGTTCTGAAAGTAAATTTGAACGTTGCTCCTTCGGGAATATCTCATTGTGCAAATTAACATATATGAGGCCTCTCCCAGGCAACGAGACACTCGACTACCTTCAGTTTGGGAAATGGAGCATGTTACATGATTTGAAAGAACACCACATGGGAAGAGTTCGGCACAAAAGGTTGGCTATTTGCACTTAAACTGACTGAGCAAGTTCACCACAGATCTCTCAAATAAAATGTTCCATGTAGCTCAGCTCCCTCTTGGCCTATAAGATCTCTTAAAAAGAGAACCTGGTAGGTAAAAGAAAGAAGATAAACAGATTGTACAAGAACCTTACTTAAGGAGAAATGGGAAAAGTTGTCTTGAGATTGCATGAATTTAAAAAAGAATAATAATCCTTAGAAGCACTGGCAGTAAAACACAACAGCAAGTTAAGTGAAGCAATGCAGTTGCCATTTCAGATTTCCTATGTCGCATTGTGATGCTCGTTCAGAGATTAGGCAGACATTCAGCATAAAGAACTCACTGCTACTATCTACTGCAAGGTTTTATCCTGCAAGGAGCAGATGTGGCTCTCATAGAACCTGTGTGACACAACTGAAATGATCCATGACAGTTTAATGCCAGCAGCATTTCTGGGTGCATCCCCTGTGACCCTCAGTTCCCAAGTATTGACAGCAACCATTAACCATCCTCTCTAACGACTCCTCAGTTGAACAAGGCATGGCTATAACCTGTAAAAAACTGTTAAAGTGCTGGATGAACACAAATGAACACGTACTACAGTGAGAAGACCATGTCTTGGTTTTTCATACTGTTTGCTTCTTGTAGACACAGGTACAGTGTATTTATAGCACATCACCTAGGCAGATTTAAGGAAAACAGCATTTGTTGAGGTGCCAAGTTGTAAATTGCTCTATATATTCATTCTAACACTCGGGATGTAGGTGTAAATCTATTCAGAATCTACTCACTGCATTTGCTTCCCTCAGTGATGGCCACTGGACTGGAGTCCATTCTGCCCCCACTGCCCACGGATTTATCCACTATGTACATGCATCATTACACCAATATAATTGGGTCACAGTAGTGCACCCTCTCCTCTGACAAACCAGTGACTGCTAGGTCAGGTACAGGATCCAAAGTGCTGCAAAGATCCAAAGGTAGGTAAGGTACAGGATCCAAAGCGCTGTTAGGAACAAAATTGCTAACAATATACTAGCAGGGCAGTGATAGGAAAAAAATAAATGTAGCAAACAGAAATAGTGAAGAAATAAAATAGATTTAGAGAACCTTCTTTATAAATCACATATGGTTTATATTCCCGGTAACTCAGCTGCATGAAAGCTTTCCTTCCTATTGCCAAAAGGTTTATAATACACAAAAGTTTTATCACATGAACAAGAACCATATTCCTCAAACACTGCCAAATTTGAGTCCCAAGAGGCAGCTTGACATTAATCATCTGTTCAACACTACATATGTTTCATATGAACTCTTACCCGTCTGTCCACCTCCGTTTTTCCTGTATTTTACATTCCTAATATTGTGGTCTTCCACAAAACACCACCCTTTTTTTTCCTTTTGGGTACTATCATTTGTATATTTGACTTGCTATTAAATGGCTAAAGAAAAGTTCAGGGGTTTTTCTGGCACCTGCTATCTCTCTCTTCTTTCATTCTCAGGAACAGTTATAGCAATAAGGGGTTAATCTCTTGGAAAGTCTCAAGATCAACACCTGCTCCTCAAACAAAACCAATTTCATTCCAATTTTAAGCTTAAAAGCTACTGGAACCAAGAACACAGTTACCAGGTCTGGGGATGAATGACTAAGTTGTGGAAAGTGAAAGTGACCACACAAGGGTTACAAAAATCCTGAATTACAAAAAGTACAAACTTCTTGGCTATTAAATTAAAAAAGTGAAAGATTAGGGGAAACTAGAAAATTATCCCATTTTAAGCAAAACAGAAGAATCCAGATAAACTATAAAAAAAAAAAAAACAACTCCCCACACGTTCAGTAGTTTAAACTATGGACAAATAGCATTTATTTTTCGGAAAATATCCATTTCTTACTAAAACTTTTCCTTCCTAACTAATGCCAGACCAGGCTGCTCTCTGAATCATACTGTGCTGTCGTTTGTTGACAAAAAAGGCTGAGAATTGACATTAGAAACAGTTCTAGCAAAATAAGAATATATTCTCACCCTGAGAAGCTGCAGGAAGTAAGACTCAGTTTCAAAATTGATTGTTCCCTGCAACATGCAACAAGAAACAGGTTTTCTGTGTTTTTGCAATGCTTTTACTCAACATTCATAGCAGGAGACTGGCCTGCTGACTGCCAAAAGAAAATCTATGTGAAGAAAGAATTGTTGTCTGCGAATACCTCAAGAAAAAAATAAAAAAGCAAAGTATTAACAATTTAAAGCCCAGTGACACTGAGCACACAGGAACAGAATGGTAAGCTGTCAATGAAAAGCTTTTCAAAACTTACTTCAACCTTCTAACCACCAAGTTGTGAAGTAATTCTCCAGCAAGAGTAGCAGGAATGTACAATCCTAAGTAGTCTCAGGATGCTTGGAAAACCTTCAAGAGCACTTCTACAACAGCATGTTAAATCAAGCAGCAGACAAGACTCACACAGGTTTCTTCCAGTCCAATGAAACCTTCTTAGGTTTCAGGTAAGTTTTGTCCCAGCTTTATACGGAAGTAGTAAAAGTACAAAGTCCTTCCTGCCAAAGAAGGATGCAGAACCACACTTCAGAAGGCCTGGTAACCATTAATTAAACCAGTAAAAAGCGACACTGGTATAAGAAATTAATTTAGAAGGGTTGTAATATCAGGACAACTTTTGTTGCTAGCATTTACAGCTCTAATAAAATTACGACTTAAACAAGAAGTACAAAGTTTCCAGACAAAATTTAAGGAGGGAATGGAATCTCTTCAGTGATCTTTTCGAGATGCAAGACTTAGAACGTTCTCCCAAATTCTGAGATGGCTGCACAGCTCTCCATGGCAACCCAGGATACATGAACTCTGCAGTCGCTGGCAAGAATCTAACAGGAACAGCACATTAGGCTGAAAAAGCTTCTAGAGCAGAAGAAAGGCCACAACTTTAAGGTGGGGTAAAATCTACGTCTTGGCAACTGGGCCAATAAAGGGATAAAAAATAATTTCTCATTTACTCTGCTCCTCTACTGAAAAAGTGAAGAAGCGAAAGCAGAAGGGGAGGGACTACACTAACAAGAGCTACAGTGTAGTGGATAAATGAGACTAGGTCTGGTATAACCTGACTTCAGACGTGCCACAACATACTGCCCAACTCAAACCCTTGCAGAGTTCAGAGCTCCTTCATCCCCTGTGCCTCTCTCCCTCCTCGCGGTGTGCTGGGTGCGCCTCCGGTTCCGCTTTCACGAACAGCCCGTTCCACTCCCGCCCTCGGACTTTTATTTTCTATTCCTCACCTACACCCATCCCGTTAAGCACAGCACAACTGCTCAGAGCTGCCTGTCGGTCCCGGCTCCCTCCGGAGACACCCGGGCGGTCTCTCCCTGGTGCAGAACCCACCCGGCCCGGCTGCGCCGCCACCTCCCGCCTTTGTTCCCGCGGGGAGCCCGGCGGCGCCGGCCCGGGCACGGAGCGGCCGCACCGTGACCGTGCTGGCCAACGCTCGGCGGCGGCGAGGGCGCCGCAGCCCCG